>QTSX02000781.1:0-368231 GCA_014839935.2 Entomophthora muscae | reverse complement strand
AAAACAGGTAGCTGCACAGAAATTGTCCTGAATAGATAATCTAACATCCTTTTTGGTGTAGGAATTGTACAGATTGCCACATATAGAAATAAAGTGGATGCAAGCCACACTATAATTTCCAGGACATGAAAGGATTTTCCTAACAATAATACAGGTGCTAATATCACCTCTACATTTAGTGCACTCCCAAAAACATATATAACTTCCCTTCTTTTCCCCAATAAAATATAATTTTACACACTTTCCTATTTGATATAAATTTGATTGCTCTTAGTTGTTACCTTCACTGATTAAGTAAAGACTTAAGGTCATTTTATAAGTGGTAGGTCATTGTAAATAAAGACTTTCCTTTTCTTGTTAAGTGAGTGACTCACCAAGATTTACCCAGAAGGGGTAGAAGTTTGAATTTGCAACACCCTATATAGACTTTGTTGGCCTAGAGAATATCACCCTGACCACCTTGACCCTGAATGGTCTAATCTATACATCATATGCTATAAAACCAAGGGGAAAGACCTTGGAACTTACCAAAACACCCATTATAAATTAATCAGAAAATTATATATTTTAAATCAGATGTAACATTATCCCACATCATAAACAAATAGACCCCATCAATTCCCCTTGCATTAATGATCAACACTATCTTAAACCACCATCAAATATTCAGGCATAGTAGGTCCAATACCTCATATCTTAAATCAAAAGATATATTTTGGTGGCCCAACCAAAAACAGGACATCTTAGATGCATTATAAAAGTTTAAATTATATAAAGATATACCAGTACAACAGGACCAAACCTATAGTTAATCCAGTAGCTGACCCATAACCATTTTTAGGTATGGGACTTAAAAATAGTGGGACTATTTTCTGAAGCCAAAGCAGTGTAACAATTTCCAATTGTAGTCATCAAATTTTCCATACATTGGCAAGCCTGATGAGTAACCAAAGAGCACCAAGAAGAAACAATCAATCTCCTTTTTAACAAAGTGATTGTCTCTGGCTATGCCACATCAGACTAAATCATCACTGATAAAGCCCTTGAATTACAGGAAATGTAGTGAGCACTTACATGAAGAACCAAGTAATAGAAGATCAGCAGCATCTATATACTTCTCATTACTGAATGGCAGAATGGTAAATGCATATAAGTCATAAACTTACCTTGAAAAGATCATGGGCAGTAAAGACAAGATAAAATGGTCACACCATGTCAACCACACACTAAAAGAAACTTAACTTACATTCAACCAAGAGGCTAGTAACCTCCCTGTTAACTCACCTATGATACAAAACAGAAGATTTTCTTGTAATAAACAACTCCGTGTATCAGGGAACCAACCCTGGGCAACCAGCTCATCAGAATCTGGGATCAGAAAGCCCACAGGCCAAGAAAATCCCACCACAGGATTAATGCTAACTTGAATTGATGCAGCAATGATCTTCTTAACCAGGATCAGGGACCAGAATTGGGAGCTATAGTGTCTATCATCCCCAAAAGAGTGATATACACTATTCCAAACAGCTTATTAGAGTTGTCTAGGGGGGAGTTCAGAGGCAGACACAGGCATCAGTTTGGGTGTAGGAGGGGGTCTAGGTCTAGTCAGTAGGCAGAGCAGAAGTCATATTTATCTCTGAACAAGTGGGGTTTATTAATGTATCAGGTGCCTTTCCAGTTAAACCAGGCCAACTCATTAGTACAGACCAGGTGACTAATGCTAGCATTTTCTCAGTGGTGCATTCTTTGTCTGTGGGCTTCAATGGGTACATGATAAAGTGAACGTGAGATTAGGCTGATCAACCACAAATGATCAGTATAATTATCACACACAGATCTTTATCAGTTATATGCTGTATTACTGTAAATTCAGAACCTAAACATAAAAATGCAGGATTGTCAAATCCTTGGTCAAAATTTCAAATCACTTTTGCGGGCAACTCAGCTGAGTGAAAGATAAAATATTTAATAAAATTAAACATTTAATTTGACTTTTTTGATTTATTTAAATTGGCAAATTTTAAATCTCTTGAGCAGATAACTCAACCAACAAAAGACAAAAATCAGCAAAAAAATGCAGGTACATGAATCAGAAATGCGGGATTCTAATGTACAATTTGAGATTTCCTGAATTTCAAACAAATCATAGACATCATGTAAAACTTAACAAATCTTAAATTGCAGGATTGTCAAATCCAAGAACCAAATTTCAAATCAAAAATGAGGTAAATTTGAAATAAATATAAATTATGGGTGTCTCAAAAAGGTGATAAAGGAGCTAGAGTGGATTTGTGCTAATTATTTTAGGAATCATAGGCATTTTCAAAAAGCACCCTATTATATTTTAGGACGGCTAAAATTTAGATGCTTGATTACAGTTGATTTTAAAAAATGCTAATAAAAAAGTAGAATTATATATTAAAATCTATCTTATCACACTGTCTTTTCCTTGATGTGCTGATAGTTCATTTGCTGTTGATAATGTGCTTGTGTTTAATTGGATAGATTCACCTCCAGTTTCCTTGGCAATAGGAAGTTAAGCTGCCTCCCTGAGACCAGCTGTGGTCGCAGAGGCAACTTGATTTCCTATTGCCAAGGTGACTGGAGGTGAATCTATCCAATTAAACACAATCACATTATTAACAGCAAATGGACTATCAACACATAAAGGAAAAGACAATGTGATAAGATAGATTGTGATATATAATTCTACTTTATTATTAGCATTTTTTAAAATCAACTGTAATCAAGTATCCTTAGTATTAATACATGAATACATAGTTAGTAAACTGATGGTTTATCTTTCCCCCTCCTTTTTTCCTTGAAATAAAGTTTTATGGCCCCTGGCTACACCGGGGGCCAAAAACTTTTAAAAAATTTCTGTGTCATCAGGAGGGCAGCTCATATATCATTATATGGTTTTGTGGTCACTATATTAGTGATTTAGAGTGCAGAATATTGCATCATTTCCAGTTTAGACAATTTTGCATTTCACTTAATTTCATGCCTAAACATGTTTGTTGAGATTGGATTTTCATTTGATTTTATCCAGAGTGGAGCTTCTTGATTTGGGTTGATTTGTCTTAGTTACTTACTGTATATCCAATTTGGATTCCGCTTCCTGCAATTATTATTTGAGTTTAATAGTGGCATTCAAAAGCAATTTGAAATTTGGTTCTTGGATTTGATAATCCCGCAAATTTCAAAAAACATAGTAAACTTAATGAAAATGGTTGATGAATTTGAACGCTTCAAATCTGATTCCAGTTAATTCATTTTGTCCATTGGAAATATGAAGTTTAACTTGAGCTTTGCAAAGTGTCTATGGGTCCCCAGGTTTTTAAAAATCCAAATAAAAACACAAAGAACTAAATTTAATTAAAAAAGGCTATCCCGCAAAAGTGATTCAAAATTTGGACCAAGGATTTGACAATCCCACATTTTTACCTTTAGGTTCTGAATTTATAGTATCTGTAGGTTAATATTCTATTAAGTGTAGTAGTTATACACCATATAATCACCAATTTATTATTGTTGCTATGACAGTTATACTCCGTGTAATTGTTAGTTTATTATAATAGATACAATGTTATACGCTGTATTATCACTTGATTATCATTCCTATATGTGTAGTGATTATACGCTGTATAATACTAGCTTATTATAATTGATATAGCTATTATATACTGTATAATTGTTATCTGCTATAGTGATTATCATTTATTACCTGGTGTATAATAATTAGATCATCAATTGTATATCTCTCATTCCATCCTCTGGACGTTGTATTAACTCATTTCCACCCAGCCTGAAGGATGTATATGATCATATCAAACAAATGATGTGTGTATGGCTAGGAAATACTGAGTTCAGATCAGCACTACACAGTGTATAATTGGTTCCTTATTGATTTGGGTCAGCATTACATGGCAGATAACATATGAGTTGATATTGGATTGGGTCTGCTATTATACGGTGTATAATCCCCAATTCAAACCGTTGCATTAATAAGCAGAAGGCTCACCAGCCAGAAAAGGATCACTGATTAAGCCATGAAAATGCAATACTGGAATTCTACCTTCCAATGTAGGAGGACAGAACAAGGATCATTTCTAAGTGTCAACCAAATACAGCATAGTTTCTTAGTGCCATAATAGGTGCTTAAGATAAAGCCAATTAATAATTGTCAGTAGGCTAGCTCAAGAAGAGTGTAGGCTGTAGATGAAGTGCCATGTACTCTTGCTAAGGATAGTAGCAGCACATGTGCCAAGGACAGCCAATCAGGATAGGCGCAGCCAGCAAAGATGGACCTATTGTAAAGGTAGCCACCAAGAACTGTCTGAAAGGACAAGAAGAAAGGTTGTTGCATTATATATTGATACAGATGTCTGAAAGTATGATAAAAAGTTCTTAGTTACACCTGGATAGATTTACAGCTGCTGGCTAGATTGTACTCCAGTTTCAATAAACGTAACTATCTTCAAAGTTCTATTCTATTGTAGTCTGTAGTGCTCTTGCATAGAATTAGGTAGAGTACATTGGCAAGGCTAACATATATCTGTAGCTTTGAACATATCATCAATAATCCCAGTTGCTCAACAGTGAACAATCCCAGAATGAGCACCATGTTGCAACTGAACCAATGATGGTTCAGTATTTGATTAGAGAAGACAACAGTCCAATAGAAAAGACAAGAATAAGAATAATAAGATAAGGTTTATTAATTGGTATTGTGACTAATATACTAGATGGGGAGAGCCACAAGGCCACCAGGGTGTGGCACAGCAGCAGGTTCCATGTAAGGTTTGGGACCAAGGAATAACTTATGTGGGTGTTGGAAATTGCACCATTAATGCTATTTTGATATGGCCTTCAAATAATGATAAATGTGAAGATTTGACTGGTTTTGATTTTGAGTTTTGGAATTCCTTGCCTTATGTAAATGGGTCTGTGTCAATATCCACCCATTCTGGAATACCATACCTTCCCTTGTCTGATCCTGGTATGACCTCATCCCAATGTGACCCCCTCAGCCACTCTGTCTATCTAATGAGTGATCACTGTCCCTTGTCTACTATTTAAGTAGAATCATTTCTCCTAATAAAGACAAGTTTATCCAAGTTTGTGTTGGCTTTAATAATCTTCAAGCTTTTTCCTGTCCTTTTTGCTAAAAGGGCTTTCACATCTTGTATTCCAGGAAATTAAGGTACATGCCCTTAATTTTTCCCTGAAGCCTAACCCAAGGCTAGCTTCAAACCTCAAATCTTTTGTTATAAAGATTTCCCACTGTGTCCTTCTGGATATTGTCCCCAGGAGCCAAACACAACAGCAGAGATCAACAATGTCAAATTGGTAGTGCTCCTAATTAGGATGAAGTACCTGCCATTTGATATTGCCATCAGATTAATCCATGTCATTAGATACGTCAAGGGGCAAATCATCAAGCGCCCCCTGTGTATTGTAAGAGACGTTAGCAGGAGAGTCTGGAAACTTGGTTGCAACACCCCCTATTGCTCCCTGCTTGTTGTCAGACACCAAGACCAGAGTCTGCAGAAGGTCTGGGAAGGTCTGCACAAACAGCCTTTGTGTGGGGATGGCGCAGTAGGGGTGCAGCAATCCTGGTGAAGCTTCTTGGTATTCCCTTGGGTGTCTTTGAGTTGATAGGTTTGATTATCATAGACAGCGGCTATCTTGAAGGTCCCTAGGTGGTTGGGCTCCAACTTGGCAGAATTGGGGTTGAGGGTGTAGACGGTGTCACCTATGGCGTATCTAGCTTTGAGGTGCTTTTTACCTCCTTTAATTTGCTTGTGTTCAATTTCCTGGGCTTTGGCACGCCATTGGTCTAGGATGGGGTTGTTACTAGGGGAGGCTTGTTGGGAACTCTGTACTGTAGCTTTCCCTGTTTAACTCCTGTCAGTTGTCCCAAAGCCAGGGTACTGGGGCTGAACCCTGTGCCCCTGTTGATTTTTGATTGCAGGATAAGTAGAGCGGTGGGCAGGTGTTCAGTCCATGCGGTGTTAGGGTGCTCTTGTGAGAGCTTGGCAATCAATTGAACCAGTGAGCCATTTAACCGTTCCACATGTCCATTGGCTTGAGGATGATAGGGGTTGTAACTATACGTTGGAGTGCGTTCTTGGCGCAGTATGCCTTCATGACATGTCCAACAAGTTTGGGGCTGTCATCTGTGATGAGACGTTTGGGTTGCCCAAAGCGGGCCACAATTTCCTTGCCAATGAAGTGGGTGATGGTGGTGGCGGTGTGGTTAGTTGTTGCCCAGGCCACTGGCCAGCAAGTGAAGTAGTCAATGGCAGTGATAATGTACTTCTTCCCCAGTCTGTCTTTGGGGAGTGGCCCCACAATGTCAAAGGCCCACTGCTCAAAGGGTTCCATGGCCTTGATGGGCAGGAAAGACTTGGGGGTGCAGGTTTGGACGTGTTCTTTTTGCACAACACACACATTTTGAGGAGGTTCAAGATGTCTTGACTCATGTGCGGCCACCAAACCTTCTGTTTCATGATCTCAAAGAGGTTACGCCCTCTGATGTGACCCAGGGTTTGGTGGTAGTGCAATATTGGGTCCCCTTATTGCGTGGTGGGAATGTAAGGTGTCTTCTCACCTGTCTTTGCCTGGCGGCAGACGTTACCAGCATCAGTGGTGAACTGAATTTTGTTGTCCTTCAACTTGGAGATGGTGACCAAGTTAAGGCCCTTGTAGCAAGTTGCCTCAGGGCAGAGGTAGAGTATGGGCTAATCTGGGTCCAAGCCATCATCCCCAGTGATGGACGCTACATAGAGTTGTGAAAGGGCGCCAGCTGTGACAAGCTCCTTTCCAGGCTTGTACTCAATGTGCAACTGGTAAGGGGATAGACGCTCAACCCATCCTGCTTAGCGGAGTGTCAAGTGGGACTGTGTGTTGAAGTACTGAAGTGACTTGTGGTCCATCAGAACGCAGGGTGGGAAGGTAGCACCTTTCAGGTAACAGCGCCACTTCTCAACGCAGTGCACAATTGCTGCCAGTTCTTTATCATGGATGGGATAGTGTTGTTCTGAGTAGATAAGTTTCCTGGACTCATATGCCACGGGGAGGAAGACGCCATTGTCAGTTTCTACCCTTAGCACACCCCCTATGGCTCTGTCAGAGGCATTGGTCTCAAGTTTGTACTGACAGTTTTGATTGGGGAACTGCAGTACTGGTGCTGTTGTGAGTCTTTGTTTCAACATTTCAAAGTCCCAATCTCTGACAGGGGTCCAATGGAAGCGCTGTTTGGTGTTGAGGAGATCAGTGAGAGATGCAATTAGTTCCCCACAAATGGAAATGAACTTGCGCACGTAGGCAACCATGCCTAAGAATGTCTGCACCTGGCCCACATCAGTGGGAGGCGGCATGCTGGTGATTGCCTTGATTTTGGCAGGGTCAGGCTTTATCCCTTGGGCAGAGATGGTGTGCCCAAGGAATAACATCTCTGACTTGAGGAACTCACATTTGGAGGGTTCAGCTTTTAGCTGGTTTTTCTGAAGGGTGTTGAGGACAGCACAGAGGTGTTCAAGGTGCATGGTCTGATCTTAACTAAAGACAATAATTTTGTCAAGGTACACAACCACACACTTTCCAATCAGTTCCTCAAATGCCTTGTTCATCAACATAGCAAAGGTGGAAGGAGCGTTGGTCATTCCAAAGTTTATGACCCAACACTCAAACAATCCATAGTGCATGCAGAAGGCAGTTTTTGCCTCATCCCCTGGTGCAATGCGGACCTGGTTGTACCCTGCAGTAAGATCAATCTTTCTAAAGACCTTCACACCTTTGAGTGTATCAAACAGGCCGTCAATCAGCAGCAGGGGGTACTTATTCTTGACTTTCACTTCATTTAGGGTGCAGTAGTCTGTGACCAGGCAAAGGGACCCGTCCTTCTTGGCTACAAAGAAGACAGCCGCCCTGTATGGAGAGAGCAAGGGGCAAATGAAGCCCTTATCAAGCGCGTCCACAAGGTGTTGGCAGAGGGTCTCATCTTCCTTTGGTATAAGACATTATAATGGTTGTGCTTTAGGTAACAATCCTTGAAGTTGTACAGCGTGCTGGATCTCCCAGGGAGGAGGTAGTTGTTCAAGTGTCTCACTGAACACGTCCTTGTACTCCTCAAGGAGTGCAGCGAGCGCTGGTGGTGGTGAAGCGGCCAAGGGAGGGACCACAGATGGTTTGGGCGCAGATAGATTTGACTGAACATTGTCTGAAGTCTATTTTCCCCCCTTGAAGTTGTACAAGCCTGTCTCTGTTATCCTAACAAACACAGTATCATGCAGTAACTTGCTCATTTCCACAGGGTATATCTGGAATCCCACCCCGTTCCTATTAAGGATGATGACAGAGGTATCCCAGTTGATGTAGGGACGGTTGTGCCAAAGCCAGTCAAGACCAGCAATTAAATTGTGGCTGAGCCCTGCCATGATTGGCCCAGAGAGCTTAATCTGGACGTTCCCCATTCTCACGGAGAAGGGTACTGTCTCATGGGTAATTGCAACTCTGCGAGAGTCAGCTACTTGTACTGCCTTAAACCTGCTTGGCACTTGGTCTAATTGTTGAGAGTTGGCAAACACCTGGTCCACCATAGTGTGGTTGGCCCCAGTATCTACCAGTAATTTGTGGGTGTTCCCACAGAAACAGAAGGGATAGGATAAGCGGGTTACTTTATTTGAGGAGTGGCTCACTTGTAGTACAGGGCTGTCACTGTGGACTTGGAAGACATACAGGGTTTTGACTTCATGGATGTTGTAGTTGCAGGGATTCTTTGCAAGCAAGGATTAAGAGGATGGGTCAGGTGGGGTTGCAGGGCCTCTTGTTGCTACAACCCCCAGGCTTTTCCCTGCTCCTTGATCTGTGCTAGCTGGAGCTCACCCTTGCAGGGGCGTTTAGTCCCATTATCCTGCTGACAGGGCTGGCAGCGGCCCTCTTGATTGTGGCCATTTTCAGGTGTTGTACAAGATTGGGATGGGGCGTCACTGGTACAGCAGAAGCCCATTGAAGCCTGATTTTTAGCTTCCACAATGGCCTTGTAGCAGTCATCAATGGAGGTGCAGCAACCTACGGGGACCTACTTACAGATATGGGGTTTTAACCCATTGATGATGAGGGTGAGTAGCATTGCATTTCTGTCAGTCACAGCTTCAGGGGCAGCAGCAAGAGCTTGTTGCCAGGCGGCAAGGTACTCAGGAACAGACCCAGTTTGTTTGATTGCTAGAAGAGGAGTTCCCATGACAATGGGGGAGAAGGTTTTGCTGTAGCAGGACTTTGCGGCGTCTCGGAATGCCGCACAGGTAACGTCAAGTTCCTGACTGGCCCAGTTGGTGAACCACACAGCAGCAGGCCCCGTGAGGCAGCCAGACACAGTGGCAACCCACATGGGCTCAGGGACCTGAAAGATACAGAGGCAGGTTTCAGTAGACTGGAGCCAACTGACAATGTTGGCTCCTTTGATGCCACCCGCAAAGTATTCTAGCTGAAGGTTGAGCATGCCTTGTGACAGGTCTGACTGGGGCAGGGTGATGCTGGCGTCACGCTGCCTGAGGCGGAGCCAATTGTACACGCTTGTGAGAACTAGCTGGTCTTGATAGATGATGTAACCATCAGGGATGTCCCCCTTGGGGATTGGCAGGAAATTTTCTTGTTGGGGAGTAGCCATATGGCCCGTACTCTGTCCTTTCTTAGGGGGAATTTTGTTTTAGATAGATTGTCAACCTACCGCTGCTACCACTGTTGCAACTGAACCAATGAGGATTAAGTATTTGGAATTGGGTAAGACAACAGTCCAATAGAAAGGACATAATAATAAGAATACGTTATTGTTTTTTGTAGAATATTGTGGTTAATATACCATATGGAGAAAGCCACAAGGCCACAAGGGGGTGGCATAGTGGGAAGTTCCATGTAAGGTTTGAAGCCAAGGAATAACTTGTGCAGGGATCAGCAAGTCAAATTGGTAACACTCCTAATTAGGATGAAGTATCTGCCATTTGATATTGCCATCAGATTAATCTCTGTTGTTAGATACGTCAAGGGGCAACTCATTGAGCGCCCCCTGTGTATTGTAAGATACGTTAGCAGGCAAGTCGGGAAACTTGGTTGCAACAGTTGCCTTGTTAATTGCTAGTGAAAGTCTGGAACAGGTCATCTTAAAGCTTTAAAACATGGTTGGTTTAACATAGATCAGGCTCTGAGATATTTGAGAATCCACTCTGATTTAGACCAATAGTTTCAGCTAAGATATTGCAAAAATAGTCTATATAGAATCATAACAGTAGCTTTTAAAGTTATGGTGCTAAGCAAGAGTAGCCCATCTTCAAGCAAAATAAACTCATTGGAAATAGAGATAAAAAAGATGAAGCTATAGAAGTGATCCAAAAAATAGTCACAGGCATAGGTTTTCCAGATATGGCTAGGCAAAGCGCTGCTACCTGGAGAAACCTGCCCCAAAGCCCTGCCTTCTTGCAGCAATTGTAGATTTAAATCTAACAGTTGAGTGCATGCAGATGGTGGGAAGGAGAATTGAGATTGAGCAGAGATGGCTGCCCTGCACCAAGCTCTCCCACCTCTAATCCTTTGGTCTTCAAACCAAAGCCTCCAGGCAAAGAGTTGATGGCTTACAGGACCACCATTAGTGGTATCAGTAAGCTGAACAAATACCAAACACAAGGAGGCCATCTCATCAAGGTGAGTCCAAAGGCTTCTAGCAGCAATAATTTTTTTAACAAACTACCTTATTAGTTTGATATTTCACTTCAATAAAATATATTTCTCATGATCCATCTTATCCAGTACCCTCACATGAGATCTGTGATGATAAGATTGTCAGACCCTTCATTTTTTCACTCTGGAATTTTTCCTCCCCCTGCTGAACCGGTTCCAGAAATTTGCAAAGTTGAGTGTGAACTGGTCTATGCTTCTGACTCCTTAAATGTGAGTCAAACCAAAGCCTTTCTCTTGTACCTGTGCACTATGATATGTTCCATGCTTCCTTATTCTCTTTAAAGGTTAAAATCTTTGAGTAAATATATACTGTCTCCTCCTCATTGGTTATGCCATCCCTATTTAGGGGGATTCCCTGTTTGATTAACTACAACCAGCTCTCCCTCTACTTCACCACAGCACAAGGTCCATGGCTGCCAAGATCTACATGGATACTTTGTGGTTTATCACAATAATATAAAGTAATATTATTCTATGCCAGATAAGTTACTTTTATCTTCTTTGTTTTCTCCTGTTGTTTGGTCCATATGCTTCTAAGAGTTCTATTATTGACATGCATGTAGATTTGATGAATAAAATATAGTTTATTTAATAATTCTGATATGGTAATAAGTAGCTTCATTATACAAAGAAAGGTATATAATTTGGTATGAAGCTTTGTCATTGTCTATATTATCAGGAATGTAATAGATGCTGAACTATAAAGTATCAGGGAGTGTTATTTTGAGAATAATGTGTACTTTGTTAAGAGTAATCTCAATCCTTGATTGGGTTTGACATCAGGATATTACTTGCTAGAATTGATCTAAAGGTGACGTCCCTGAATAAGCTCATCTTTATAGTAAATTGGATTGTGTTTTGAGCTTTAAAATCAAGCCTTGTCTTAAGTGGCATCAACTTTATGAATGTTAGATCTAATTGTTTTAACTCTGACTTAATAAGTTGATATAAAAAGTAGCTTGGTTTGATAAAAATTGAAACTTGGCGTTCAAGTGCCAAAATAATGTCAACTTAATGAATGAGTTAATTCAAGTAGTTTAAAAAACAATAAAAAATATTGAAGCACTACAGTAAATCCAGGTTTATGTCTGTCTTTGGGTGGTGCATCCACCACCATTGAAATGTGAGAGATAGTTAAATTTAAAGAACTATTGTTTTATTATTGTAAACCTATTTTGGCTTATTGCCTTATAGGTTACATATATCCAGAATCTGATTTTTGAAGACATTTGAGTTTGCTACTTTGATTTGCCGCATAGCTCCCTCTGGTGTTGCGGTGAACGCATTCAAACACTCGTTATTTGAAATCCGCAAATCCCCAAATTTTCCTTTAAATAGATGAATCAAACAAATAAAGTTTTATCTCTTGGTTGATTAATTACTACCAATTTTACATATTTGTTGTTCACCACAACAAAATTTTGGAGGTCATTCTAATCACAAACTTGAATTGCTGTTGTTGTTGCCTGTGTGCCTGTTGTTGTTGCAATGTCTGCTTCCGCCCCCCCCAAATCTGCTGTTGACTCTCCTGCCCGGGCTCCTACCGCCTCTGTCCTTGCTGTTCCCCCCATTATCCCTTCTGTTGGCAACCCCTTGTCTAAGTTATTGGTTGCTCAGCAACTCCCTTGCTTTGAGGAGAATGGGTATACAACTTGGCTGTATACCTTTGAGGATTATGCTGAACAATTCAAGCTCTTGGACAAGGACCGCCTCCATGAGGTCAGCTGTTTCCTCCTGGGTGAAGCCTGTGTTTGGCATCAGGATGTTCAGGTCTCCACCTGGGCTGACTGGAAAGCCCAAGCTGAACTCTGCTTTGCCAAACATGAACCTGATGCTATTCACCAGTTGGTCCTATTGAAGATGGTGCACTTTAAATCTTTTGCAAATTTTTGAACACATTCCAAAAACTGCCAACAAGGCTTTGAAGCAGCACCTCAAAAACAACAGCTCATCTGATTGCAAGACCACCATTGAGAACTTCCACAGCCTTGTCTCCATCTGTGCATTTGTGAAAGCCCTTACCCACTCCTACTCTGCCATGTTCCAGGATGCTAAACCCACTTTGTTGGAGGAAGCAATTGCCTTGGTCCGTGACAAGTATGACATTTGAGTAGACTGCGCCACGGACAAACACACCAAGAAGAATTCTGAATGGAATCCCTTTGCACCGGTTCACAAACATAATAAATCTGAGGAAATAGCCCAAGAGGTCAAAGCCCACCTGAAGGACTTGAACCACTGCTTTGATGCCATGTTCATGGCGCAGGAGCAAGGATGCCAACCCAACTCCCCTCCCCCCGCACCTTCCAACAAGACTGTAACTGCCCGTATAACCCCCACTGTTACAATTGCTCTGAGTTGGGGCACATCTCCAAGGACTGCACTGCGCCCTGCTCCATCTGCAAGGAGCCCTCCCACTATAACTTCATCTGTGAGTTTAACCCCATTAACCATGACCACAAACCTCAAGGGTTGATGATGGCTGAACAAAACTTTGAAGCTGGGAAATGTGCCCTCTCCTCCTCTGCCGCCCCTCAGCCTTTGAATAAAAAATCAAACCTTGAGTACATTTTTGACCCTGATGGCCCCAGTTTCCCATTTACTTTAATCCACAAACGCCAGGTTTGCTCCCAAGGCCCATCTCCAGGTTGCAAACTCACACCCCCACCCATGAAACGTACAGACCGTGAGGACGCGCCATCTTCATCTGTGTTCCTTCCCCACATCCCTGGTGTAGCTGTGAGGGAGGTGGATAACCAAACCAACCCAGATCAGCCCTGCAAACCACCTTCCTCTCCCTCGCTGCCCCGCGCGTACATGCGTGATAGCAAGTGGAACCCCTGCCATCCCAATAGATTTGTTAGCTTGGAAGATGAGGATGTGTTGGAAATTGAGGATCATTACCTGTGCTTACCTGACCTCAAAAAATACCTGCCATTTGAGGACAACCCATGTTACAATTTGGTAACTGTGGAATCCGTCCCCAAGTCTCCACACACCGACGGTTTTTCCAGCTTACCTTCTGATACACCCTCCCTGGAGGTGTCCCCTGCAGGCGCAGCAGCCTGGGGGCGCAGGGCCACCAGCCAGGAAGACAAGAACAAAGGCCCAATGGCTTTTGGGAGCCACCATTTTAGCCACCCTGGCCAAATGGGCCCTGCAATGGTGTCCCGGGTGAGTTCCCCTGGGTTTGGGCCAATCAGGTTCCTTAATGCCGCTGAGGAGAACGGGCAAGGCTTATTGGCAGACCCTGCTAATTTGGGAAAGCCAATCAGATCTGCTCATGGCAAAAAAGTTAATGCACATTTTGCATTGTACAATGTTGATCTCAGCAACCAGCCAATCATCTCGCGGGTCCGCCAGGATGCCAAGGGACCAGCCAAATTGTCCAACTCTTGCAATTTGAACCATCCAATCAAATTGCACGCCTCCTAGGATGCTAGGGAACAGCATGCATTGTACAATCTATGCAATTTAGCCCAGCCAATCAACTCCTCTGGTGCTACATGTAATTCTATACATATGGCTCCAAGTGAGTCTTTCAATTTAAATGAGCCAATCACACCTGGCGATGCCATGGATGTTGACTCACTCAATACATTATCCAATTATTGCAATTTAAACAAGTCAATCACATCCAACAACGCTATGGAAATTGACTCAGCCAATGTGTCAATAAATAAATGCAATTTATATGAGCCAATCAGACCTCACAACTCCACGGGAACTGGCGCACCCAATGTATTGTCCAATAATTGTAATTCAGATGGGCTAATCAGATCTGGTGCAGCTGGCGCAAATTTTATTCATTCTGACCAAACTGGTTATCCTATTTCAAGCCAACCAATCAGACCCTGCGTTGCCAAGGAAACCAATACACCCAATGTATTGCGCTATTATTACAATACGGATGAGCCAATCAGATCTGGCACAGCTGGTGCAAATTATACTCATACCATTCTAAGCCAACCAATCAGGTATAAAAAGGACCCCAACTGGACAAACCAGTTTCCATCCAACTCTTCTGAGCCTATGGATACTTTCCACATGCCACCAGAATGGTTTGATTCATTCTGGGTGGCAATCAACCAGCCTAAAAGGGATGGTAAGTCCCAGGTAACCTCAGATGCAAAGTGTGCCCCTCCCAAGCCTGGTAAGAAACACTGCGGCTCCACCCAATCAGATGGGCTGAAAGAGAGACCCAGCCTCTCAGCAGTGAAGATCCTGCGCCAGCTGATGATGACTATCTCCCTCAAAGACCTGTGCACTGAAAGCCCCAAGTTCCTCCAGAAGATGCACCAGGCAATATCAGCGCTACGCCCCGGGAAGTATGAAGCCCTCTTACTAACAGGCACAGGCACAAGCGCCCCAAGGACCACAGGTACTGTCAATGGTATACACACTTCTATAATCTTGGACGGTGGTGCTTACAGCAACATCAGTTCCAAGATGTTCCTAGAATCCCTGCCTCAGCCAGAGGTAACCTCATCTGATGTCAGCTTCATCCTTGCCAATGGAAGCTGCAAGACCGCTCTTGGTAAGGTCATCAGGTTGCGCTTGTGGTTGGGCAGTGTCTTTAGCGTCATTGAAGCTGCCATCTTTGACCATGACCAGTATACCCCGCTCCTTGGTCACAAGATAATGAGCAACCTGAGTGTGACCACCCGGTTTGCCGACAACAACTGGACACTTGAGCACAATAATGAATTGATTAATCTCAAGGTAACATTTGACAGTCCTACTGGCCCTTCCTTCCTTTGCAAGCCTCTAGCTGCCCAGATCAAGGACAATACCTGGTTGAAAAATGTCCAACAAGACCAGCTCTGTGAGGTGATATCTGCGTACAGCTCCCACATTGTCTCGGACTACGGCAACCTGCCTGAAGCATCTGGATTCCGCCACAAGATTGATACTGGTAACGCCAAGCCTGTAGCTTCCCAGTTTTACCACCTTTCTCAGTCCAAGGAGGAGTTTGTACGCACCAAAATACTCAAGCTGCTGAAGCAAGGTATGATCCGCCCCAGCAAGCCTCCATGGGATTCCCCTATTATGGTTGTACCCAAGAAGGCTAACAAACTCTGCATGTGTGTCAACTACATCCTGCTGAACAAGGTGACAATCTCTGACCACTACCCCCTGCCCTGCATCTCCAACATCTTGGCCTCCTTTGGTGGTTCACAGTGGTTCTCAAACATTGACCTTTTCAGTGGGTTCCACCAGATCCTTGTTGAAGAAGCCAACCAGCCAAAGACTGCCTTTGTCACAAAATGGAGACAGTATGAATACATCTGCATGCCTTTTGGTTTGAAAGGCGCTCCTCATACCTTCCAGTGCATTATGAATGAAGTCTTTGAAGGTCTTATTGATGATTTTGTCACAGTCTATTTAGATTATATAACCATTTACTCCAAGACATTTGATGAGCATCTGCAACACCTGAATCTATTCCTGGACCGTATCAAGAGTGCCAACTTGAGTGTGAATGCCAAGAAGTCCATCCTGGCTGTTCAGCAATTGAAACTCCTGGGACACATGGTCAACGCCTATGGAAAACACCCCGATCCTGAAAAGTGTGATGTAATCACACACTGGCCCACCCCCACCAACCAGGTGTCATCCTTTCTTGGGTTGGTAGGGTACTACCATCAGTTCATCAAAGACTATAGTGAGTTGGCTGCCCCTCTCTTCAATCTGACACACAAGAAGAAGCCATTCAAGTGGGGACCCCCTGAAGATGATGCTTTCAAGGCTCTTAAGGCTGCCATTACTTCTTATGCAGTCCTTGCTTACCCTGATTTTAATTGCAAGTTCCATATCTTTTCAGATGCCTGCACCAATGCAGTGGGTGCAGTACTCTGCCAGGAAATAAACAATGTTTTTAGAACCATTGAATTTATGTCTAAAAGTTTTATACCTGCTGAGTACAACTATGCTATATATGACAAAGAGGTCTTAGCTGTAATCAAGGCTCTTGAGAAGTTCTGCTGTCGCAGATCCTGAATGGATTAGACAAAAAGTTGTCCATCTAGGGATTAAGCAATGGAATAATTGCGCGGTTGCGCTATTGCATCCTGATTCTACTATTGATAAAGACGTTTAAAACGCCCCTAAAACAGGTGTTCAATTCACCTTTCAAACGTGCACAAGGCACAGGCTTCACTTCCAGGATTATAAATAGAACAACAAAGTTATTTATATCTCCCTCCTTAAGGAAAGCTGCAAGGAAGTGGTTGTTCTCTTGTGCAGGACTTTTAGCTGTGTCAATCCACTCTCCTCCATTCGGGAAGTTCTTCTGTCTGTGCCTCTCTGCTTCTGGTGGCAATTCCCCTGCCTCATACTATATAAGTGTGATACTATCTAAATAAATACCAGTTTTGTCTATACACCTTATTATTCTTCTGTCCTTCATAGGCTGTCACTATATCATCAACAGATATAGTATTAAGAATTAGGTCACTGAATAACTGTTTGTAGAAACTAGCAACCCTTTGCTGCAACTTTTACGACATCTGCTATTATGTGCTTGGCCACCCTCTGGTCATTCATACTGATAACTGGGCTGTCAAGTTCATCACCAATACATCTATCCCTTGCAGTTGCCACATGTGCTGGCTCTTGGAACTTATGGATTATGACTTTGAGATTGTGCATATTCCTGGGAAGCTGAACTCTGTAGCAGATGATCTGTCACACCAGTTCTGTTTGTTGGTTGAAAAATTGACATACAAACCCTCTCTGGCCCAGTTCAAAGACATGGCCAGGCTGTGCACATCACTTGTCACTGAAGCTGACCTACACAAGTTCTTTATATACTCAATCAAGTACACCGTGATAGGCAACACATTGTTTAAAAAGAAGGATAATGGGCTCCAGGTGATCCTGCCCAAGCAGGACAGAGAGAGTATCTTGATGGAAGCACACAATGGCGCTGGACACTTTGGCCGGGATGCTACCCTAGCGCGCCTCAAAGAGACCTACTGGTGGCCAGGGATGTATACAGATACCTATAACCACACCCGCAGCTGCATGAATTGCAAACGGTTCAGCAAGAAATTGTGCATAACAACCCTGTGGAACCTATTGTAGTTGACAAGATATTTGAACTTTGGGGTATTGACTTTGTTGGGCCCCCACCTCCTTCAAAATCTGGAAAAACTTACATCCTGGTCGCTACCAAGTACCTCTCTTGTTGGCCTGTTGCTCAGGCTTGCAACAATAACTCCACCATGACTGCAGCTTCCTTCATCTACAACAGCATTGTGACCCAGTTTGGCCCTCCAGCTACATTGTTATCTGATCAAGGATCCTACTTCAGAAATTGCATGGTAGCTGATTTGACAAACAAGGTGAACACTGTTCACAAGTTTTCCACTGTGTACAACCCTTGTTGTAATGGCCTCACTGAGAGATTCAACTGCACATTGGTAGAAAGCCTTGAGAAGACCACCAAGTTCCAGCCATCTACTTGGGAGGTCATGCTACCCTCAGTCCTCTGGAACTATTGTACTAAGGTACACAACTCTATTAAGATGACACCATTTGAAGCCATGTTTAGAACTAAACCCAACCAAGCCCGCGTCCTCAAGAAGGTGAATCAACACTGGGACTCAAAAGACTGCAAGCAAACCTGCCACCAAGCCAAGAAGACCCTATATACCACTGCCACTAATATTACAGCAGCCCAGCAGGGGGTCAACCACCGCGTGCCCAAATTCAAGGTTGGCCAACAGGTCTTAAAATTCAATAGTGCTTTGAATACCACCTGCTCTAAAAAGTTCAAGGTTAAATAGAAGGGTCCTTATATCATTTACGCCATTGGGAAACACCACAGTTACTTCCTGAAGAACTCTGCGGGATTCAAGTACCCCCTCCCTGTCAGTGGCAGCCACTTGAAGGTATACCAAGCTTAGAATGAAAGAGGAAGTGTTGCAGTGAACGCATTCAAACGCCCGTAATTGAAATCCGCAAATCCCCAAATTTCCCTTTAAATAGATGAATCAAACAAATAAAGTTTTATCTCTTGGTTGATTAATTAATACCAATTTTACATATTTGTTTTTCACCACAACACTGGGCTTGGAAGATGTGGCACGGTTTATTTATGCACCTTTTAGGACAGAAAGCTATTGTCAATTATATCGACAGATGTGGCCCTTTGGAGTTTAGAGTAGAGACCAAATGGCTGATTGCGATTAGTCATGGATGCAAATTAGGTCAGCTTCCTAGATGGGGCACCTAGAGATAATTTATAAATCATTGCAGCACCAAGCTTCACTTGAATCCTGTTGGGATCCAAACTTTTTTAAGAATTATGATCATCCAAAAAGCCACCACATGGAAATAGGTGCCACCCTTGACAAAACCAACGTTGAGTTCAGAGAGTACCCAGCGGGTTGAGTAAAGCATAGCTGGAGGTATCAGATGACCATCATGTGCAAAGTTCCAGCCAATCAGCCTTTAGCTGTTATAACAAGGTCGGCGTGAGTACCCAGCAGGTCAGGAATAATTATCAGGTGAGCATCACGTGCGCATTTCAACCAATCAGCTTACTAAAAAGAAGTCAAGTTTAGAGTGAGTACTAATAGATTACAGGCAACCAATTACCTTTTGGCAGAAGAAAAACGAAGTTTAAATGGATCAGCTTACGTAATTAGATGGACAAAGTGTTTTGTAGCGGCAGCTTCAAAAAGCTATCCAAAGATGGAGATGGGAATATAACCAGAGTTTAGAGGAAACGGCTGCTATGAAGTTCCTAGCGCTTTCTGTTTTGTTGGCGAAGACGTCCCTTTGCGAAGAGTATGGCCACGACCATCCCTTCCTCTCAATAAAGAGCCAAGCGAAATCGGGGGAGCTAGCCAGGCTGATTTTCAACAGCCACCACCACTGCACAGTAAATCATCTTACCGTAACCTTTTTCCTGGAAGGCAAACAAAACTCATCAATCTTTCCCGCTTCTCTTAACACTTGGACAACCGTTCAGAAATCAGTCGGGGTGGACTATGGCTTGGTGAAGAGGATCAAAGAAAGCAGCTACTCTACCGAGAAAAAAATAGAAGAAATTCACAAACTTGCTATCAAAAATATCACTTACAAACTCGCACAAAACGACAGCAGTGACTCCCTCTACGTCTGGTATGCCCCTCCCAACATCGCCAAGGGAACAAATATGATGGAGACGGTCATGGTGGACTCATACTGCAACGGGAAAAAACATGTCATGCATGGCAATTTCACAATCACCGTTAGCTCCTCCAAGGCGCTCTCCGCCTCTTGGGCTGGACTTTTGCTCGCAACTCTGTTGGTCTTTCAATAAAGATGCTTGAAAATTTACTGCTCTTGAGTGGATTGATAAGATATTTTTACAGCTTACTTTATTGGCTACTTGTTCATTCAACAATAATTTCAACATCAAATCTTGAACCTTTTAATTTGCATATTCATGCGCTCCGTCTTCTGCATATCCTAACTGTAGTAAGGACTAATGCCTTGATTATAGTTTCAGATATTTCCATTTGGTATACTTGGCTTGGCTATAAGATTAGACAAGCTGCCTTCCACTGTTATTTCTCCCTTTTCTACTAAGCGTGCTGCTTATTTTCAAAATATTCTTTATAGCTTCCAGCATGCATGTATACAGCTTATTTACTACTTGTCATGTTTGATTCAAATATACCCAAGCCCAAAAGGTTTCCACATGCCTTCAATCTAAAGTCAAATCGGGATCCTGACGGACAGAAATTAATTAAAGCCTTTAAACCATGTCTTATATATATTAATTTAAAATATATTGTTATTTATAGATAAAATAGAGAGAAGGCAAGTAAACCCTGTATCCAAACAATCCGAGTAAACAGCCAGCTCAATAAGAAGCATGAACCGTTTTCTTTAAAAGTTGCAATCCAAAATCCAGAAACGCCCCTCAATTCTCGATAAAGGGATTGAAGCAACTTTCTTTGTAACCCTTTCCCTGGGAAAAATATCCTCACCAGGTGGGAAGGTTCTATAAGCCAAGGAATACTTAGTTTAGTAGCATCCAAAAGCCCAATCCAGTCAGCCACAAAGTTATTTGTATATAGTATTAGTAGATTTTGATACTATCTTTGGCCAATAAATAAAAAGGATATTATGATATAACCTTCATTTCTTTATAAATATGCAGTTGTTTAAAGATAGCCCCAATTATATACAGCTGTCAGGAGGAGGCTTAGCAGAGCAAGATTCAAAAGAGAAACATAGCTATTAAAATCATTCCTTATACAGCGAAGAGATGTGGATCAGGAGCATGGAACTGATCCTAACAATGATCTGTGACTGTATTTCAGCAGTAAAACATGTAGGTTCAGGAATTAGGGCTGGTGTTGCTAGTCAAGCATTATTCCAAAATTAGATAGCTTCTCAATTTGGTTGTATATTGCAAAACATCCCCATCTGAAAAGCTTACTCCTCATCAAGGGATTCTTTGGATAGTAAGCTGTTGGTGGTGAATGCTTAATAATCATTCATCTGTTTTTCTATAGGTGTGAGTGATATGGATTTTTTCACCCAGATGGGCCTTATAAAGTTTATATGGTGCTTCTTTAAGATTTTTCCTGTATTCTCTTGAATCCTACTATTTAGATCTACAGTGGAGCAGGAATCAAATGGTTTTAACCAGCCCACTATGGACTGAGTCCAAGTTCTTCATGTTCAATCAATTACTATGTGGTAGTTCTCTTAGAGAGTGGTGTTTCTATTGCTTGGATATGTTATTCTTTGACTTATTTACTGGGGCTGGTTTAAACTTGAGTATTATTGCTTTTAACTTTATGATATGCTCACCAAAGGTTAATTTGTCCTTTGTAATAAGAATCCAAGGTGTGTTGTTTCTTTTCTAGATTTTATTTCAATCATTTTTTAGTTCAATGGGGTTATAATGCCCCTTGGTTAGTTAGAAATACGGAGACTAAAAGAGCATGTTTGGTATTCCAGGGCCAGGCTTATTTTTTCCACATCTAATATTTTCTCCAGTGATCTTATCAGGCTGCTGTTAAAGCCTTTTGCATAGCTCTTTGCCTGTGGATTGTATGGCTATAGATTGGAGTGTTTGATTTATTATCTTATAGGTGTTTGGTTACCTTCTCACTCTACAGTTCAGGTTTATCATCAGTGACAAGGTAGTATGATATTCCATATTATGCCTCAATTACAAAGGTAAAGAAACTGTTTATTGTTATGAATAAATTATTTTTAGTTACACAGAAGAAATGGCATCTGGATGCAAATACACTCACTACTATTAAAAGGGTTTAACATGCTTTGACAACTGGCATGGGTATAATACATCAATCCTAAACCTTGAATAGTTCCAGATCTGCTTCAGAGTTTATTATAGGTTCTGGGGATTCAGTGCCTATATATTTTTCATGAGTTGGGTGATTGACTATTATGATTTTGATGTCCAATCTTTGGTAAGTTATCCTGTATAAGATCCTGCCCATCCTCTCAATTATCATTATAAAATTCACCAAGAATCTTCTTTTTTAGGGCTCATGTTGCAAAGCTTTGGAGAGCTTTGACTCTAGAAGTACCTCTTTTTGATTTATCTCCTTGTTCCTCTTTCTCCTTATTGACAGCATCCTGAAACAATTTTTTCTACATAACCTAGTTCCTTCAATTCCCAAATCATCTGCTGCAATAATCTTCTGAAAGATCTATTCAAATCCCCAAATTAATTTGAAGAGTCCCAAGGGTAGATCCTGTTGACGTGTGCAGGTGTGTCCTCTTTAGCAAATTATTCATCATACAGCTTCTCAAATGTGGCTTCCATCTCCGCCAATGATTCACTAGGGAAAGACTTGGCTACTTCACAAACTCCCCAATAGTCTTCCATGTAATTCTAGGGGATCTTTGTTTATAGTGTGGCACTCCCTGCCCTTGATACACCAAATCTTGCCTTACTAAAAGCTCAAATGTAGAATGATGGGAAAGCAACAATACTAACCAGATAACTTTATTCCATTACATATGTTTCAGTTTAAATACCATTTGGGGTATATTTGACTGAAAACTATCACTTCAGAATATTCCATGGATTCCTTAAACGTGATCTATGATATACCTGTCATCCAACTGAGATCTTTTACCCCAAAAGGTCTTGAATTCCTTAACCAATAATAGTGTGCTCAAATGCATTATGAAACCACCAGATCACTTCTGTGGAGCTTTACTTTGGCTTTGAGATCTCCCATATCTCCTGGGAAAACCCCCTGCAGATTATCCTTGTTCCTGATTCAAACTTTAGGTTCCATCTGCATGGTAGTCAATAACACATTTGATACACAGATACCTTTGTCTTCATTTATTAGTTAATTCATCAATAACTTCCTTGTTTTTGGTACTACTTCAATGTTTGATATATCAACCTATATTAACAGAACACTTCCTAACATTTAAGCTTGACTGTTCTCTCAACACAGTCAATATCAACACTGCCCTAAAAAATCCTCATCAACCATATTCCTGGGTGTCTATTGATTAACCTTTTGGGTTAACTAAATAACCTGTAAGACACCCAGCCCCTGAAACTAAAGCAGTCAACCTTGCTTTAACCCTAATGATTAGTGTAGCCTAATTAAGTTTAGGGACCTTAATCTCTATTCTAAAAAGATACCAGGTTTATTGCAAGCTCTGTGTGAGCAAACTATACCAACCTATCTGTATATTATCTTGGCTTAGACCTATCAATTTCAATGTACACCATGATTTTATCTAGCCAAGCATAACAAGAAACTGTTTACAGTGACATCACCAGGGTATTGCTTCAAGGTCTTGGTAATATTTTGTTGGCTAGGGTATGACCCAGCATCTGGTGGTGTCCCCAGACTATGGCTGCTCAAAGGAAAGGGGAATATCTTATAAATACTTGTCTTTGAACTTTTGGTCCACAACACCATTTAGCACATGAGCATTTTTCTTATTTCTAATTGGGGTGCCATTATTAGCCCAGAAGTTGGGTTCTCAACCCCTGGGGTTAAAGCCTATAGCCTATAGATCTAGCCATCCAGGGTTACAGTAAGTAAGATATTTTTCCCCAGGGGGACAAAGCCTGACCGGGGCTTCAGCAGCTACTGAATCTGCATCTCTTTCTTTAGTGTATGTCCAGATTGAGATATTTAATCCCCTCCATCCATATCTTGTCCCCAAGCCACCCCAATCTAGACTTCACAGTATGAATTTGGTTTGGATTTTTCAAGGACCTGTACTGTAAATTCAGAACCTAAACATAAAAATTTGGGATTATCAAATCCTTGGTCCAAATTTTGAATCACTTTTGCGGGATAGTCTTTTTTAATTAAATTGAATTCTTTGTATTTTTATTTGGATTTTTAAAAATGCGGGAACCCATAGACACTTTGCAAAGTTCAAATTGAAATGCATATTTCCAATGGACAAAATTAATTAACTGGAATCAATTTTAAAGTGTTCAAATCCATCAATCATTTTCATTTAGTTTACCATGTTTTTTGAAATTGCAGGATTGTCAAATCCATGAACCAAATTTCAAATCACTTTTGAATGCCACTAGTAAACTCAGATATTAAATGCGAGAACTGGAATCCAAATTTAATGTACAGTAAGTACACTAGAAAAATCAGTCCCAATCAAGAAGCTCCACTCTGGATAAAATCAAATGGAAAATCAAATCTCAACAACCATGTTAAGACATGAAATAAGGTGAAATTTAAAATGATCTAAACTGGAAATGATGCAATATTCTGTACTCTAAATCAATAATATAACAACTACAAACCCATATAATGATATATGAGCTACCCTCCTGATGACGCAGAAATTTTTTAAAAGTTTTTTGGCCCTGGCATAGCCAGGGCCAAATAAACTTCTTTTCAAGGAAGAAGGAGATGGGGCAAAGATAAACCATCAGTTTACTACATTATGTATTAATGTATTGCTATTAAGGATACCTGATTACAGTAGATTTCAGAAAATACTAATAATAAAATAGAATTATATATTACAATCTGTTTTTGCCATGTTGCCTTTTCCTTGGTATGTTGATAGTTCATTTGCTGTTGATAAGGTGTTTGCATTTAATTGGATGTTTTCACCTCCAGTTGCCTTGGCAATAGGAAATCAAGCCGCCTCAGTGACCACAGTTGGTCTCAAGGAGGCAGCTTGATTTCCTATTACCAAGGCAACTGGAGGTGAAACCATCCAATTAAATGCAAACATCTTATCAACAGCAAATGAACTATCAACACACCAAAGAAAAGGCAACATGGTAAAAACAGATTGTAATATATAATTCTATTTTATTATTAGTATTTTCTGAAATCTACTGTAATCAGGTATCCTTAATAGCAATAGATTAATACATAATGTAGTAAACTGATGGTTTATCTTTGCCCCATCTCCTTCTTCCTTGATAAGAAGTTTATTTGGCCCCTGGCTATGCCAGGGCAAAAAAACTTTTAAAAAAAATTCTGCGTCATCAGGAGGATAGCTCATATATCATTATATGGGTTTGTGGTTGTTATATTAGTGATTTAGAGTACAGAATATTGCATCATTTCCAGTTTAGATAATTTTAAATTTCACTTAATTTCATGTCTTAACATGGTTGTTGAGATTTGATTTTCCATTTGATTTTATCCAGAGTGGAGCTTCTTGATTGGGACTGATTTTTCTAGTGTACTTACTGTACATTAAATTTGGATTCCAGTTCTTGCATTTAATATCTGAGTTTACTAGTGGCATTCAAAAGTGATTTGAAATTTGGTTCATGGATTTGACGCTCCTGCAATTTCAAAAAACATGGTAAACTTAATTAAAATGGTTGATGGATTTGAACACTTCAAATCTGATTCAAGTTAATTCATTCCGTCCATTGGAAATATGCAGTTCCACTTGAACTTTGAAAAGTGTCTATGAGTTCCCTCATTTTTAAAAATCCAAATAAATCTACAAAAAATCAATTTGCCTAAAAAAGGCCATCCCGCAAAAGCGATTCAAAATTTGGACCAAGGATTTGACAATCCTGCATTTTTACGTTTAGGTTCTGAATTCACATTACTTGGGGACTTTGTTGGAAGTAAGCTTCTAGTCCACCACATATGTTCCTTAAGGATTTGATGGTTGGGACCTTTTTGTACCCTGTAGCTTACCCCATTTCAGCTGCTCAGCCCTGTGTTCCTTTTTGGCATGTGGCTAGTTGACCCTTGTTGCGCTTTTTGCATTACAGCGCCACAATTATTTAAGATTATAGGACACAAAACGTTTGCTCAAGTACAGTCATATGTGAGGATATGAGTAGTATTGTATCAGAAGAGTCAGGATCAAATAGAACCACAATTATTGTCTGTCAATGGCTTCTGATTGGGTAGAAGCACTTAAGGATTAGGATAAAGGTCAATCAGATTAAAGATATATTAAAGACAAGTCAAGATTTTTATTCATTGTAATTGATTGATTTTTATTATACCTTCTACAAGGTTAATCCCTGGGCTGCTAGCAATGTCTTCTAGGACATTCTAACACACCCCTAGTTTAGTTTATTAATAATCTTGGTTTGGTGCTTATTGCACATTGCCCAATAGAACATCTTCATCTTCACCCAACACAGGTAACCTTGCTGGCATGGATTAACTTAGTTACTTCAGGATCACTTCCTACTTCTCTTGCATACTCCAGGCATAATGCTTATTAATATGATAAATATGGGAATTTGAGATAATGGGGAATCAAACCCAGCACCTGGGCGCTTGATGTAAAATTAAAGTGGTGCCTGCTATATTTGCTAGGCAGCACTTGTAATAATTTTCAGCTGGCGCTTGACGTAAAAGTAGTTTGGCGCTTTGGCGCCTGATCTAGCTGCTAGGCGGTGCCTGTGTCTTTTCCAAAGTGGTGGGGCGGCAAATCATGCATCATTATGTGCCAGGGAAGCTTTATATTTGGCTAATTTAAGGTTCAGTTCAGCAGACTACTGCTAATCCAATATGATATAATCTATACTACCAATTTATGTTATTTGGCAGCTGCAATTCATATCTGCACGCTCTGTCATAATTAGCATCATTGTATTTTATACTACTAATTTATGAATTTGGTTGCAGCAACCCCAATCTGTGAGCTCTGTCATGATTGGAATCATTGCTTGGTCAGAATTCCCAACAACCCTGATGGGCCAATCCATGTTGGCAACAATTGTGGTAGTCACAATCTCCTGTTCCCCAGGGCTTTAGCAAGGTTGTTTTCCCCAGCATGCAATACTGAGTGGGGTTGTTTCTCCTTCAAGCAACACCTGGTTGCTTCCAGCAAGCTGGGCTGAAATCAAATTCTGATTATATGAAAGGTGTTATATATAGCTTCCCAAAGCTATCCTTATCATGGGTGGTGAGCTCTAGATCCAGACATCATTTCATAAGCTAGGGTTCAGGAGGGCCACTGTAGACTAAGCAGTCTTAGGAACCCTTGGCCAAGATTCTATTAAAAAAGGTGCCTTTGGTCTAAGGCCTACCTAGGGTTGTTGGAGGAAGGCTAAACTTGGCTGGGTCATGGAACCATCCAACTGGCTACTTCCCTCTCCCCCCTTAAAGGTCTATCTATGAAGTATCCCAGCTTCTCTGGATGGGGTAGGAGTTCTTAGATTCTGCTTGAAATGGGTTGATGCCATTGGTGTGACCATTTGATTATATCTTCCCTACCTGTCTGAGCTACCCTTGTTGCACTTGTATCTATTGATACTTTCTCTGCCATTGCTGTTGCATTAGTTGGTGCCAATGGTGCTGGTATCCCTACACCCTTTGGAATTTGTGGCTCTACTGTTGTTTCATGCAGCATAGCCAATGTTTTGGGGTGTTTACACTCTCTTAGCTCCATCAATCATTTCTGTTATTGATGGGAGCTATTCAGGACCCATAAGATTTTATCCAGGGGTGTATCTTGTTGGTAAAGGCGTATAAAATCAAACACATTTCCTGCTTTTAATGGGGAAGTGATCTGGCAGCATATGCCTTGTATCCTCTTGGTAGGAGGTTATGGGCTGCTTCCGGGATAGGCTGTTAAGCCCCATGTAATGTCTTACAGGGGGTTCATTGATATGAAATAAGGTCCAATATATGTTTTTAAGGCTTCCCATACAGCAAGCTCTTCCTTGGATCTGGCACTTACTCAGGAGGTATACCAGTTTCTGACAGCTCCATACAGATGTTTTATAGCTCCCTGGGTCTGTTTTTCTCTGGGGACATGGGTGGCAGAGAATTTGATGGCTGTATGTTCATTCAGCTGTTTAAGTATTTTTGGGTTTTCAGAGAACTTGTCAATGATCAAGTGCTTGTGATTACCTCTGCTATTCCTATTGGGTCTGTTTAGATTGTTGACATGGGTGGTTGGAATGAGGTTGGATAGAGGTTGGGTTTGTGCAAGTGCAATTGCAAGTCTATTTGGAAATGATGTATTAGATGAATACTGTGTATCCTTATGGAATGTTGGTTACCAGATCAAAAAGAGAACAAGGTTGGGCCAAGTAGGTTTATTGGCTGCTGCATTGAGGTATCTACAAATTGTTATGCTGATGATCCTGGCAAGATAGTGTAGTGTTACTGGGTTAGCCTTTGGGTTGTCATGACTTAGTAGATTTTTTCTCTTTATGCTGCTACCAGTGTTGAGAGGAGGCTTAGAGAAAATGGGATTTGGAAGATAAAGATATATTTATTGGTTCATAATTTTGGATTATATAGTAAAGGATTGTGGATCAGGAATATGGTATTGATCCTGGTAGCTGTTTGGACATGTATTCTTAAATGGTCACATACAGACTCAATAACCAGATTCTATCTGTTAGTGGGGTGCAACCATATTGTTGAGATTGGATGATTTCTCAACTTTGTTGCACATCCTGATAATACAGTGCTGAAAAGTAAAATTACAAGAAATTTAAATAAATTAAAGTAGGAGTAATAGGGTATAGGTGGATCAGGTGAAGATTTAGTTATAGATTTGTTTCTTATCAGATACATAGAATAAACCACTATGACTACAAAAATATAGTACATATTGTGATATGGGATATATAGATGTAAGGGATTTGATTAAATTGTAGTATATATAAGCAAGAGAGAAAGGAAATGTGTTTCTAGTGTATATCTTATTGATCAAAATATTATATAAAAGTCAGTGGCTTCGATTCTAATTGCTATGATTTATTGAGCTCAGGTGTATGTATTCAAACTATATCCATTTGATCTTATGAATAAGTGTTAGATTTAAGTTATCACTTGGTTTGTTTTGGGTTATCCCAGATTGTCTGGCGGGATGCAATGGTTACTTTTAACAATACGAGTTAAATACAGACTGGAGCTTCTTCAGCTTTAATTAGATTATGGAATTTATTCCACCATAAAATAAGCGCCAAAAACAAAAAATCCTTCAGTTTGGGTGCTTCTGCTTTCAGCAATTCCCCATCATGGGCACGATGTCACCCTCATTATATAGCTTTAAATAATATTCTTGCCTTTGAATCTCAATCCATGCATGTTGGAGTCAGGTAATTGTCTAAAGATAAGTCGTTTGCTGTAGTCGCAAGCTTTGAACGCCATCTAAAGCCAAGCATTTGAATGTTATCCGTCTTACTTATGACTAATATATTTCCAGGAACCTAATTCCAATACTGTTCAAGGGATTCCAAATAAATTAGTATGTTGAATGGCAAGAAGGACGTTATAATGTTGGAAATAAATTTAGCTTGATTTACTAAAGACCTAAACAAATATTCTCATTCTTACATAAACATGAGCATAACCTGCTGGACCTAATGCTTCTGAGTGCTTGTTGGGCATTTATGAGAGGATTAAACCGTTCAGCTTGGATAATTTCAGTTTATGGAGTATTTATGGTAAGAAGGGTGTTTTTCATTTATTGGCACCTGGAAGATTGAGGTATAGTCTAGACGATCACATCAAGCTTCGTGGCAAGGGGGAACCCAGGGCTGGCGGGGCTGGTAAACTTTGTGAAGCTTTTACCGCAAGTCTCGGTAATCTCCAGCCAGGCCTTGTTTTCAAGCTGGGGGTTGATGCGCGGGGTCTGGATGTAGACGGTGAACACGTCGCTGGGGGACTTTTTCCCGTACGTCGCATTCATGTATATGCAGTCCGCCATGATAGGGGCGGAGTTTAGATCGTAGCAGGACTTCGTATATTTGCCATTGCGGCATTGAATATCGCTTGCTTGTAGCATGCAAATCCTTGCCCCGTTGAAGTTGGAGCGGGCTTCGAAGGAGATCTTGTACTCGTCCTTACACTCCATCTCTGTCTTGACGTAAGTCTTCACAACACCCCCGTGCTGAATCTTGGATGGGGTGTGCTCGGGGGCATTCAGCGCCAGTGCGGAAGAAATCAAAAGAATAAGCCTCATGGGGCTTGAGATAGGTTTGGACTGGGATATATAAACTAAAAGCAAAATCTCGTCTCACGTGCAAGTCAGCTGACGAACACGTGCATGTCAGATGACACGAGTGTTATAAATAGTCAAACTTTCTTTTTTGCTGAGGAATGACGTCTTTACCTAACCACACCGAGTTCACTTTAGTCCAAGGAACCTGGACAAGGATTGGCAATCCAAATAACAAGTACTTTATGCCCGATACCAAGCCCAGCACGTTCGAGTATGCCAATTTCGGAACCACCTGCAAGGATGGAAGTATAACCATCGTGTTGAAGAAAATCATCCCCACCGAGAAAAGCATGCTCTGCCCAGTCGCCACCGAAGGCTTCCAAATCTCTACTGCACCCCCAGCCCAGGTGTAACCGACTACTCCAAAATGGCTAGCTGTCCCTACACCGAGATAGCTTACAAGTGGAATTCCCACCGACCCCAATTCGAGTTCTCCGTCATGCCCGAGCCGGTAGAGGTTGAGGAGCGGGGAAAGATAGCCTTCCGGAAGAACCTGACCCTCGCCGTGGCCATCAAGTGCAACAATACGCTCTTATCCATGCATCCCGAAGTGGTAGCCATTTATAACTCAAGCCCTGCCCTCCAAACCAAGAAGTTCATGTTGCTTCTCCTGGCGCTGGCCATATACCTCTAGCCTTGCGATTAAACCTAGGTGATATAAATTTTCACTTTAAATCTCTCCCCATGAACCCAGCTAAGCTTCATACATGCATATAGATACTGTGCTATAGTATACGCTTTCTGCATCCACGTCAAGATGCAATTTACTGATGACAATAGTAAGCTTTATCCAAACAGCCTCGATCTTAGTTTCCAGCCGTTGCTCAAAAGGCGTAAATTCAAAGGCAATATCTGACTTCTAGCGAAAATCCTGCAGAAGTTAAGTGTTGGTGCCACTTTAAAGCTGACAAGAGTTCAATTTGGTGCTCCTCGTGAATTATGGCTTCATAGACAGTTTCGCTGGCAGCACCCAGCTTCGACAAGGATTCCGGCAGCTGTGGAGCCGATATAAAGTATAGTGATAATTCAAGGGTTTGGCTAGCCGGCTCCTAAAAGTCAACACTATTCTAATTAACGGTACTTGCTGTACTCAAAACATTCGATATGAAACTATCCTACAACAATACAGTAAATTGGTTTACTCCCAAGAGCTCAGAAGTTCAATAAGAACATACTTCTCCAATAAGAAAAAGAGAATACGCAACTTTACCACATTTAACTATGCAAGCCACACTCTTTACTATATTTATCAACTATAAAGATACAAAAATAGAAGCAGACAAGAATATGACCAACAAAAAGACCTGTTAAACGATGACAATTATTTATTAAACCTCATACAAGCACAACTGAAGATCTCACATTTTATCAGTAGCATAGCAAAGCTTAAAATATACCCTACCGTTCAATTACAAAACCTCTCCTGCAGCTTACCCAACTTACCTAAAGAGGTAGCATCATTTAAAGGAATCAAACGGTTAAAGGTTTAACCGATATAGATCTAATATCAAAGCAAGTCGTATTCCTCAGGCCGTTCACCCCTTTTCATACCAGCCTCTTTGAGTAGGGCAGTTATGATTAGCTCAAGCTGCCTCATACTCCACCTTTTAGGCATCCATGACAGCCTTTTTGGAAAGGACAAACCTGGCAGTAGGATCTGTGGGAGGCAAAAAATGATTAGACCCTGTAGCTTATAGATGGGGTTCTCCTGCTGGTACTGGTGTTGAACTGAACCAATGAGGATTCAGTATTTGAATTGGGGAAGACAGCAGTCCAATAGAAAGGACAGTAATAATAATAAGGTATTGTTTATTATAGAATAATGCAGTTAATATACTATATGAGGAAAGACACTGGGCCACAAGGGGGTGGCATATTCCATATAAGGATTGGAGCCAAGGAATTACTCGTGCAGGATCAGCAGGTTGAATTGGTAGTGCTCCTAATTAGGAGAAAGTTCCCGCAGTTCAACATTGCCATCAGATTGGTTCATGTTGTTAGATACGTTGAGGGACAGCTCATCAAGCGCCCCCTGTATATTGTGAGATACATTGGCAGGCAAGTCTGGAAACTTGGTTGCAACACTGGGGCAGGACAAGGGACTTACCAAACTTGGGGTTGACCCCAAAGCTGTCACAGTAGATTCCATAATGCCGGGTATTGTCTGTCCAAGTAAGAAGGCTCGGAAGGCCAGAAAACCTGAATCAAAATTGACCAAATTAACAGATTTAAACCAAACAGTTGATTGTAAATGGGTCACAGCTGCTCCAGTTTGCCAGCTAAAACCAGCTCCCCCTTTCAAACTGACGTTGATAAATTGACGTAATATGAGGGTCACCCAATATGAGCTTGTGAATCAGTATGGTTGTCAGAAACTAGTCACGCAAGGGTTCTTTGCAACCTGGACCAGATACTTACTTGACAATGTGGAAGGAATAGGAGGTCAAGACTCAGGTGGTATTGCTTAGTCAATTTTTCTGATATATATTGAATAGTTTTCCCTGTTTCAACTCTAAGAGTTGAGTCCTCCTAAATTTACTCAATAAAAATCATTTATCTCAATTTCCAATTTTTGATTTTAAAAATGCATCCTGTGATCAGGTTGTTGCAGTATATCCTGTACAATTTGATTATGAACCAAATCATTTCTGGAAGATGGGGCCCTGCAACTGGAACTTTGTTGTTGGTGCCTCCCAATGTTAATTTCATGCCAGCTGATTTTGCAGCTCCTCCTCCCATTATTGAAAATGAAAATTGTGTCAATTCTCAATGCCCAGAATTTTATGCCAAAGATGCATTGATGCTTTCCCAGGTCATTTATCTTGGACTACTTTGGTTAGGATTAATTGTTCTACTTAATCCTGGAGTTACAATTGGAAATTTCAAAAAAAAATATCTGAAGCTGCGTTGGTGGTTAATCATCAATTCTATGTGGATTTGGGTGGTAATTCCCCATCACTTAGAAACAGCTTCATATTATCCAGTAATTTTTGTCACATTACTCAACTCTTCTACTTCTGAGTTTTTGGAAGCAGTTTGTCATGAATTCATGTTTCTTTTCTCCTGCTCTGTCAAGATATCTGCATTTACCATGTTTATTTGCATCAGTTCATTTCTGAGTTTTCAGTTTGGGCTTTTCTTTAATTTGTGGTTTTCATCTCCGGTTACAGTTGTTGAGACTGGATCCTCTGTTTCCTATTTCTGTCGCGTCATATCATTTTGGCGTCCAGATTATTTTCCTGCTCCACCCACTGATGAAATTTCACGTGAAGTTTTGTCAGCATTATCATTTTATTCCAGCTATAGCCTTAGTCACAAATCCCAAGCTTACCATGTGATGACAAAGGTTTCTGAAGAGGCCTGTGAATGGTTGTTGTCCGCGGTGGAGCACAATCCACGTGTTTTAACTGAGAGTGCATCTCTATACCCTTTGTTAAAAAATTGTGTATATCTATTGAGGAGATCAAAGTATATTGTAAGCTGTATGCATTTAATCAGGGTACAACTCTGCTTTCGGTATTCCTTCCTCATTTTCTTACCTACTGCCGTACAATTGATGTTTCTGAGGTGAATAAACTCTCAGCGTTGTGGTTAGCAGTTGACCAGACTGCCCAGGATTTGGTGGTTTGGGATTCCCTGTTAACCACAACTGAGGCCCTGGTAAGCCAAATTCTTTCTCTGGTCTCAAATCTGTCTACTTTCAAGCAAGGTACATTGGTAATTGATGATAAACCTGCTGCGCGCTCCTGGTTTTCTGGTTCCTGCTCCGCAATAGTTCCTTCCAACCAAAGCCAAGATTGTTCTCCCCCTAATTTATCTCAGCTAAAATTGGTGGTGGTGAACAAACCCGGTGATGTAAAGGAGGCCCCCGTAGTGTCTGGTCCTGATAGTTCCTTGGCAATGCTTCAGCACGTTGTACCTACAAAATCTTCTGTGATTATGTCCAAAGAGTTGCCCCTTGTTCCTATTGATTGTGATAACCCTGTTCTTCCAGCTGCTGTCCAAGAAATGATTGAGCGTTACTTCCAGGAGCATCCTGCCTCCTTAGCTGCCGTCCGTACCAGCAATGAAAAACAAGACCCTGCCAAGATTGCTACCTTTGCTGCAAATAAATCTACTTCTGGTTACTTCTTGTTCTATGGTAGCATTGATAATGGTCAGACTACCTATCAGCCAGCTATTTTGTTGGATACGGGTGCTTCCAAAAAATTCATGAGTGTGGAGACTACCAACTTTCTACAACTCAAGTACCGCCTGGGAATGCTTGTTAGGGGTGGGAACTGTCAGATGTTTCCCTCCTTCCAGCTGAAGAAGCCAGTAACTTTTGTGGTTTTGGGTCAGTCTTTTACCGCGAGGTTTTCTGTTTGCTCTACCCTGATGTATCCTATTATTTTGGGAGTGAGTTGGTGGAGAGATCATAATGTATCAACCTTACTGGAGAAAAATGAGCTGCAGGCGGAACACTCTTTGGGTATAACTATTTGTATTCTGCTGTTGGATATGTCTAAATTGGAGCAATCATCCCAGACCATACAATTGTTTCCTGTCTCTGCCTCCAGAAGTTTGGATTTACCAGCATGCTTACAACCCTGGTCTGTGGCATTTGACACCACCAGAGGCGAGGTCCTTCCCAAGCACACTCAGTTTGACTTTGACTTTAAGGTTACTGTTGATCTGATCAGAGCTGCGTCTACTATTTACCCTTTAACCTTGAAGGAAGACACATGTTTGAAAGAGTGGACTCGTGACATGTTGGCAAAAGGCTACATTTTTAAGAAGGCTTTGTCAATCTGCTCCCTGTTATTATTTGTTTAGAAGTCTGATGGGTCCCTTTGTCCTTGTGTTGATTACAAGAATTTGAATAACATTACAATTCTGGATCCTTATCCTTTAAACCTCAAAGCAAAGATCTCTAGGTGTGTTGAGAAGGCCAAGGTATTCTCAAAACTGGATCTTTTAAATGCTTTCAATCAAATCAGAATTGAAGAAGGAATGGAATGATTGTCAGCATTCAGAACCAAGAAGGGTATCTTTCAGTTCTGTGTAATGCCTTTTGGATTGAAGAATGCCCCGGCTTGCTTTCAGCAGTTAATTGATTAAGTCCTGGGGGATCTCCTAGGTGTTTGTGCTATTGCATATATGGATGATATCTTGGTGTTTTTTACAGATGAGGAGTCTCATAAGGCTCACTTGTTGGAAGTTGTAGAGTGCATTCTCCAAGCAAACTTTATCATCAAAAGGAGTAAGTGTGAATTCTTTAAACGTAAGGTTACCTTTCTGGGTAATATTATCTTTGAGGATGGCCACACCATTGCTCCTGGCAAGAAAGCTGCAGTTTGAGAGTATGCTAGCCTGTGACAGTATCCCAACTTTGCAGTTTCTTGTGTACATGTACGTTCTTGAAGAAATTCACCCCCCACTTGTCTGAGGTGGCTGCCTCTTTATATTCAGCTAGTGGAAAGACAACTTTAGTCTGGACGCCTGAGTGCGCAAGTGCCTTCTCAGCAGTCAAGGCTCTTTTTTTGTCCTCCCCAGTGTTAAGACATGTGGATCCTGAGCTTTCTTTTGTGGTTTCCACCGATGCATCTAAATACGCTGTGGCTGGTGTGCTGTTGCAGACGGCTAGTGATGGGATTGAGAGACCTGTAGGGTATTTCTCCCAAAAGATGGAGGCTCAAGAACGCAACTACATGATTTACGACAAGGAATTGTTGGCTGTTGTGGAATTTTTAAAGCATTGGCATCACCATCTCATGTTGGAATGTCATTCATTTGTAGTAAGAACTGACCACAAAGCTCTTCTATGTTATTGAGACCCAGGGTTTTATTGGGTTGTCAATCCAGATGGCATGGTGACCTGTCAAGATACAAGTTCTGCTACAAGTTTATTAAGGGATCTGAAAATCACTTGTCCAATGCACTAAGCAGGAACCCTTCCCATCTCCCAGATGCTAGTATGGACGTTGAGTTTAACACTCATATTATGATTTCAGACAAGGCGGTGATGCCTTTTGTATTGCCTCTGCCAGCTACGTTGGCCACCATGTCCTTAGCTGAGGGCGCAGACCTGGACTTGTATTCCAAGGTCAAGTTTCTGCAACCTTTGTCCAAAGGCTATGGTAGGCTATTAGAGCTAGTATGCGCAAACCCAGTGGGTCAGCCTCAGGGTTATCATAAGATTGGTTCAGTCCTATATCATCAAGGTTGCTTGTGGGTTCCCGAGGGCACTATTTGGGATGAAATCATGGAGGCTAATCATACCTGTCCAACGGCTGGTCACCCAGGAAAAAACAAAACAGTGGAACTAATCCGCCACCAGTTTTCCTGGAAAGGTTTAACTGTACAAGTAGCAGCCTTTGTTTGAGATTGCCTGGTATGTGTTTGATCCAAGGCCAGTTGGAACAAGACAACTGGTTTACTGGTTCCACTACAGCCTGCTGCAGGACCCTGGACGTCTGTGTCAGTGGATTTCATTGGTGAGCTTCCCAATTCTAATAGGTTTAACACAATCATGGTGGTAGTTGATTGTTTTACAAAGATGGCACACTTTGTACCTTGCTCAACCACAATTACTTCAGTGGAAACAGCTAGGTTGTTTGTGAATAGAATCTTTTCCTTACATGGCATCCCAATGGAGATTGTGAGTGACCACGGGCCCCAATCTATTGCTCAGTTCTGAGAAGCCTTTACTGGAATTCTTGAAATCAAATTATGCTGTTCCACAGCCTTTCACTCCCAATCTGATGGACAAACGGAGAGGGTAAACCAAAGTTTGGAGGTCTACCTACGTTGCTATATTAATGCGCAACAAGATGACTGGTGTGATAATCTACCCATGGCAGAGTTCACATATAATAACGCCCCACACACATCAACTCAAGTATCGCCATTTTATGCCAATGTGGGTTACACTCCTTCTTCCAATATGGGCCCTTGTTTGATTAGCAACGTGGAAGCTGCAACTGCTCAAGCCGCTGAATTGAAGCAGGTCCATCAGGAGCTCCAAGTTACTCTTGCCACCGCCGTGACAACTTACAAGGAATACACAGATTGTAAGTGTCAGGAGGGTCCGTCTTACAGGTCAGGTGATATAGTCATGGTTGATGCTTGCAATATGAAACTTAAGGTTCCCTGTCGTAAATTAGGTCCCAAGCAAGTTGGTCCCTTCAAGGTAGAACGTCAAATTGGTCCCTCTGCCTATCGGCTAGATTTACCTCCTGCTTTAAAGATTTTCCATACCTTCCATGAATTTCTTCTTACTCCCTTCAAAGGAACAGAGACTCCCTCTTCCCAACCCATTCTTGTGGAGGGGGAACCTGAGTATGAGTTAAATTGTATTCTGGCTTCCTGCAAGAACTGCCGCCATTTGGAATATTTGGTTTCTTGGAAAGGTTATCCTGATTCTGAAAACTCCTGGGTTCCCCACTATGATTGTTCAAATTCCTCAGATCTGATCTGTGAGTTTTATAAGCGTAATCCCACTACTATTGGTCACCCTGAACGTGCCTTAGCTGCAATGAAACTACCACCTGCCCATAAGAATTTCTCCTTATCCCATTTCCCAGATGGTGGTATTGTGCCCAGGGCTAAAGCAGAGGGTAATGTCACAGTAGATTCCATAATGCCAGGTATTGTCTGTCCAAGTAAGAAGGCTCAGAAGGCCAGAAAACCTGTATCAAAATTGACCAAATTAACAGATAAGAACCAAACAGTTGATTGTAAATGGGTCACAGCTGCTCCAGTTTGCCAACTAAAACCAATTCCTCCTTGCAAATTGATGTTGATAAGTTGACGTAATATAAGGGTCACCTGATATGAGCTTGTTAATCAGCATGGTTGTCAGAAACTAGTCACACAAGGGTTCTTTGCAACCTGGACCAGATACTTACTTGACAATGTGGAAGGAATAGGAGGTCAAGATTTAGGTGGTATTACTTAGTCAATTTTTCTGATATATATTGAATAGTTTTCCCTGTTTCAACTCTAAGAGTTGAGTCCTCCTAAATTTACTCAATAAAAATCATTTATCTCAATTTCCAATTTTTGATTTTAAAAATGCATCCTGTGATCAGGTTGTTGCAGTATATCCTGTACAATTTGATTCTGAACCAAATTGTTTCTGGAAGATGGGGCCCTGCAACTGGAACTTTGTTGTTGGTGCCTCCCAATGTTAATTTCATGCCAGCTGATTTTGCAGCTCCTCCTCCCATTATTGAAAATGAAAATTGTGTCAATTCTCAATGCCCAGAATTTTATGCCAAAGATGCATTGATGCTTTCCCAGGTCATTTATCTTGGACTACTTTGGTTAGGATTAATTGTTCTACTTAATCCTGGAGTTACAATTGGAAATTTCATAAAAAAATATCTGAAGCCGCGTTGGTGATTAATCATCAATTCTATGTGGATTTGGGTGGTAATTACTCATCACTTAGAAACGGCTTCATATTATCCAGTAATTTCCGTCATAAAAGCTGCTCTTTAGATATCTACAACAGGCCTCAATCACCAACCCCGCCTCCATCTTACCATTGATAACAGCCCAGCCCACATTCCTGGAGGCCTTAACTCTGGCCTTTCCAAAATGTTTGGTAACCACCTTGCCAACCCACTACAGCTCAAAGTACTCCAGGGACAGATTGAGCTCTGGGTGGTTTGCCATACAGGTATACTTTAAGAGAGCCTCAAATCCCTTCCCAGTCCCCTCAGCTCTAAGGATCTATTGCCCTGAATACTGCCCACACAGATCTGAAGGGTCCAAGGGATCCCCACATCCCAGCCTGCTTAGCTCACCATCAGCATGCCAATCTCAAGCAGCTGTATAAAAGAAACTGAACCAGCATCCCCTGCCCTTCCCTACCAAATGTTTGCTCATATACCTTGAGCTGGGCAGGCTTTGGGTCCGTTATACATACTGGTTTACCAAGATCTCAAAGCTTTACCTTTTCCTCAAGGTCCCAGGTGGAGAAGCCCTGTCAGCATCTTCAGGGTTGGTACAGGTATGGGTCAGGGACATCTTATCACTCTTGGTGGAGAGCGCAGCAGCCAGGGAAGGATGAGGGATCCTGAAAGCCCGAGTATAGAAAGCCTGGGTGGACCGGGGAGGGAGAAGCAAGCAGAATACCCAGGTATCTGTCTGGGCATGGGTCAGCTGGACCTGGTAGAACATCTGGGTTGGGTGATAAAGTTATGGCATGCTGGCCAGGGGATGCCCTTGTGAGCTCCAGCAAGGTCAGTTGGGCATCATGGTATCCAATCCAACCCCTGAAAGTTGTCCAGCCGTGATACAGGAGAAAAACCTATCCAATCAGCTGCTGTTTGAGCTTATGAGGGAGTGTAGGCTCAGAAAGAGTGTTGTGTTTGGCTCCAGGGGACAACATCCTGGAGGACACAGCGGGAAATCTTTATAACAAAAGATTTGAAGTTCAAAGCTAGCCTTGGGTTAGCCTTCAGGGCAAAATTAAGGGCACATACCTTAATTTCCTGAAAAACGAGATGTGGAAGTCCTTTTGGCAGAAAGGACAGGAAAAGCTTGAAGATTATAAAAGCCAATGCAAAAGGAAAGAATACAGGTCTTTGGAGGCGTACCCAGGACAGAGGCCAGGGATAGAGTGCATGGCTACCGTGCCAGAATGAAGAAGGGAGCAGGTGGCAGCACGAGCTTGCTCATAGTTGAGGGAGAAAGCAGGAAGGGGGACCCACGCGGGCCTGGGAGACAGAAACAATACCATAGGATTTGTGGGGGTATCAGTGATGTCTTCTTCTAGAGGGGGACTAGAAACTTTAGGTTGATCTGGTACTTTGGAAACAAAGGGAGAGGGACAAGAGAATGCGTGTGGGAACGGGGTAACCAAGGGGCTTGCAGCTCCTTTAGTGAGTACCATTCCCACTGTGTCCTCCAGGATGTTGTCCCCTGGAGCCAAACACAAAAAAATGGTGCTCACTACAGGAGCTGCAAGCCCCTTGGTTACCCCGTTACCACGTGCATTCTCTGGTCCCTCTCCCTTTGTTTCTGAAGTACCAGATCAACCTAAAGTTTCTAGTCCCCCTCTAGAAGAAGACATCACTGATGCCCCCACAAATCTAATGGTATTGGTTCTGTTTCCCAGGCCCACGTGTGACCCCCTTCCTGATTTCTTCCTCAACTATTAGCAAGCTTGTGCTGCCGCCCGCTCCCTTCTTCATTCTGGCATGGTAGCCATGCACTCTATCCCTGGCCTCTGTCCCGGGTACGCCTCCAAAGACCTGTATTCTTTCCTTTTGGACTTTGGTCTCCCCCCTGCATTGATGGAGTCCATGGATACTATTGGCGTGTTGGTCAACCAGTTCATACAACCTGCCCTAGTTCACCACCAACTTGTCTTAGGATCCCAAAATCAACTGTTAGATGCCGTAACCACTGCTGTTTCAAGTAACCACACTAAAAATATGGCCTACCAAGAATGGTCACACAGTCTCTTTGCTTGTATCTCTGACAACCAACACAACTTGTTGGTGTCACAGAAGCATTTAACTGCCTCCCTGAACTCCCTTTGTTCCTTGCTCCCTGGATACATAAAGGATTGACTATGTAAATTGGATGAACATCAGATAGCATGGTGCAAGCAAATTGAGGCTTTTTTGCTAAACCATCAACAGGACTTTGAGACTCTGGTTAGTGAGCTCAATCAATTCAGAGAGCATGTCAACTCGCAACTCAAATTGATAGGAGCTCATGTCAATTATTTGGGGCCGCCAACTGCAGCATCAATACGGTCTAGATAAGGCTGCACTAGGCAACACTCTATATCAAGTGCAGAATTATGTGGATGATAGGGTAGCCTCTATTGAGGTGACTCCTCCTGCTCCTTCTGTCAAGCTCCCATCCAATTTTGAAACCAAGGTATGGGAGGCTATTGATGAACTCAAGGCTACCACTCAACGCCAAGCTTCTGTGCAGAACCCCCCTCCAGTCAAACCTATGCCTGACCTTTGTATTGCCTCCCTCACTGATCAGGTGGCTACCTTACAAGGTGAAATTTAGTACTTAAGACAGCGCCTCTCTAATTCTGGAGATTTGTCATCTAAATCTGAGGATGAAGAAGAAGGTGAAGTTGTTAATACTCACGCTCATGACAATCATGGTTGTTCCCCTGGTCTATAAGGTCAACCCCAGGTCCACTGTGCATGTTCTCTAGATCAAATTCCCCAAAGTGACAAATGATGTAGCTGATAGGCAAGACACATTAGAAAGAGAGGTCCAAAACCTCTCCTGCCTTATCAATACCCTAAATGGACAAGTTGCCCCCTTGGTTGCTCAGACCACTTCTCTGACTACCCATGTCAATGGGATTGCTGGCACCTTGGCAGTGCAAAAAATCAAGATTGATGAATTTGGGACTGCTGCTGCCACTGCTTGGGAAATTAGTGGGCAAAAAAGCTCTACCTTGGACACTCTAGAGGAAAGCCTTCGACTCCTCTGGGCTAGACAACCTGCTGCTGAATCTGAGTTTGAGGGCAACCCTCATATTAATGTCATCAACCCTGGTGAAAACAGTCAGTCCTTGTCCTCGTCTATTGACCCAAACTATAAGCTGACCTTCAAACAGATATTTGATCCAAAGACCTCTACCATTGCTGCTTTTTTGACTATTTACAAAACTGCAATGTGTAGGGCTACCAACAAGCTCAAGAAGGAACACATCCTTACCTGTCTCCATCCCACTTGCCAGGAAGTTGTGGTCCCCAAGCTCCCCCTCCATAGTCACTTGGGAGGATATAAAGCGCCTCCTTATTGAGGAGTTCAGAGGAGACTTCAGCTTGGAGATCAAGAAGGATGCATTTATGCACATCACTTTTAAACCCAAGGAAACCCTGGCTGAGTTTGCAGATTGTTTCTATATTGAAGGCCAGCAGTTAATTACTAGTTGTCAGTTAACTCCCTGGGAAGCCTACACGGCTTGTTCAAACGCTTTGAAGGTGAACCAGCTTCTATGTCTACACTTTAAGGCACACAAGGCTTCACTCACTTCCATGAAGAGTGTTAAGACGCTCCTACAAGACATGCATTTGACACATGGAGATACGGTGGTACGTGAGAGTAAAGCCAATAATGCTGGGACTACCTCTTGTACGCCACACATTATGACTCTGGGTACTAGTGGACAGGCTAAAAGGCAAGGCTGCCATAACTGTAGCCAGATTAGGCACCACTTGTGCACTTGCACTAACCCCTGAGTGGAAGGTTGCAATCCCAAGGAACAGGCGGGAAAAGAGAGGTCATCTTAGAAACAGAGACGCTCTCTGCTGACCAATCTCCCCCGTCTCCCCCTAATCCTCTGTCTGATGAGGAAACTCCCTCTTCCTCTGACCCAACTATCCTTCATCTATTTCACAATCTCTCCAGTGATTCAGAGCCCAAAGATTCTGATAGTGAAGACTCTGATAGCTATGGCTATTTCGTCCTGGCTGTTCCAGAAACCATCCCTGTACCATACAAGCTTTGCTCTGGAAAGACTACCACCACTGCCCAGGTACCTACAAGTGAAGCTAAGTCCATGGTGGCTTGCCCTTATCTAGCCCAAGCCCACTGACCTCCAGTCTTAGTTGACTCTTCTGAGGAAGCAGCCAAGCTAGCTGAAACTCTTTTCCACAATGTAACTGTATCTCTCCCACTACAGACTGTATATAAAGAAATTCCTATGTTAAGGTACATGCTAGCTAAATGGGAAAATGAGCTAGAAGCCGTGCAAGACGTGTTGGCAGTCTTGCCTCCCTTTAGAAAAGATACAATCTGCGTGGAAGTATCAATCCAAAAGGTTAAAATCAAAGCCATCTTGAACACAAGTTCCCCAGTCAATGTGGTATCTTCTAAACTAATGAAGAAACTTAAGTTGGCCCCTGACCTCAACTACACACAGCCGTATGGCACAGCTGGCATGGCCCAAACTTGAGCCATTGGTGCCTACTCCGCTCTACCCATGAGGTTTGGGAAACTCCTCATTGCTTCCCCCGCTGTGGTACTAGAGAATTAAAGCTATGACCTCTTGGTTGGTACTCAATTCCTTTGAGAATATAATGGGATTGTAAACTTACAAGATGTATACCTTTTGCTCTTGGGATATGAGGCTCCTTTGATTTTTGAGGAACCACCACACCTCTCAGGAAAACGTCTTAAAACTTGCGTGCTTGAGTACCCTACAGGTATCTTCTCTCTCAAGTATAGAACTCACTCCTCCAACATGTGTACCCCTCCTCCTTCCTGCCCTGAGGAAGAAGGGATACCTCTGCTAGCGCCAGCAGCTATCATCATCCCCCCGGGCTCTCAAGTGGTGATTAATTCCCAGATTTCCTATGAGCTACCTGAAAAGTCCTTCTTGGAACTTTACTCCCCTGTAGTGAGCACCATTTTGTCATGTTTGGCTCCAGGGGACGGCATCCTGGAGGACACAGCAGGAAATCTTTATAACAAAAGATTTGAGGTTCAAAGCTAGCCTTGGGTTAGCCTTCAGGGAAAAATTAAGGGCACATACCTTAATTTCCTGGAAAACAAGATGTGGAAGTCCTTTTGGAAGAAAGGACAGGAAAATCTTGAAGATTATAAAAGCTAACACAAATGTGGATAAACTTGTCTTTATTAGGAGTAATGATTCTACTTTAAATAGTTGACAAGGGACAGTGATCACTCAATAGGAAGACAGAGTGGCTGAGGGGGTCATGTTGGGATGAGGTCATACCAGGATCAGACAAGGGAAGGTATGGTATTCCGGAATGGGTGGATATTGAACCAGACCCAGTTACAGAAGGCAGGGAATTTCCAAACTTGAAGGCAAAACCAGCCAAACCTTCACAACTATCCTATTTGAAGGCCAGATTAAAATAGCATTGATTGCGCAATTTATGACAAAGAGCATCAGAGGCCTCAGGGGAGGGAGTTGGCAGCATTTCACTTGCCACTGATAAAGTTCACTAGCTGTTTCTCAGTGGGCACTGATTTGAGAATGTTGGCCCAAGGTGCTTGTGGGCCTTAATAGCTGGTTCAGATGCCTCAAGGTGACCAGAAATTGGGACCATGTGATCAAGGTGCCTCTTAGGAACTGTTGCTTTAGGAGGATTAGGAGGTCCACATGAGTGCATCATCTCAACAGCTACCTTTTTCCAGCCTTCAGGTTTGTGACAGACACCACAGGACTTGTTTTCACAGAGAAAGGCTTGCTTTTGGTCCTGGTCTTTTGGTTGCTGCAATTTAAAACATGACTGCTGATGATATAACCCAAGGCCCTCTTCACTGGCATGCTTGGGCAGTAGCAGGGCGGATCCTTGGAGAAATCAACCTCCCCATCCACGCATAAATGTTGTGGATGGCCAGTGGATCCCAATCCACATGGATGGCAGCCTTGGAGCCCTTCTATTACTTTCCAGGCCTGGTTGGGGATTGAGAGTTGAGGAGGAGGGAATACTACTGGGGAGAGACTCCTTGAGACCTTCTTATAACCTACATCCCCTTCTCACTTGGAGATGCAGGCTCTTCAGCAACATTTCCCTTTAAACCATGGCACTTTTTGTTAGGCTGTGATCTGATGGCAGCTCATGAATGGGATGATAAGCCAAATCATCATTGCTTTTCATGGAAGAATGGTGGGAGGGGAAAGATGAAGGAGTAGGGGGTGTGGCCTGGGAGGCCTCCTGTATACACTTAGTAGTGATATAAGGGGCCTTGGACGCTGAGCCCTTGGAGACTTTTTTCTGTTTGATCTTGGCTAATGATATGTTAGTGTTGGAAAGGTTTACAAAGGTAGGCAGAAAATATATTGAATGGATAAACAAAGCAAATAGCTAAAATAAAGCAGAAAAGACAGGGTAGATAAATGAAGTTAATAGAAATAAGATGAGGTTCTGCTTGATGGGTCATTGAAGATGTTAAGTTCACCAGGGCATTGTAGGGCTAACCCAAATTTAAATATATCTGGAAGGGAAGATCATGATAAAAACATATCCAAGGTATTAAACAAGATACTAAAAAGGCCAGGGGATATAACTCTATCCAGAAACCAACTTTAATGATAAATTTTCTGCCTAAATAATAAAAGAGTTTGAGGCTGGCACTGTCAGCCAGCAAGCAGCCCCCAAACCCTCCCTTCAAAGTCAATAAGCAAACTGAACTCTCACCAGTAACTCCGCCAGAGCTGTTAAACAATCAAATCTTGGTGTGCTTACATACAGCTCTTGCTTATTTTTACCCAGGCTTCAAAAGCTAGGCAAAAAGAAGGGGTGTCATCATACAAAGATTAAAAAACACCTGAAAATTGTTGCAACCAAGTATTCCTCCTTGCCTGCCAACATATCTAACAACATGAACCAATCTGATGACAATATCAAATTGTGGGCGCTTTCTCCTAATTAGGAGCGCTGCCTATTCAACTTGCTGATCCCCGCACAAGTTATTCCTTGGCTTCAAACCTTATATGGAACACGCCACTATGCCATCCCCTGTGGCCTTGTGGCTTTCCCTGTATGGTATATTAGTCACAATATTCTACAATAAAATAAATCTTATTCTATTCATTATTCTCCTTTCTATTGGACTGTTTTCTTCCTCAATCAAATACTGAACGCTAACTGGTTCAGTTGCAACAAAATGAAATGTTCAGAAAGGTGCTTATTTGGAAAAGTACCCTGTTGGGGGGTGCTGGGAGTTGGCTATTTACCATAGCCTGGGTTAAAACTTTAAAGAGCTCTCTCCATTGGCCAGCCTGAAAAGGTGCAATTTGGTTTGTATTGATCACCAAAACATAATGAAATGGAATAGTTTGAGCTTAAATACAAGCCTTTGGTTTGTTGAATCCTCGCTGACTATGCAGTGAGTGGATACTGCTGAACATGGGGTGTTGGCTTTCTTTTTCAATAAAAAATATGCAGAAACTAATCATAAATGAGGCTTTGTGAGATAAGCTGAATGTACACAAATGATCAGCCTAACCATTACAATCAGATCTTGGAGATTAAATACCATGCTATCACAAATCTGGCCATCATTGATGGATTGATTATACACCATACAGCCACCAGTTTAAAGAAGTTAGCTGGAAGCTGCACTCCAGATAATCATCAACCAATCAGTTTCATTGTGACCATCTCACCCTATGGATGCCAGCTGTCACTTTTTCACAGAACCCCCAATGGATCAGAAATGAGTAGGTTGCAATTGCACGGTGCTCAATCTATCTTAAATGCTAGTTTCTATCCAATCCAATTCTGTGTAATACATTTTCAGGGTACCAATTTCTAGTTAGTGGTATAGCAGGCACAGTTACAGGCTAGGCGCTAGCCCAGAGGGCAAGGATCACCATAAGATTGGTTCCAACTTGATAATATAAGAGGTATAGCATCCCTGCATGGACCAAGTACAGGAGGAGGAAACCATAGAGTCTACTAACCCTTTCAGAGTAATTCATATTCTTCAAAAAAAATTGGGGTGGGAGTAGCATTTTGGCAACAACAGAAACTTGCAGGCAGCTGGGGGTAAGAGGAGGAGTGTTGGTACTAGATACCCAGTAAGGTAGTTGCACTTCTCCCTAATTATTCTAGGCTGTATATTTATCAGATACTTTCCCAGTCAACCTTTTAAGGCGCTCTAGTTTAGTACAAGGGGGCATATAGGAGATATTTTATAGGTTAAACTCAAAATAAACCAGGTTAAAAGATACTTGATAAAAGGCTCAGGTCCAAAAGGAACACCAGGAGGACAAGCTAACTTGAGATGGGGATCTGCGGGTTCAGCAGGTGATATTTCAGGAGCAGAAGGGCCTTCTAGAGCTGGGTTGGAATGGTAAAAACAATAAATAGGTAAAGTAAAATTTGGTTGAACCAAAGGGTTATCACAATTTTTTACATAACAGCAATAAAGCCTTATCCAGTCTTGGTAAGAAATATATACTAGCTTTCACGTCTTCATATTTTAGGCATGAATATGAAATTCAGGCAGGCTGATGCCAGGAAACTGGGGCAGCAGGATGGCTTCAGGGTTAGGCAGACAAATATTGGCTGGTACTAGAGAATAGAAACAGAAAACTTCTTGCCTATAAAGACTATTCCCCAAATCAGGCAGGCTGGCTAAATGTGTGCTAATTCTAATGCTAGGTACCAATATCTGATCACTTCTATTGGCAAGATCTATTATGGCTTTATCTGAAATCCCCATTGGACAAGTAGCTTCTTATGTGTAGGTGCAAAATCTAGGTGGCGCACTATTGGATTTGATTCTTCCTGAGGCTGAAAACTTTCTTGCTTTTCAGGCTTTCAATAAAATAAACTGCATGCCCAAGCCAAAAAAGCATGGGTGCTAGGTCTTTTGGGAAGACAGACTGTAGGACAAGCGGCCAGGATTTTTATCCTCAATTCCAGTTTTGCTTCATAATGAGAAGTGAAATCTAATTTATGACAACCTTGATTTCATATCAGATTGATTTGACCATTACATGGTGTATGTCAGGGTCCAGAATGGGCCAGACAAAACCCTATGTTACATAGGTTCAACACCTGCAATTGAGCGATTGTGCAACCAATCAATTGCATTGTTGATTACACAAATTTACCCAAAGGAAACTTTAATTCCAAGTGGGGAATCAAACCCTGGTCAAGGCCAAGCCTGGGGGCAATTGGAAACCGTCCTAAAGCCAAGCAAAAAAAGACTTTAATTGGCCCACACCCTCTGAAACCTAGAATTGGGGACTTGGGTTGCCAAATAGACCAAAATTCCCCTACCAGCTTCCCCAGGGCAAAAATAATGAAAGTATCCATCTAACTGACAAATAAGGAGTCGCCAATGGGGCCCAGCTTTAGAATAGCCCATTGGCAACCAATAAGAAGTTACCAGTAAGTCCAATTGCAGTTTCCCAGCAGGATAAAGCTGGGAACACTGACATCCACTTTCTTTGTTGACATCTTCATCTAATAAACTTTGTTGGTTAATGCACACTGAGCATTTATACTTTATAGGGGTTTATTACATTATTAAAAATTTTATACTGCTGGTGCTTTCAAACAGAGAGTACCTCCAGTACCAACGCCAGCGCTGGGAAACAGAGCAACTTCTAGCTGCCTCCAACCAACCACTGACAGCCTTTACCCCATCTCCTAGAGTGCTGGACCAAGAAATAATTCCTGCTTCCGCACTGCGCCCCTCCTTTGCTGATGTTCCTCTGCTCCAACAACTTGCCCAGCCAAGCCTGACCATGAGCGCCACCACAGGAGAACTTCCTCTCATTCCTTCTGCTTCATCATATGACTACAGTAAGCTTGGATTTGCCTATTTGACCATGCTGGGGCTCACTGAGCAAGTGATACCCCACATGGGAGTGTGGCGTCCTTGGGCTACTGCTGCCAATTATGTGATACAGATGGCCCTCATCATCTACTGGGCCTTCCAGGCTTGACCCTTCCCCTTGACCAAAGGTTCCCCTGGGAGTCACCCAGGCCATGACATTATGCCAACCTTATCCAAACTCATAAGCCTGAGCCCCTATATTCAATTGATAATAGGGGCACTTTATATGTTTGTTTTTATGATTGCAGCTTACTACACCTACCAGTTTGCACCTGCCGCACAATTACTCACGACAAACCTAGACCTGAATCCCACCCAAGTACTGAACAAGTACAGAACATCAACATATCTACCTCAAACCAGAACACCTACGCACCCACCAGTTTCCCTGACCTACCCAAGATGGACCTATCCAGCTTCAAGAAAGGCATGGTCATGATTGACGCCCTGTTCAGGGCCCACCCTGAGAACTATTGTGACGGCGCCCAAAAGGTGATGATGGTGGCAGCACAGTTGAAAGATGACGCTAGAGAGGTTTTCCTCAACTTGCTGGAGGAGGACCCTGACTTGATCTTGTTGTATGAGGCCTTCCTGGAACGTATGAATAGCGCCACCACCCCTGCAGGAGCAAAAGTACAAGCATATATGGGCCTTCTTTGCCTGAGCCAAGGTAGAGATGACCTGGAAGCTTACATTCAGAGATTTTTGAGACTTGCTGCAGCTGCTGAAGTACCTGACGACATCTCTGGCCTGCACTTCAGAAATGGCCTAAATAATCACCACACCAACCTGATGCGCCATCACTGCTGCAACCTCCCCAAGGACAAACTCCTAGCCATTGCCTGCAGGATGGATTTCAGCCAGCCCTAACAGTATGGGGCCCCCCTAGAAACTATCAGCTACAAGGAAACCAAACTGCTGTACGCCCTTGCCTGAACATGGCCCCTGAAGAATACCAGCGCCATGTACAAGCAGGCTTATGTTTCTACTGCCATCAGAATGGCCACCTGTCCAAAGACTGCCCTACAAGAAGCCCCACTGCCCAGAACACCACTATTTCTGCAATAAACAGCTCTTCTCAGTCTTACCCTACTATCCAAGCCATCTTGCTGTATTCAGACCAGGAGTTGAAGATACCAGCTCTCATGGACAGTGGAGCCACCCACAATTATATCAAATGAGGCTTAGCTGAAAAATTGGGACTAGAATTGGAAGATAAACCCACCCTGGTTACCCTAGGAAACAAGTCTACTGACACCTCCTTTGAGAGTAAAGGAAGTTTTATTATGAAGCTGGGTCTTGCCCAGATCAAGGTCAAATTTTTGGTAATAGACAAGTTGCCCCAACCTGTGGTGTTGGGGTTTGATTGGTGGGTAGAGCATAAGTTTAAAATTGACTATGTCAGCCAACAGGTGCAATTTGTACATGCAGGTACAACCTGGAAGCTACCCTATGTGACCACCCAAACATCTCCCCTATTGAACAGCATGGTGGTGGTGCCTTGCAAAGGAGAAATACCTGCCTGCTTAGAGAGATGGAAATCAGTGTTCTCTGAGACCATGGCCACAGCTCTCCCCAAGCACACCAGGTTTGACCATGCTATTGACTTGATCCCTGGAACCCAGCCCAAACATGGCCCTGTATATGGGTGCAACATGAAAGAGCAGGGGGCTCTCAGGGAATACCTAGAAACCATTTTGAAGAAAGGCTACATCCGCGTATCCAAATCCCCTTGTTTGTCTCCCCTGCTGTTTGTCAAGAAAAAGGGCGGAGAATTGGGGCCTTGTGTAAACTACCAAAATCTCAACGAGATTACTGTAAAGAACTGCTATCCTGCTCCAAACGCTGAAGATCTTTCAGATCAGCTCTCTGGAGCAAACATCTTTTCCAAAGTTGACTTAAGGGACGCCTTCAATCAGATATGTATCAAGCCTGGAGATGAATGAAAAATGGCTTTCAAAACAAGACAAGGGCTATTTGAATACTTGGTTATGCTATTTGGCCTCTGCAATGCTCCCGGCACTTTCCAAACCATCATAGACATAGTGCTTGGTGACCTCAAGGACCAGGGCTGTGTAGCCTACCTAGACAACATCCTCATCTATAGCCAAACTCCTGAGGAACACACAAAACACCTACAAATGGTAATACAGAGACTCCAGGATCATGGATTATTTGTAAAGCTACAAAGTGTGAATTCTTTCAAGACAGTAGAATTCCTTGGCTACCATGTCCTGAAAGGAAGTTTTGCCATGTCACCAGACAAAATTGAGGCCGTCACATCATGGCCAGAGCCCACTAACCGTAAGGAAGTACAGAGCTTCTTGGGTCTGGCAAACTTTTGCAGAGAATTTGTCCAAAATTTTTCTTCCATCTGCCTTCCTTTGACCCGCCTGACCTCCAAAAAGCACGCCTTTGTGTGGGACAATACAGCACACACAGCCTTCAATACACTCAAGGAAGCCTTTGTTTCTGCACCAGTCCTTGCTATGCCCGACTATGCTAAACCCTTTGTGGTAGAAACTGATGCCTAAGACTTTGCCTTGGGGGGTGTTGCTTCAGGAGGGGCATGATAGTAAGCTTCACCCTGTAGCTTACTACTCCAGGAAGTTCACTGCACCAGAACTGAACTATCCAATATATGACAAAGAGATGCTGGCAATTATCCAATCCCTGAAACATTGGAGAAGATACCTTTGTGACACTGTCCACCCAGTGAAAATCATGACAGACCACAAGAATCTGACTTACTTCTTCAAACCACGACAACTCAACCAACTTCAGGCCAGATGGGCACTATTCCTAGCCAACTACAACCTGAAGATCAATTAAAAACCTGGAAAGATAAACATTGTACCTGACGCCTTGAGTTGAAGAGCTGATTTCTTCCCCAGTTCCAAAGAGATAGAGGAGTTCAACACCCAATCACTACTATCTCCACACATGCTGGAACCCATGCTCTTATTCCTAGGCCTGGCTAGTAGGAAAGAAGAAATCCAACATGCTCAGACCCTGGACAAGCACTGTATTACTGTCATGAAAGAATTAGCTGAGAACATTGACAGCAAATATTACAGAGCAGATTATTCACTACACAGAAGATTCCTAAAACTAAATGGACGAATCTACATACCTGAAGGATCACTGAGATTGGAGATTCTGAAGGAGTACCACGACTCCCCCATGGCTGGACACCTGGGCTGCACCAAGACCTTAAAGGGTATCCAAAGAGCGTACATGTGGCCAAGAATGAAGCTGGAGATAGAGAAATACATTAATGGTTGTGAAACATGTGGCTGCTCTAAACACAAGCGAGGAAAACCTGAAGGCTTGCTCCAACCCCTCCAAATTGCAGTAGGCCCTTGGAAGTCAGTATCTATGGACTATATAGTAGAGCTCCCAGAGTCAAAAGGCTACAACACCATACTTGTGATTGTTGACAGATTCATAAAGATGGGTTACTTTATTCCTACCACCACTCACGTGACAGCCAAGGAGACCGCCACCCTCTTTAGGGACCACATTTTCATGAATCATGGCTTACCCAAGGAATTTATCTCTGACCGTGGCCCCCAGTTTACATCCAAGTTCTGGGCCCAAATCTTACAAGACCTGGGAATCAAGAGATCACTATCCACAGCGTACCACCCCCAAAGCAACAGATAAACTGAAAGAGTTAACCAAGTATTGGAACAGTACCTCTGATGCTATGTTAATGCAGAACAAGACAACTGGACCAAGCACTTACTTATGGTGCAATTTGCATACAATAATCAAGACCACAGTTCTACAGGAATGTCTCCATTCAAGGCCAAAAACGGATTTAACCCTACTTGGGACCACCTTCTCACAGAAGAGTCCAGCAACCCCAAGGGACAAGATTGGGTGGCTATCATCCATACCACCCAAGAAGAGTGTGCCCAAAACCTGAAGCAAGCCGTACAGACCTACAAAGACTTTGCTGACAAGAAGAGAAGCCCTGGACCATTGATAGAAGTTGGGGACATGGTTTACCTCAGCGCCAAGAATATCAAGACTACAGCGCCATGTGCAAGCCTCAGCCCTAGGAAAACAGGACCATACAAAGTTTTTCAATACATAGGAGAAGTATCTTACAGATTAGAGCTCCTGTCTAACTGGAAGATCCATGATGTCTTTCACTGATCACTATTGTCCAAGAAGAAAGATACTTAACACCCTCATCAAGTTGTTTGCACTGCCCCTCCCCCGCTCAAAGTAGGAAGCTTTCTAGAGCATGAGGTTGAACAGATTCTAGACCACAAGATGAGATATTGACAACTACACTACTTGATCAAATGGAAAGGTTACCCACCCAAAGAGAATACCTGGGAACCTGAAGATAACCTTGCCAATGCTAGTGTCCTCCTGACTACGTACAAGACCGGGCATCCAGAGTTAAGCTTTAAGATCTCAACTATGGTGTGGGATGATATCAGGGCCCAGAATGGGCCAGACAAAACCCTATGTTACATAGGTTCAACGTCTACAATTGAGCAATTACGCAACTGATTTATTGCGTTGTTGATTATGCAGATTTACCCAAAGGAAACTTTAATTCCAAGTGGGGAATCAAACCCTGGTCAAGGCCAAGCCTGGGGGCAATCAGAAACCGTCCTAAAGCCAAGCAAAAAAGATTTTAATTGGCCCATACCCTATGAGACCCAGAATTGGGAACTTGGGTTGCCAAATGGACCAAAATTCCCCTATCAGCTTCCCCAGGGCAAAAATAATGAAAGTATCCATCTAACTGACAAATCAGGAGTCACCAATGGGGCCCAGCTTGAGAATAGCCCATTGACAACCAATAAGAAGTTACCAGTAAGTCCAATTGCAGTTTCCCAGCAGGATATAGCTAGGAACACTGGCATCCCCTTCCTTTGTTGACATCTTCATCTAATAAACTTTGTTGGTTAATGCACACTGAGCATTCATACTTTATAGGGGTTTATTACATTATTAAAAATTTTATACTGCTGGTGCTTTCAAACAGAGAGTACCTCCAGTACCAACGCCAGCGCTGGGAAACAGAGCAACTTCTAGCTGCCTCCAACCAACCACTGACAGCCTTTACCCCATCTCCTAGAGTGCTGGACCAAGAAATAATTCCTGCTTCTGCACTGCGCCCCTCCTTTGCTGGTGTTCCTCTGCTCCAACAACTTGCCCAGCCAAGCCTGACCATGAGCGCTGCCACAGAAGAACTTCCTCTCATTCCTTCTGCTTCATCATATGACTACAGTAAGCTTGGATTTGCCTATTTGACCATGCTGGGGCTCACTGAGCAAGTGATACCCCACATGGGAGTGTGGCGTCCTTGGGCTACTGCTGCCAATTATGTGATGTGGATGGCCCCCGTCATCTACTGGGCCTTCCATGCTCAACCCTTCCCCTCAACTGAAGGTTCCCCTGGGAGTCACCCAGGCCATGACAGTGTATATTCTCCGGCTTTAATTGATTAAGCCAACCAAAGGCACACCATCAGTTGAGGGACTCTGGTTGTAAATCAATATGGAGTTTAAAATACCAGCATCATGCTTTCTGAAAGTAGAAGGATGGGATTAGAATATTTTAAATAACCCTCCAAAATCTGGTACAACTGTTTATTGCTAGCTGAGAGCAAAAAAGTAGTCAATCAACGTTTGTTGGTAGGTCAGCTCAAGAGGAGGGTAAGCTACAACTGGAACACTTGCATGCCTTGAAAAGAACACTAGTGGTAAAAAGATCAAAGGCAGCCATTTGGTTTAATCATAACCAGCAAGAAAAGGGCCACCAACGTAGGTAGCCACTGGGAACCATCTGAAAGATCAGGTTAGAGGCTGCCACAGTATAAAAACACTGACAGCTTTAAGCCCCAACAACAAGCCCTTAGTTATATCCCTGGAAAGATTGCTGCTGGTTTCTAGATTGCACTCCAGTTTTAATAAGAACATAGTTATATACAGGTTCTATTCTACTGTCTTGTCTGTAGCGTCTTGGTACGTAGGACAGGTGGATTGTGTTAATTTAGCATGGCTGGCTAGGCCATCAAGACATTCCATAGCTTTGAACTTACAAGTAACCAGTTATATTTCTTCTGCTGTAACTGAACTATTTATAGCTCAGTATTTGAAGAGGGAAGACAACCATCCAAGGATGAGAATAGTTATTTAGGATAATATATTAGCTTTTTGGGAAATGGAAGTTATTACTCAATAAAAGGATGCCATAGAGTCACAAGGGGGCAGAATTTTCAGCATGATCTGAATATGGTTTGGGTATAGATAAGTTTTTGAGGGTGTTTGGCAAAAACGGCTATGCTCCTTATTAGAAATCATTTCCCCATATCTCAAATTTTTGGCAGGGGTGGAATGTTGTCTGATATGTCATGGGGAAAATCATTGAGATCCCTGTGCATTTTAAGATATGTTATCAGGCAGAGTATCAAACTTGATTGCAACCTGGGACTAGTCCTTTAGAGGGAAGAAGCTCCAGATAGATTTGGTGGCAAGTGGCAATCCATTGTAGTTTTAATAGTTTGATTAGGTCTATTTTGTGGCACTGATGGGGCACTTTGGAATAGAATGCTTTGTCATACTAGCACATTGATTTGGGTCTTTGGGTTTTTCTTGTACCCCCTCCCAAAAAAGAAAGTGATTGAGTATGTGTCACTTGATAGGATGTATCCCAATGACTTGCACCTTGACTAGAGTAGTGCTGGGCACCAAAATCAACACAATCTGTATTGTGACCAAGCTTTTCTTGTCACAATTGGGGTTGTGGCTTGGCAGTTGGGCACGGATCAATTTGTGACCTTTATGTCACATCACAGTCCATGCAGATATGTTTTATCCTTTTAGGGGGCAGGTTACAAATGTAACTGTCGCATCCTGTGCCCTGCTCCTAAAGTCCCTAAACAAATCTGCATGGGCTGTGATATGACTGAGCAAGATCTTATCTTGTTTTGTGTTGTTTCTGATCATAATTATGATAATATTCCTTTGGTTGAAATAGATATCTCTTTTTTCATTTAATTGGTATTTCACTATAATTATCTAAAACAAACTGTGATTCAATCAAAACTTTGTTGTCAGATAATACCATATAAAGCTGTAAGGAATAGTGGTTAAAAATAAACCCCAAAAGCTGAGCCTGCTCTAATTTTACACGCTGTGCCTTGCACAATATGGTATCATATGTCTCATCTTTAAAAGATATTCTAATTTTACACTGTATGCCTTGCATGAAATGAAACCATCTGCTTTATCCTTGGAAACGCCTTCCTTTTATATTTTGTGACCTACACAATGGAGTGAGGCACAGATTGCGATCTGCTTCAAAAGTTGCAAGCAGATCCATCCAGAACGTTTTGTGGCCCAATCCAAAGATCAAAAAAGGGGTTGTGACTCTGTGTTTACACAATTGCTGTTCCTGTCTCTACTTTGAAACACTCACCTGGTGTGTGAAGTGTTTCCTACCCACATAACTTTGGGTCTTCAACATCAGTTTCCTATAAGTGTTCTAGAGATTGCTGCAACAGCTTTTGATTGATATGTTCAACGCCATGAGCCTGGCCAGCAAGCTTTGCGGGGTTAAGGGTCATTGTATCCTTGAGTAAGGGGAAGCGATCAATGGTATGGTCGAAAAGCAAACTTGAGGTATTTAGACGAGAGGGGAAGTGATGGCCAGCCGACATGATTGATCCTTTTTGCACAGCTGGATCTATCCTTCTTCCAATGCTTACATCATCCTGGACTTACAATGGGAGAAACTTCACCACCCTTGTTTGATAAAGCATAAACTCGAAAAAGGAATCATCTCCAGGTGGAGTGATATCAGGAAATGGGAATGGTTTACAGATACCTAGCCACAGTTCATAAAGGACATGATATGAAATTCCTGGACTGGAATCGGGTTCTAAAGGGGTGATGGCTGCTGTGAAGCCTTGACGGATTGTCTTCAGAGTAAAGAGAAGCAATGTTGGTTCGATGCACAGTTAAATGGATATGGAAGCGTGCATCCGAAGTGATGCCATTAGGAGAAGTAATGATGTCATCGCTGGTAGTTTGCTGGCTATATCTGATTTTTAATCAAACCTTGGTGTAATCAAGGCGGGTAGCACATTTCAAATCAAATGGGGAACCTTTTAGGAACCTTTTGGTACTGGTGAGCGATGAGATCCTGTTTAAGGAGTAATGGGTGGCCTGGGAGCTAGTCATTTATTGCTGTGCATGGATACCCATCCCACGCGGAAGCTTCAAGCCGGGATAAAGTCTTACGCTTAAGTGGAATGGGAGCTATGCCGCCGCACTATGCAATCCTCATGGCTAGTGTATAGTTTAGATGTAAATTATTTCGGATCACACTGTGCCAGCACTTTAATGCACTTTTAAAATCCCACTTCTACGCAATGTCGTTTGAAGGTGTAATTAAATTGAACTCAAACATGGATATCACTTGTTGTTGAAGTAAATTTATTTTTTATTACAAGGTGCCCGGTTTCAATCTCTGGCCTACTTGAAACTTGGAAATTTAAATCGCATCTAAAAATCCATGGTACATTTTACTACTGCAGACCATTAAATCTCCTTGGCTACCATGGAGTCAATTGATATAAAATCTAAATGAATACGTGAAAGCGTAATCACAGGTGGATGTTAAAGGGTTCGATTTCAACAAGAATCTAAATTGAGCACTTGTGTTTTAAACTGATTCCAAATGTGCCGGACAAGTCAAGAGTTGGCATAATCCCAAACCCTATCTGATCGCTGACCAGATATGATGTTTTAAGCTACCATCATGCATGTTTGGTTTAGCATGCGTTAATTAAGCACATAATTGACAGCAGTGAACCAAGCGGGATATAAGGAGGGTGGTTGAATTTAAAAAAGTCAATGTCTTCTACCACCTTAGCTATCAATTCAAAGCTGCCTAGATCGGTTTACCACATCTTGCCTCTGCAGTTTGCTGAGCAGTATTGCAATACAGGCGTGAGGGGTATGCTGAATCTTTATCTGCAGACAAAGTCTAAGCTGGGCCCGGAAGAGGCGAGGGCTCAAGTCCACGTCGTGGGTGCGCTGATTTACTTCGCACCGCTTGCTGGTGGCATAGTGGCTGATTTGGCAGTTGGATCCTTCTATGCTGCATGCCTGTTTGTTGCCGTCCTTGTCGGGGGCATGGGTGGATTGACTTTGGTTTCGTATTCTGAAAATCATATATCAATCAACATGCTGGTTCTGGCTATCCTCAGCCTGGGCTTGGGCGCTTTGAAGCCATGCTTGACTGCCCTTGCCAGCCACCAAATTGAAATCGATCTCTTCCCCAATCCATTCAACAACACGATGGACAAGTACTTTCGCAACGCATTCATGATTTCAAATGCTGGCATTCTAAGTGCTGCTCTACTCACTCCCATCCTGGCTTCCTTAGCCTGTCATCAAGGCAGCTGCTACCCACTCGGCTTTGGCGTTGCTGCAATCCTTTTACTTGTTACGTGTGTTATATTTCTCGCAGGATGGCCTCGCTTTGTCAAGATGTATACTGCAAGAACAATCAATGGCACCAAACAGAAGTGGGGTGAGATTTTCCAAGATAAGCATGTGGGGGAGGACATTCTTAAATTACTTCGCTTCTTTGTCATGTGTTTGCCTCTCTCCTTCTTTTGGATGCTTTACGACCAAGCAACTACGGCTTGGCAGATGCAATATGAAAACATGAGCCATAGTTGGCTGGGATTTGATGTGCGCACAGAGTTGATGGCCAATGTAGGCGGCATCTTCCTCCTCGTCATGATCCCCATTTTAACTTACATTGTTGATCCTCTGCTTCTTCGAATTGGGTTTAGACTACACGGTGTCCCCCGCATGGGCGTTGCATTTCTTGTGCTGATTGCATCGTTTGGAGTCTCCATGGCTGTTCAGACGCAATCCTTTGGCGTTGGAGTTGTTGAGAATGGAAGAGTGGTGGGATGCGTTGATTGTCTTTCTGGGGCGTGGCAGCTACCGCAATGGTTCCTGCATGCGCTGGCCGAAGCTCTGCTGGGCACTGCTACGCCAGAGTTCGCCCATTGCCAGGGTGGTGAAAGGTTCCGTACACTGGGGCCTGGCCTGTTATACTTGACAAATGCATTTGGAAACTTGCTTGTGTTTGTCTTGGACAGATACCTCTTCCATGGCATGGACTACATCCCCCGTATGGGCTACTACCTCGGATTAGCCGCTTTTGCCAACCTGACGATGATGCTGATGTATGTGGTGTGGTTCAAGCCACTCCATCAGCCGAGCTCTTCGCCATCAAAGACTAAGTCCAGCTCCTCAAGCTCTACCCAAACCCTCCCCCTTGCTTAGCCCCTAGGCAAAGCTATAAAAGTTGTTGTTATCAATCCTCAATTAAATAGACTTCCCCTCCCAATCAAATAAACACAAACACCATGACCATCCCAATATCTCCTTAAAATAAAATAAAAATATTTGACCAACGCCTTGTAGCTCTAGGAGTAGCCCTTGGCATGGTCAGAATTCCCGATCAACCTTTCATAAAGTCGACAATTCAGCTGTACCCGGCTACATTTAATAAGCTTCGGCCTGCCCCAGCTAGCTTCCGACTCGGGGCTTCACCGCCAATGCGGCCACTCTTAATATTAAACCAATAAAAAATAAATCTTTAACCGAATGGCCCGACCCAGAACCTAGCCGAGCTAAGCCGATCAGCCCCAACTGCGGTTGAACCTTATATGCTGCTGTTGATTAGATTACAATATTCCCGATGAGAATATCGCTCGATCCGGGTTGTGGGCGGTGGACTCTAAAATACGAAAGTCACACCTAGGGCTGCGTCGATTTCGGACGGGTGCTTCTTTTATGAAAAGGAGCCACCCGTCCGAAATCGGTTTCTTCTTCATCCACAGAAGGATGAAGAAATTCAAATTTTTTTAAAATAAAAAATATATGTTTTTGACTTTCTTTATTTTAAAAATTAAAATAGTGCATTTTGAAATTAAAATTATTATAAAAATTTATTTAAAAATCTTAAAATCCGGAAAGCAAAAAGCCTTCCATCACCTTTTATTTTAGTGATTTCAGATTCCTCTAAGCTGGGGGAATCCGAAAGAAGAGGACAGGGAAGGGAGGACAGGACAATTATGGCAAATGCTGTAGTCTTCCCTTTTTAGCACCGCCGCAGCCCTAGTCACACCTATTCAACTTGAGCTTTGGGTGGTGTCACAACATCTACAGTCACTCCCTCTTGGGGAAACTATTCCCTGGAAAACCCTCCATTCAATGAATAATATGTGCCACACTCATCATATGATCATGTTGTATAGAGATCAGGGCTGTGGCAGATTAAAAACATGATGATTACAGCTAGGGGTGCTTCGGCTCAGCCCTGGCTAGCTTTCGGCTCAAGGCCGCTACAGCTAAAATGGAATTATAATATATTTAATTATTTTTAAATAAATATTTGATAAGAGTGGCCAGGAGCCAGAAACTGGCCATGGCTGCCCAGGGCTTGGCTGAAGCAGTCCTAATTACAGCAATGCTGTATTTGTCGCATCCAAGTTATCTGTTTTTTCTTTTTTGGATTCCCTAATGCCAGGGAAATCTGAAATTTAAAAGAAAAATGGCTGCAGGTGGCTTTCCTTTTCCAGATAAGCCATTATAATATATATAATAAGAAATTCTTAGTTTTGAATTAGATTGAACTTTGAACCCATACAGTAGTTTTAAAAGCTATGGCGACAAGCGAAAACAATTCATATTTAAACGAAATGAACTCAGATTTAAACGAAATTAATTTTAAACAAATTTATATTGATTTACAATAGATTTGGATTCATTTCAATTTTGTTTAAATCTATGTTCATTTTGTTTAAATCTGAATTGTTTTTGCTTTGCCCATAGCTTTTAAAACTACTGTATACTTTATCATATTAAAATTTGGAAGCTAAAATCTATATTTTTTAAAAAAATAATCAGGAAAAAGCATCCTCCTGTGGATGTGTACAGCTACAGTTCCAGAAAACTGTAGCCAAGATAATTTTCTGGAATTGTTTCCAGATCTTAAATGGTTGGCTTCTTTTTTTATAAAGCAGCCACTGTTTCAGATCTGATGCAGCTCTAATGGAGATCAAACATTTTGAATCCCAAGCAGAACATTAATTGGACAAGTCCCATGAATTACATGAACATTATGCGGCTTGTCATGATTGTTGAGTATATACTTATTAGAAAAGTAATAAATGAGATAAAGGGGAAAATTAAGAAGAGAATGATACTTTATTTGATATGAATATAGGACATTATATAGTATCATGGTAAACCACCTACTGTTCATGTACATCATGGTAGTCATGAGGCTTATCCAAGTAATTGTTCCTCTTAAGCCATGAGGTCTGTCCAAGTAGTGTTCCTTTTAAGATTTAAAAGGTTTAATCCACGTAATAGATGGGCAATTGATAGGAGTGCCACTGACTTAGTGATTAGTCAGGGAATCACTCGGGGAATTGCTTTCCTGAGAGGGAGTAATCAAAGATGTTGCGACATCTCCCGCTGGGGTGCTGGGAGGTGGAACCTTGGGAATTTTCCTGAGAGAGTCAGGGATTTGAGCTTAGTACTGATCTAGTTTGGCGTTAGGGACAGGTAGCTGTGAATTATGTTGTGCTGTCCTTGCTTTGCAAAGGCGGAGTTGGCCATGGTGCATGTGTTTGAGTTCAGTGTGTATGCCAATTCCTTTGATAAGGTAGCTGTTGTTGGGCTTGACTGCCATGACAGTTCCTGGTCCTCTTAAGCCTGGATCTAGTTTATGCTGATAATGGTTGATAACCAAAATCTTGCCTCCAACTTATAATCTCTCTTGTTAAAGGGGGATTGCCTCTCTTTCCACTCTTCCCTTTTCTTTGACTTCTAGGTCTTTCCTGGCGTCTTGGATGTCAGGATCATTGTTGGCAGGCACCGTCTTGGGTAGAGGTAACTATGGCCCTAGTGTAGTACTGATAAATGTGGGTGTGTGTCCATGTACGAGTTCATATGGGCTTTTTTCTGTATTTTGGTTGACCCATGTACGGTACACCATTAGTGCTGTTGGGAGCATGTCAGCCCATAATTTTGGATTGTTGGCAGATAGTTTACTGAGTGCCTCTACAAGGGAGGCATTCAATTGCTCTACTCTACCATTTTCTTGTGGGTGATATGAACTGGCAATGATGTGTTTTATCTCATTCTTGGCAAGGTAGATGTTGGTGTCTATGGAAGTGAGTTTGGTTCCTCCATCTGTAACCAGAAGTTCAGGTTTCCCAAACTTAGCTATGATTTCTTTACCAATAAATCTTCTCACATCATTTCCTTTGTGCTCTTTTGTAGCTTGTGCTACAGGTCATGTAGTTGCATAGTTAATAGCTGTGATAATGTACTTTTTGCCTTTGTTGTTGTCAGTTATTGGTCTCACAATATCAAGTGACCATAATTTTAAGGCTGTGTGACTGATACTGGCATTACTGTATTGGTGTCAGAAATATTCCTGACACTAGCCAAATGTTGGGAATTTTGACCAAACAATGATGCCAATTATGACAGAGCCCACAGATTGGGATTGCTACAACCAAATCCATAAATTAGTAGTACAAAATAGAATGATACTAATTATGAAAGAGCTTGGGGATATGAATTGCAGCTACCAAATAACATAAATTGGTAGTATAAATTATATGCATATTGGATCAGCAGTAGTCTGCTGACCTGAGCCTTAAACTAGCCAATGATAAGCGCCGCTGTGGCAATTAAATGATACATGATTTGCCGCCGTGGACTTTAAAAATACACAAGCACCACCTGGTTTTGGATTAGGCGCCAAAGCATCAAACTAATTTTACGTCAAGTGCCGCCGCGCCAACTGAAAATTATTGCAAGCGCTGCAGCGCCGCCTGGCAAATATTGCAGGCACCAAGGCGCCGCTTTACTTTTACATCGCGCGCCAAGGCGCTGGGTTTGATTCCCCATAATCTCATATTCCCATATTTATCACATTAATAAGCATTAAGCTTGCAGTATGCTAGAGAAGTAGGAAGTGATCCTGAAGTACTAAATTATTCCATGCCAGCAAGAATCACCTGTGCTGGGTGAAGCTGAATATATTCTATTGGGTGACGTGTAATAAGCGCCAAACCTAGATTAATAATTACCCAAATCAGGGACGTGTTAGAATGTCCTAGAAGACATTGCTAGCAGCCCAGGGATTAACCTTTGAAGAAGATATAAGCACAATGAATCACTCACAATAAAAATAAGCTTTAATCTTGAACCATCTTCAATATATCTTTAATCTGGTTGACCTTTATCCTAATCCTTAAGTGCTTCTGTGCAATCAGAAGCCATTGCTGGACAATAATCCTGATTCCATTCAATCCTGGATCCTCTGATACAATACTACTCATATCCTCACATATGACTGTATTTAAGCAAAGTCCTGTGTCCTATAATCTTAAATAATTGTGGTGCTGTAATGCAAAAAGCGCAACATCAAATTTCTAATTTTGTTCCAATTTGGCACAAGAAAGAAATTGTGGAATCAAATAATTTCCAATATAATTGGGATTTCCACCCATAGAACAATAAAATAAAATTATGAAAGTCCAAAAAACTTGAATTGGACCAGAATAATTTATCATCTGGGCAGACGCCTGCCACGCCCACCAACCCCCCACAACCCAGGGAGCTGTGGGAAAGTCTCCCGCCCACCCACTTGTCCCCAGGGCCTAGCCTGCCACCCGGGTCCCAGGCTCTACCCCTACAGCCAATCAAATTCTATCCAAGGGAGTAACCAATCAATTAATCCCCATCCATTAAAGATAAAAACAGAGGGCAAACCATGCAGCCCTGAACTATTCAAGAATAATGCCCAAACCTTGACCATCATTTCTGGCCCCAACCAATGGGGATCTGGGCCCCAGACCACATGGTTGGGGCCAAACTCATGCCAAACCCAAAAAAATGAGCTAAAAATAATCCAGGAAGTGGCCATGAACCCTTTGCCTCTCATACTCAAGTTCAAGTCAAAATCCATTGGTCCCAGCCAAGAATTTGAAAACCAGCCACTGATAATAGGTGAACAAAGGTTTGACCTTATTCCAATTGCCCAATTTCAGCCCTCACCAACCAGACTCTGGGGTTCACCCATTCATTGTGTTCACTCCCACTTATAAAACTTTGTATAGTGGGAGGTACTATAAATAAAATATCCCTCTCAATGATAGCTTATGCTATGATTGAGAGAAATACCCCTCAATAATACCAGTTAACCTTTACTCTTACTCCAACCACTAGATTAGTTTGAATCCCCCTGTTACAAAAGTAACAGATTTGAAGCCCCAAGTGGGGCTCAAACCCGCGCCTAGCCATCAGGCGGGGGATTTTCCTGCAGCCAGATTTGCTTTGAAAAGCATAAATCCAGGTGCAGGAACCATCCCTGCCCTGATGGCAGCTGTGGGGCCCATTCTGGGCCCCAAAAGCTACACCCAAGCCTTGGTGGGTTTGGCTGGGCCTGGGCAGGCTAATTTTAGCTGCCCAGTAAACCCAGTCCAAGCCCACCCTCCATTTAGTAATTTGGGATTTCCAATTAGGAACCCCTTTTTTAATCAAGTTTTTTCACATCAAAAATTGCCTGTCAAGCCAGTTCAAAAATTGTAATCAAATTGGGAAACCCCCATGACTCCTGAAGCCAAACCTACCAGAACCAATGACCAGCCAGGCCAAGATAGGTCACCAAAAAGCCAAACAACTATTCCTGAAGACCCCAAAAATGACCATGAAGCAGCCAACTAAACAGAAAAACCTGGATGTAAAGCCTTGCCACACAGATAGCATCAGAAGAATGCCCAGAGACACTTTCATGTGAGTAAGTATATAAATCAGAAGCTCCTGAAAAAGTTCTGTATTGTCATCCTTATCAATAAAGTTGTTATGAACCTTTGGTTCACCTATCTGTTTCCATACATATTTTTGATACTATTCCATCTGCAATCACCAAAGCGTCAGTACCCATCCTCAGAAATAGAAAGCCAGGCTTAAGTTGACAAAACCAAATCCTTTGATTTCTACCACACACCCAATGCTCCCTTTGGCACTGTGCATTTCACTGAGTATCCACTAAACCCTGATCACAAGCCCTGGACCTTGGAGGACTTGCAGTGATACACCCGCCCAAACGCCCCTAAGGAACCCTACCAAATTGTCTGTGACGGCAGAGAAATCACTATGTACCCTTTGATCTTCAACAGGAAATACAACAATCCTGCTACCTATCTGGTCCTTATAGAACCGCCCCCAACGCCCAAACCAACCATCTCATCCCCACCCACCTCTGAAGCCACTAAACAGAGTAGTCAATTCCTGGGAGTGCTTTACCTGGCGCTCACAGGATCAATTGGGTGCAATACACCATCTCAAAAATGCCATCTTGAAAGAATTTTGAGATGGCGTCTGTATTTACATCAGCAAAATTAAAAAAAAACTTAATAAAATTTATTAAATAGTTATTTTTTGCATATTGGTTTCTAATACAGCATCTCAAAAAACCACATCACAAAAATGCTATCTTGAATCAAAATAAAAAGAGTGTTATCCAAATAAGATTTTTTGAGTATAAAAACACTTAATAAATACCCTAAAATACACCATCACAAAAAACTGCATCCCAAAAACACTATCTTGAATCAAAATAAAAAGTCTGGTACCAAAATAAGGCTACCAAAACTCCGAGAATTCAACTGCAAAACTACCCAGCTTTAAGCGCCGCTGCGCCACTTTAAACAACTAAAAGGCGCCACAGTGCTAACTTGGGAAAGTCTTGGGTGCCGCCGCGCCGCCTTGCAAACATCTTTTATGCCCCATTGGCGCCTTGCCTTTATATTTAGTGCCGCGGCAGCGCAAGATTTAAATCCTTAACTCACAAACTCTGCTTATCAATAATATTTCTATGAGCACTAAATTTAAAAGATAACTACAATAATTAAAAACTTAATATAATAAAAAAATAAGAGGTAAAAAATAATAGAAACAATAAAAAAAGAGGATAAGAAAAAGCAAGTTTATTGCAAGAAAAGAAAAAGGCAGGCCCATTGGGATTGATCCCTTGTGTTGGGGGCACCTCTACGCTGATGAGCGGAAGACATAGCAGGATGAGCTGACTGACGGTTGGCAGGGCAGGGATGCTTGGCAGGGCACTGAATAGTGATCACTGGGCGCTTATGGGTGGGGATCATATAGCAGTTGTTGTCCAGGTGCTGGCACACGTGAGCCAGGATCACCAGCATTTGGGCCCAGGCCAACTGGGAATTGCGCAACATAGAAGACCAGTTGCACAAGGTAAGTTGATCTGACTAACTGGCACCAAACAGCCCCAGCCACCACAAGCAGAGAATGCAGCACCTATGGTGAAGCAGTCCATCAACACATCTTCCATGCAGGAATAGGATAGGGGTAGGGGGACGCAGAGCTGGTAAGTCAGGGAACAATAATGCTCCAAGCAACAACCAGTGTACCCAGGCTGGCAACTCTAAGGAAGATACCACATAAAGTGGCAAGTTGCAGCAGCCAAAGAAGGGTACAAAGAAGCATTGCCAGTACCAACTGCCTGAAGAAACGCCTTGAACATGGTGGAGAAGTGATGGTTGGTATTAGCTTGGACGGGCAAGTCCAAGGTTTGATGGAAGGAGGGGTCAGTGGCAAGCTCAAGAGCCCAAACCCAAGCTACCTTGTCAATATAGTCATTGTGAATGGCAATGGTATGAGCATGTTGGGCAGAAATCTCACTGGGGGCTAAGGTAGCTGACTGCGGCACTAGACACACCTCAGCAGCCAAATGGGAGGCTTTTATTGGCCGTGGTATAACTCCCCTGCCCAAATTGAGGTCATTGTATCCTCATCAGAATTTAGTTCCTGTAAAAAGCTGTACATTGTCTTCTCATGGTGGCAGATCCCAAACTTGCTAAGAAGGTTGGGGTAGTCCACCATCACATTGTTGGAGTTGTGGCAGGCGCAGAGAATGGCAGATGGGGTAAGGGGAGGTGCACCAGTAGAGGGAAGGTGTTGAGGAAAGGGGTGCTGAGCACCGTAAGGATTGCCACTGGGAGGCGCACTGCTGATAGGAAGAGGCTCCTCAAACATGGAGTCCTCATCAGGGAAATCTCCAGTGCTGGAGTTTAGTGCAGCACTGCGCTCAGAGCCAGCCACAGTGGTTGCGCAGTCCTGTTTGCAAAACTGAGAGTCACTGGCCCAAAGCCAATTCAAGAAGCCAATATGAACTGAGCGCGGCATTTTTTGAAAAGCGCACTGCTCCACTGTGTCCATTGAAACCATCATTTTGTTGTAGGCTTGGCACATATTGTTGTTGCTGTTGCTGCTGGAGTTGGGATTCATCTGATGAAGAAAGAAAGTAGTGTTTGGTCAAGTGGGGGAGATATGTTAGAAATTTTGACCAAGCAATGATGCCAATTATGATGGAGCCCACAGATTAGGATTACAGCAGCCAACTACATAAATTAGCAGTATAAAATCAATGATGTCAATCATGACAGAGCTCACAGAATAGAATTACTGCAACCTCATTGTCATATATTTATAATATAAAACTTATATATATTCAATTAGCAGTAGATTTTGGATCATTATTGCAGAATACCCAATGACATGTGCCGCCGCGCCGTCCCTATCATATATAAAGCACCACCGCGCCACCCAAAAAACTCCAGGCGCTGCAGCGCCACCTTGCAAATATTTTGTATGCCAAAGCGCTGCTTTACTTTTACATCAAGCGCTGCCGCAGCGCCATTTTTGAATCCCCGAAATGTTGATCTAACTATTAATCATATTTCTAAGCACTAGTTCAATAAGATAATTGAAAAAAGATATTTTGGATCAGTAGTAGATTTATAATTGTAATGAAAAAAATCCAACCCACTGAAAAAAAGCGCCATAGCAACTAAAATATTTTCAAGGCAGCACCTGAGATAATTTTTAGTTGGCGCTGCGGCGCCTAGTACTTTGTAAGGGATTCCATACCTTATACAAATATAAAACCAAACTTAAGGACTCTGGGTGAAATTCAAGAACCAGAAACTGCATTTTTAAATGAAAATTTAAAAACTAAGGATAGTAACAAAACAATTAATTCAATTGTTTCAAAAACATATTCAAAATTGATAAAGAAATGTGTTTTAATCAAAAACAAAAGCAAGTGTAAAAACCAAGAATGACATATAAATTCTACTTCAAATTTGGATTTTAAGGCTTTGGACAACAATTACAACAACAAGAATAACAATTCAGCATATAATATTGGCTACAATAATTACAAAACAGCCAATAAATCTAAATTTAAATGCAAAAACTGTCCAAACCAGACATTCAGGGATCTAAGAAGCCAATCAAACCCAGCAAACTAATAAAGCCAAAGAAATACTTCACATCCAACCCCATATACCATCCCCAACCATATTGAGGTACAATACTACAATGCAATATCCCAACCTGCCTCTTCTTGCATTGCAGGCTGCAGCCTGCTGCAGTCTTGCAAGGCAATCCTTCTCAAATCACTCTTACAGTAGTTTTAAAAGCTATGGTGACAACCAAAAATACCTCAGATTTAAACAGAATCCAACTCTCAGGTTAAAATATACACTCTGTTAACAGGGTTTATTGGCGTTAATGGGCAAAATGAGTCAACACAGGAACAAAAGGCTCACACACAAAGCAGAACCATTCAAAATACAATCCAAAATACATTGATTCACAAACAAAATGGTGTGAGTTGACTTTTGGTGTACATATGTTTACTATGTGAATTGGTGACAAAATACACCCAGGCAAGGTGTGTCAAACGCAAACCAAAAACAAAACACAATAGCAACTCACTATGTAAACAAAATCACTCACACAATGTGTGCAATGGATTGTAATCATGAATGATACCAAGGTATCTAAAATAAGACACAAGATCTGAAACATAAATTTTAAAAGTATTGTGTTGGGTGTTTGAATTTGGCAGTAAAATCTAGGAAAATGGGTGGATTTTTTTTGAGTATTCTAAAATGGGCATTGTAAAACCAAAAACAACTAATTAAGAAATAAAAAATCTATAATTGGGATATTGGGTGGGAAAAACTTTAATTAAATATCCATATTCAGATAAAAGCAAAAATTAAAATTAGGGAGTAACTTAATTGAAATTTATTTAATATTTAATTAAATTTTAAAATGGAAGGAACACAACAACAGAGTACCAATACACCCATTGTGCGCTGTGGTTGTGGTTGCCCCCGCGGGTCAAAAATTGAGTCAGCGCAACGCAAATGCCTACTCAGGAAGGAGACAGGAGAGGAGAGTTCAATAGTGATGCTGCACTGACACATCCAGTTCAAGGTGCACAAGCTGCTAGGGTGCCAAGCATAAACCTTGGGTCCCCAAGCTGACCTTGAAGCCCACCAAGGTCACCACTACCAAAACAGTTAAAAACAAGGAGGTAGAACTTACTTTGTATGTGTTCGATGTTGTGTACCGGCAAGAGTTGGTCCTGTCAGCCATGCTGGAGAAGATGAAGCCTGTACTTGATACTAGTTACAAGCCCTACGTCAGTGATGGCAATCAGGAGGATGACAAGGAGCCCGAGTTCTATCAAACCAATGAGGGACAGCTGGTGTTAAAAAAGGTTGCAGCCTTCTATACCAAGGTACTTATGCCCTGTGTTGTGCCCAATGCCAATGAGTCAATCCCCACCACTAAAAAGCCCGCCCAAAAGCACATCCCCGACATCAAACACATCATCCTGCTTAAGCTAATGCGGGAATTGGGTGATTACAAGGCGGCTGCAGCCCTTGTTGGGGTGGATCCCAAGTACGCCAGCAAGACCTTCCAAAAATTCATCAATACTGGTCGTGTCCTTGCCGCGGAGAAATCCTTGTGTGTTTCTACCATGCTCACCAAGGAGCACAAATGGGCAATCCGCCAGTGGATCACCTGGGACTGCCATCTTGAACTGGCAAATATACAGGCCATGGTTAAATCTACTTTTGGGATTGAGGCCTCAATTTCCTTTTACTACCATCTGGTGAAGGGAATGCAATTTTCTTGGAAAAAGCTTGGGGTATCCCCCTACAACAGAAACAGCCCAGCCAACATTGACGTCCGGAAAAACTACGCAGAGGCATGCACTGCCCTCAAAGTCAAGGGGACAGTCAAATTTTATTATATTGACAAATCAGCATTTGCCTTGTCAATGCGCAATGGGTATGGCTATGTCCCTAAAGGCTCCAATGACGGGATGGCTTGGTGTGCTGCAGTCCGCGCCACAGCCTACTCAATGGTGGCTCTCCTTGGTCCAAAGGGGGTCAAGCTCTACCAAATGATATTGGTTTCACATAACAGTATAACCTTTCTATCATTTCTCCAATTGGTCCAGGAGCACCTGAGACGCACAAGCCCTGGCTTCACCAATGTCATTGTGTTGGACAGTGTTGGTCTCCACAAAGTGGCTGACATTCTCAAGGAATTCCCAATGATTGACACCAACAGCGCAGTGGGCCCCCAGCAATTGGCCACAGCAAATTTACGCCTTCTCTTCCTCCCAACTTATTTGCCCTTCCTAAATCCCATTGAGGAAGTCTTTGGGTGGCTCAAGTGAGTTGTCAAGCAAGAAATCCCAACTGGGACCAAAGACTTGTTTAATTTGCTGCAGGCCAGAATCCACACCCTCCCAGCTGAGACTGTGGCCAAATTCTATGGCCACGCTGATTTGTTCATCCCTGCATGCCTAGCTAAACAGCCAATCAATTAAAGGCTTAGTGTGTCCAATTTTTTACATTCTCTTATTTACTATTCAAGATTTATTAATTATCATTTTATATTTAGATGTTTCCATGCCCACAATCACATTCAGAAGGTCCATCAATAGATGTAAGTAATTTATTTATTTTATTATATATTAGTTTATTATGCCATCTGAGGTAATCCCAAACGCTCAATACTGGATTACGCAAAAATATTTAAATCACTTAGGTCAAATAAATATAAAAATAGTTTTAAAAAAATTAAACATAAAATGAACAAGTTAGAATTTATTTTATTAATGTATAATTTTATGCTTTTATGAAAACTGTTTCTGCAATATATTTTGCAAAACTGGTTTGCTGAAATAAAAATTATAAAAATTTATTATAGTAAAAATACTATAAATTCTAATAAAATTTATTAGAATTATATTTTTATTGTGTGTGCCTGTTGTGGGTTCTTCTGTATGTACCTATCCCGCAATGGAGGTGGCGCACAACCTCCACTGCCACACCGTGGACGGTGGATACGCCCTTATTAAAAAACTCCCTCTAGCTGGTGAAGGGGAGTAGGGTAAGGTGCAAACTGAGAAGCAGCTTTTTGGGCGGGGCTGCAAACCTGTAAATCCCTGCCAGGACCAGGGCGTCTTGGATTACATGGTCCACTGAGTTGTATCCAGGGGGACCTTCTTCCCATTGAGTGCAAGCCGGGCCTTGTTGATTCCCAGAAGGACCCTGTCCAGGTCCTCTACAGATGCGCCCATCCTAAAGTAGAATAGGAACCCCAGGTAAACAACCAGATGAAGCCTTTGCCCAGCAAAGGCTTCTATGAACTCACACAGTTTATTATAGACCACACTAATCTTCTTGTTGTGCCGGGTCTTTGCAAAAGTCAGCTCCATGGCTGCAGGGACCCCCATCTTGTTGGCACTCCAGGCCAACCAAAAGTTGACAAGGAGGATTTTGGTCTTCTTGACAGCTGTTGCATCTGCAACAGCCAATTTGCCCACCGCGCGCCCAAAGTTCTCCAATAGAAAAGACATGGTGTGCTCCAACGGGAAGCAGAAGCAAGCAGCCTCATGAGCCTGGCCCATCTCTGGTACATTCTTGAATGAGAGCGTTGCCAGGACGTCCCAAACAAGCTCAATGGAGTTTACACAGTAAACTCCACTGAGGTTAACCAGGTCCAGGAGGACCAGTTGGGCATCCTTGTAGGCAGTAACTGCCCACTCAGATGCCCCCTCTCCATGCTTCAGCCCAGCCAATGCCACCCTGGACATAGGAAAGGATCCATGGATACAGTCCTCCAGCTCCCGCACAACAGGGGGGGGGACAGATACAATTGCTTGGCCACATGAGTGGCATAATTTGCATAAAAGGTGGCTGGGACAAAGGGGACCAGGGCTTGGCAGAGTTTGCCATCTACGTTTTCTAAGAAAAAAGGTAAGTTTTTTGAAAATTTATTAGTTTTGTTTTTTAGGCTACCTTCTTGTGTTTCTTCCTTGCCCGCAGCCTCAGCCAGCTTGGCCATTCTTGGCACAATCAATTGTGCTGGCAATTTGGTATCCTCTTCCCTGGCATGCTTAGCAGATTTGAGATGTTCATACATCTCTGGGTCATCAACCCAGACAGACAGCGCAGAAAGATTGTATGCCTTAAATTGCAGGCCCTCCACCACCATCTTCTGGATGTTGAGAAGACGCATGATGGTCTTCTCTGGGGTGTCTGGCATTTTTGGCATTAGTGCCTTTGCGGACACCTTGTCAATTTTGTCCCCAGTGAGGATGGCAGACTTCACTTTGGCTTTGACCTTGCAGTCAATGTCCTTTATTTTGGCAATCACTAAGTTGAGGTCTTTGAGTAGTTTTTTGAGTTCTCTCATTTGATTTTTTTTACTAACCTTTCCATATGTTTTTATAGCTTTTTCCCCAATGAATTCTGTATTATTTTGATACTGTTTCTTCTTTGTTTATTCCTTTTTGTTTTACCATCTACTACGTTATCCCATCTTTTTACCCATTTTGTATATGTTTTACGCTCATCTTGATATGTGTTGTTTGCTTTGTGTTGGCATTGTTTCCTTGATTACCATATTATTTTTGGCGCTTGACATAGCCCCTTGTGAAAATATTAACAACAATTTGGTGATCAACTAAATTTGAATTAGAAAATTATAGCGTTAACTGTTTTTAGATAAAGTTGTTACTGATCTGAATTCAAAACCTTAATGATAAACTTTAAGCCAATCAGGAGCCAAGTGATAAAGTGATTGTTGTGATATAAAGGGCCATTCAATAATTCTTTGGTGCATGTGCGCTAATTAATATGATTGGCTGGATGTTTTGCCATTGTACACCATTGCCGCTGTGGCAAGTTGTTGATGGACTAGTGCTAACCCAGTAGCTGATTGGGCACTAGTCCATCAACAACTTGCCACAGCAACAATGGTGTACAATGGCAAAACATCCAGCCAATCATATTAATTAGCGCACATGCACCAAAGAATTATTGAATGGCCCTTTATGTCACAACAATCACTTTATCACCTGGCTCCTGATTGGCTTAAAGTTTATCATTAAGGTTTTGAATTCAGATCAGTAACAACTTTATCTAAAAACAGTTAACGCTATAACTTTCTAATTCAAATTTAGCTGATCACCAAATTGTTGTTAATATTTTCACAAGGGGCTATGTTTAAGTGCTAAAAATAACCATGTTCTGGATCTAGATACAAGACATAGTAAATATATGATTTTATAGAAATAAGCTGAACATAAAGAATAAAACCAACTATAAACAAAGAGAATATGAACAATTGAAATTCAAAATAAAGATAATATAAAAATAAATGTTTGGTAACAGGGGGTTTATTAGGGCAGGGAAGAGTGATGCCTAGTAGGCAGAATAGCGTGAGAAGGAAGACGTAGAGGCGGTGCTGGCCTGGGGGGTCTGGGATTGGGTGGGTTGGGCTTGCGGGTTAGGGGTGTTGGTGGCAAGGGTGAAGGCAGGAGGATTTTGCGTGATGGCTGCTATATAACACTCGTTGTATTCCTCATTGATCATTGGCTGGATGGGCTGGTAAGTGGCAGTGGCCTGAGGTGGAAGGCGCTTATCCTTACATGATTGGTTGCCCATGCTCACATGGAAAGCCATTTGCGCAAACAAGTCAGCCACCATTTGGTGACCAAAGAGAGAATTGTGGTCAAGGACCCCAAGATAGAGTTTGTTGAAAGCCTGAGGGTGGCGCTCCTGGAGTGTTTTTCCAATATTAAAGAACACAACATCAGCCAGATGGATGTCAGCATGACCAGCTGGGTACATGGAGGCCTGGTGCCCGCGTTGCTTGATGGCCTCAAGGGCGGTGGAGCTACCCTCCATCTGGAGGCTCAAGAAAACCCAGTACTTGGAATTTGAGCCATCCCAGGAGTCAAGTAATCCACTGAGGATGTGGCTGTATGAGTACCCATCAATAAAATCTGGGTTTGTCCGATAGTAGACAAAACCCTTGGCTGAAACAGCCAGAAATGCACCAATGAACGTCCCCTTCTTGACCTTCTTTATTCTATTCTTGGCAGCAACTTTTCCTTGCTCGCCAAAATCATCAAAAGCTATTGATAGCTTGTAATAGGAGACAAACATGACATCATCAGTTAGAATATTCAGGCATCAGACCAGGGTTGATTTGATGGCAGTGTCATACGGGGAATCCTCAGTGCCATCCCATTGGTTGCCAGCAAAATTGGTAAGAACCTGTATGGAAGCCACCTTCCCATACATCCAGAGCTGCACCATGCACTTGGAGACCCATATGTTATGATGCGCAAGCTGCTTCTGGACCTGGGTCAAGGGAAGCTTGGGATCCTGCTGGAGGAGGTCAAGCATGATTGGGTATGCCTCAGATATACTTGTGACTTGGGGGCCTTCTTGGGCTTCTTGGCTGTCCCAATCAGATTCCCCCTGTTCATAAGGTTGTTGAATTCCCATATGACAGTAGCTTGGGTAAATTGCAACTGGGCAGCAATCTGTTCCCAGGACAGACCCTGTAGATTCAGTGCCACAATTCTCTGAAGAATTTGGGCAGTGATGATTTGTTGCTTGGGGCGCTAGGCTGGGGGAGCTGAAGCCTGATTGGCTGTAGGGGAGGCAGGTTAGCTGGTGGCAGGAAGTTGTTCCAAATCAAGGTTGTCATCCTGATTGGTTGGTTGGTGGGCAGCTTGTGTGGGGGTGAGTATGGGAGCAGGGGCAGAGCTAGACACTATGTGATTACTGAACAAGTCAAAGCCATAGGGGTTAGTGGTCAGATACAGGTCAGCTTCCTTGTTACCCGCCTCAAAGGCTTGGGTGTAAACAGGTGCCTCCACGTTCTGAGCCTTGCCTCCATTGAAGCTGGCTTGGCTGCTGCTGGCTTGGCTGCTGGCATTGTCAAAGATATTGCTTGTAAAAACCATTGTAAAAAACCTAGGATAAAATCACTAAAAGTAGAAATTTTAAAATTTAATGATTTATTTTTATTGTAATCTTGAGTCCATATTTGGAAGGTTCTCAAAACCTTTTTGTACAATTCAGGAGCCATGAAAATGGATAAAATGCCTCTGTTCCCAAATTGGATAGCTGTTGATTGGCTGTAAAACAGTTACTTTTCTATTTTAGGCTGCTCATACTACACATCTTGTGTGAGTTCATTTTGTTTTGTGCTTGTGGAATCTTGCTTCTAGATTGCTCAAGTTTTTTTTTATTTTAGCTCTTCTGTTGGTGCCTCATATGAATCCTGATTGGATTATAATATACTTTGGAACAGCATCCATCCATTTCACTTGTTGCGTCAGTTCATTTTGTTTGTGGTTTGAACTACACTGCTTGATGTGTGATATAATTTTGTATAATGGACTAGTGAAATTTTGTTTTTTGTTTGACAGTCCATTTATTAACTGAAATTTTATAAATAAATTGAATCCTGAATCTTGCGCAAATTGGATTTTGTTTAAATCTGAAATCATTTTGTTTAAATCTGAGGTATTTTCAGTTGTCACCATAGATTTTAAAACTACTGTACAGTATCACCTGGTAACCACAATTTTCCCTTCCCCACTTGAAGTCAGTATTTAAACTGGCAAATTCTTCCCTTCTAAATTGCTCCAACAATTTCTCTTATTCCTATCAACTAATAAATCTATATTTTCAACCTCTAAACACTTGATTAGTAGATTCTAAAGGTTCCTCCTTCAACAGCATGAAGTTCATCTTCCTTTTATGGACTTTTTGTGTTAATTAGTTATGGGCAAGCCAATGTGAACTTCAAAACCCCCAAACCAACTCCTACGGACAAATCAGAAGACTCAATTTGGTATTGTTTTGGACCACATCTCCACCATGCCCCTTACATAGAAACAGCTCAATTCCCACCTATTATCCACCCCAAGGCCCCCTGGTTGGTCTTGGGGTACACCAGCATCTATTATCTTCTAAACCACTTCACTCTCTTCTTGGGAAGATTCTGCTTATTTGGTCACCTTCTACACATATTAATGATAGGGATTCCAGTAGGGTCCACTCTAGTCAAATTCAACTTGAGGGCTCTCCTTCATTCAATTGGAGAGAGACTTCCCAATGAGTGGATCCCTGACATACTTCCAACATTTGGCGCCGCGGCGCCTAAGCTTTTACTAAAACAATGCGGTGGTGCTATCTTTGATTTTGTTTGTCGATACAATCATACTTTTATGTGATAAATCCAAGCCTTTTCCTTTTTAATTGGCAATGAAGTATGGTATTAATTTAAGACTTCATATAATAAATCAACCTAAATCAGAGCCACTTTTATAGTACTACTCCCTATAATACAGCCATTCAAAAAACCACGTTTAAAATGCTAGCCTCATTCCTTATCATAGTATGGACTTTGTTATTTGGGTTTCAACAATACAATGTGTTACTAGTGATTTTATTTAGTAATGAGGGTATTTCTGTTGTACAAAATGTGCCCATTACAAAATCAACTAAGCTTCTAAGCGTTCAATAGGAGTGGTGCCCACCAATGTGGCACTAAGAATTAACCTGTTTTAACATATGGTGTCATAGAACACTATAAAGAGCACGCCATAACAAATTGACTGTTTTCACTTTTAAAAAGTACAATTCAGCGCCAAATCTCACTTAAATAAAAAATGTAAGAAGCTGTCTGAATCTTTGCATATTTTTTTGATCTCCTCTAAGCAACTGGGTACTTTTTAACCCCAGTTGTATAAGCTAGCTTTAAAAATATTTAAGTTTTACTCTTTGGCCTGGTTGAGGTAGCTCCACCGTAGATTTCTTAATTTAATATAAAAAATGGTTGAAATCACTATATTTTTGAGCTACAGCATCTCAATTACATCATCTTGAAAACACCATTTCACTTGCAAGTTTTCAGTTAAAACTCACAGTTTTGCATACTTGCACTACTAATAAAAATTTAATTTTCACATAATAAAAATATAATAATTTTGATGGTATATAATTTGAGAGTTTCTCTACAATTCCCTGTAAAAATATTGACTACTTTTATATTTAAAACATTCTAATTTTTCTCTTTAAAAGTTGTCCCCAAATTTGAAATTTTCTGAAGCAAATTCACTCCTAGATGCCTCCCAAGCCTACCACCAACACTATCCTCAAGCCTCCCAAGAGAACAGCTGCTCCTGCTCAGGCAATAAAGACCAAGGCTACCCTCTTCAAACAGCCTCCTAAAGAAAAAAACACCTGCCAAGACCCCCACGTCTTCCCCTGAGCCTGAGGCTGTTAGCCCCACCCCTCCCCACTCTCCCTTTGTCTACTCCCCCTCTGATCTCCAGGAGAAGCACGTCCACTTCAATGATGAAGATGAGAATGAAAGAGTCTCCAAAAACAACTCTGGTGATCATAGTTCCACAGCCTCAGAGGAGGAGCCCATCCTAGAGTGGGACTTACATGCAGTTGCCAATATCTGCAATGTCAACGGGCAATTTAAAGTTCCAGCTGTTTTCCCTGACTATTTTCCCATTATGACCAAGAAGGGGTTTGCTGGCTTTGTCAAGGACGGCTTTTTTTCACATGCAATGACCAGAGAAAAAATATGGCGCACCATCACTACCAGTGTGATAGTCCAGGTTGCCCCGTGTGATTAACTACAATTGGGTTTACCCAAGTCAAGGAGCTCACCATTGAGCATGACTATTTGGGCTCTGATATGATCCTCTACTATCTTATGCGCTGGTAAATTTTGCAAGCCATTCCTTTCAACAAGGACTTGACTTCAACTGAGCTGGTAACACATAATCTCCTTTACCTGAATGAGGATCAGAGAGAGGAGGTTGGAGAAAAGACCAGACACCAACGGTATGTGACTGATCAACAGTCAATTGATGCCAATATTGGCGTCAGCGCTAGATGAATCAATGAGCTTGTACTTTTGGAAGTCCATAAGACTACCATGCTTGGCAAGCCTTTCCTGCTACATGAAAATGAACAAGGTTCACCAAACCATATTTGGTGCTTTTCAACACAAGAGGATCTTGTACGCCTGTTAAAGTGTGATACCCGGTTTGCTAATGGGACTTTTGCCTCTTGTCCAAAGCTATTTTATCAGCTTTGGGCCATCCATGGTCAGGTCAATGAACACAAAATCCCCTTTGTCTTCTTCTTTCTCCCTAATAAAAGGGAAGAGACTTACATTCACGCCTTAGATATACTCAAGCAAAAACTGGATGCCATCTTGCTCACACTTGAAGAAGAGCCAACTGAGAAAAGGGGCCGCACAAAGAAGAAGGTCAGCCCAGAAGCCACTCAAGAGCAACAGGCCACAACCAGAAAGAAGCCAGAGTCCCTTCCCTACCATACCATGTTAATGGTTGACTTTGAGGCTGCACAGGCCAATGCCTTTATCAAGGTATTTAGGAGCAGGCCCCAAGGCTGCTTCTTTCACTACTGTCAGGCTCTGCACAAGAACTTGATGAAAAACCCAGCCCTACATAAGCTGGTATTCAAAGATGGCACAAAGGAGGCCCAAAAGATCTTCAATTGCTTTTTTGCTCTGGCCATGGTCAGAAGGGAAGAGGTTAACCTTTTTTACAACAAGCTTCTCAACAAAAATCATATTGTTGAGAGCCAAGAAGCTTTTGCTCCTTTCATCCAGTACTTTGAGCACCAGTGGGTGTATTCCAGGGACATTGCCATATCCACAAGGGCGGCAACCTAATTAATTGGAACTGCTATAAGCAGGTCAAAGAAGGTGTAACTAAGACCACCTCATCACTTGAAGGTTGACATAATCAATTTTCCCGCCTGGTTAAGGTAAAAAAGCCTATGTTCAATGTAATTGTCAACAAGCTGAAGATTCATCATGCTCATGGAAATCAGCTATACTCCCAGGCCGTCAAAGGCAAAGCTGTTGTATCCAAGCATGCTGGCCAGCAGCTTAAGTTTGCAAGTGTTACCAAGGAGGTTTTGGTCTATTACACCAGAGAAGGCCACCTTACCCATATCAAAGGCATTGCCACGGCCCTTGGATCTAATGTATAATCAATTTTTTAACAATAAATTTCTTTCTTTCAAATATTTGATTTTAACTTTATTTTTAGTATATACCTGTTTAATATAGAGTTAAAATTTAATAAAAAAATATCACTGTTTTAGGATGTGTAAACTTTGGAGCTTTACACACTATAGTTAGTAATAGTTGACCCCACATTTTTATTACAGATTTAGAAACCTTGGATGATTTTGAGTCTAGCTGCATGTTTTTTTGAAACTTTTAATATATATATACTTAATATAGAGCTAAAATTTAATACAAAAATATCACCGTTTTAGGATGTGTCAACTTTGGAGCTTTGCACACTATAGTTAGTATTAGCTGACCTCACATTTTTATTGCAGATTTGGAATCCTTGGATAATTTTGAGTCTATTCATATGTTTTTTTTATAGTTTTCAAAATTGTTTTGGGCTTTTATCAATATTTTAAGTTATCTGGTGTGGTTTAGCCAGAAATCTGGGATATGGTTTGAGATGGTGTCTTTCTAGATGGCATTTTTGGACACATTTTTTAGATATCATCTTTCTAGATAGTGTATCCCACCATGGATTGACTCTGCTTTGCCAGCAGCTGGGGCCTTGGCTGTGGCTGGTAAGGCTCTTTCCTACCTGGTAAAGTTAGATCCCATCATCTGATGGGCCACGCCAGTACCTACTTTGACTCCTCCCTCACTTGCTGGAGCTCCACAGTACTCCTGGTATCCTGATACCACCCTCAATCCCCAACAGAGTGAAAATTAATCACCTCATCTTCATAGCTGTGCTAACAGCTTTCCTAGAGATTGGAGGGTACCTGCCTGACTCTGCAACCTTTGGGCCCTTGCCAGAAGGGCTTGGCCAAGCTTACTATGAAAGACCAGGACAACTTAACTCTAAATACACTGGAACCAGGCCTTCCCTGGTGTCACCCCACTCTATCCTGTCTTTTGTAGCATAAAACGCCCACTTACCACATCTTGACCTACTTTTCTGGCAGCTTTGGTTAATACAACACCCATTCCAAGGTGTTCTGATGGATGATGAACATTTACCCCATTGTTAAGTCCTTGACAGGATTCTAAATTTCTGACCTCCTGTTGTACCTGCTTCAGGTAGTAACCACTACTCTTGGGTATTACACCCAGGAGCACCTTAGGGCTCAATACATTTCACGGAATATCCCCCAATCCTGCCTATTCAGAGTTCATCTTAGAAGAAATTCTAATATACAACCCTGAAGTCAAAACCACATAGCCTGAACTTATTGGACGTGAAGACACCTGTCATATCAAACAATCATTACTATTATGTGACAAATATAACTACCTACCTGCCTGCATATTTAGTGCCTATAACTCCTCCTGTGACCCTATGGCCCAGCCACCCACAAGAAACTGTGATTACCAATGATTCAGCATCCACCTAGTTACTTGGTGTCTTCTAAATAACCCTCACTAGATTAGTTGATTCCATGGTGCCCACCAATGGGCCTTGGGCCTTGCTCAGAAAATTGCTCTCCTATATTGTAAAGTTAGCCCCCATCCTGTGGTGGACCCTTCCCTCTGGGCTTGCAGGCCGTCTGCCCACAAGTACTCCTGAATATGCCGCAGGCTAGCTCCCTGATAGCCATGAAGTATATGGACAGTATGTGGCTTTCCATGATGATTTACAGCTGCCTATCTTTGTATCAAAAAAGTATCATTATCTTCTAAATTTTTTCCTTTATCTCATTTTATATACTTTCCATAAGTATATACTTGACAGGGGTAAAAGATATCCTTCATTGAAAATATTGGAGAAATCAAGCCAAATCTTATTCCCTAGATAAATTCATTTCAATTTGAAAAAATTAAAATCATTTAAAAAAATTTAACTTAGCTGAGAAAGTTGAAAATTGACGTTAAAAAATTAAAGATTGCAAATATATAAAGGGTCTGAGAGAAAATTTAGAGAATCAAGATTAAAATTAGCAAGTGCAGAAAATTTCTTAGAACTTCAGCTTAAGCTTACTTTTCAAAGGTGTATGGAATGGAAATTCCTTACACCCATTTAGATCATAAATCAAAACCCAAGAAAAAAACTTAATGCTGATGTCAATAATTAAGGAATCAAATAATGAAATTAATTTATTTCAATTAAATTATTGGAATTAATTGAATAATTAATCTAAATACATTTTTGCATTTTTTTTTGAGTGTCAGGAAGCCAGGAATAAGTAGAGGCATTGGTTGGCTTGGGACAGAATAAGGCTGGGCCAGAGGGTAATGCTCACCATAGGATGGGTGCTAACTTGATAACATAGGACACGGATCACCCAAGCAAAGACCAGGGCCCTGAATTGGGCACCATAGTATCTACCATTCCCATCAAAGTAATGTAGATTACTCCAAACAGTTGGGTGGACGTAGTCTCAGCCACAGTGGGGGTCTCCATTGGGCAGTTGGGTTGTGGGGTTAAGGGCAGATTCATGGGGACAAAGTAGGCAGGCAGATAATTGTACTTGTCTTTGAACAATAAGGGCAGCAGCTTGATCCTCTTTCCTTCATGTCCTATGTATTCAGTTTCTCTAGTCCTTGCCAAGGGATTGGCAATAAGGATGGTCTCCAAGCTGTACTCCACGTAGGCAGGGTTGGGCGGGTATTCAGTAAAATGCATAGGTCTAAAGGGGGCTCCTGGGGGACAGTATAGTGCCTGGGGAGGGTTGGCAGGTTGGTCTCCAGAGGGGGCGGTTGCCTGATGGTCTACTTGGACAGAATTAAGATGGAAGATCACTAAGACTAGATAAGGTAAGATTTGTTTGAACCAAAGGTTCATAAAACTTTATTATCAAAAATGACAATATGGTCATCACCATACCGCCGGGGCTTTTATACCATGGGTTTTTGCTTCTCCAATTTTTGCAGGGTTCAGGTTCACAGACAAGGCACTGGCAGGGCATGGATCCTGGCTTAGAGTCTTGAGGGCGGCAGATCCAGGTTGTGCCTGCTCTGGTGAATAGAAGTGACAATGCTTTGTTCCACCATTGCTGTTCACTATGTCACCTGAGTAGTTCAATTGTACTACCCATTCTGGTGACCATTTGGGGAATTGTCCTCAAGAGACTGGAGGGTCTCAGAGTAACTCGTCAACTTGGGTTTACAATTTAACAAGTTGGCGGGTTCCTGTCCACTTTGTGTGACTCAAGTAGTCTTTGGAGGGTCAGGGTTCAATTCCAGGGTCTCTAATGTTGATTTTGAACCTCCAGTATTGACGCGTGACAGGTTGGCAGGTTTCTGTTCCCCCTGTTTGGGGTCATCTATCTCTGGTGGTCCAGGGGTTGACCCAACTGGCAGTTGGGCAGTTTCCTGTCCACTCTAGTCAACATAAGGCTTTCCCTGAGACCCAGGGTTCAATTCCCAGGTTTTCAATACAAGTATTGAAATGTCATTCATGAAATTAAGTCTTAAAAGCAAAAACAAAAATAAAAACCTGGAAATTGATATAAAATCTACTCTAAGTTCAAAAATAAACCAATTGTCACACCAGACAAGAATAAGCATGCACCTGAAGACAAAAACTGTTTCTAACCAGTTAAAATAAGATTTTTAAAAGACAAACCAACCAATGAGCCAGAAAATGAACACAGATTTATTAGTCAAATAAAAGGATCAACACCAATCAGCCACTCACTTCATGAGCAACGCCCAAGCCTCCAGAATGGCATACATCCAAGCCTGCAAGGCTATGCAAGTATCAAAATCCAAACCTTAGAAGAAGCAAGCAGACCCCAAATCAGCTGTTTTTTCTTACCTGCTGCCTGCTGCAGGCCTGCAAGGCATTTTTTTACCTCCAGGATACCCAGCAAGATCACATGGTAAACTTGGCACCCATCCTCAATTTCCCTCATCAGTATTTAAACTGAATCTTTGATTAGGAGCAATTGCTCTAACAACTTCTTTCTAATCTTCTATACTCAATAAATCTATATTCTCTTCCAGATTAGTAAATACTTATTATCTTTAGAACATTATGAAGCCATGTTTCATGGTATATTTATTTATGCTTGGAATATTCCTGACATGTCTCTCTAATGAAGAAATCCTGCCTCCAACTCTAACTGAGAAGTATGAGGACTTAATTTGATACTAATTTGGCTCCTAACGCCACCACATGCCCTATGTTAAGGCAGCCCATATTTCCCCTCATTGTTCACTCTCATGCTCCTTGTATGTCCTTGCCTACACCTCCACCTATTATCTGCTATACCAATTTAATCTCTTCTTTGGAAGGTTTCAAGTTGTTGGTCAGTTAAGAATATGTTGATGGTGGGGATTCTGGTAGGATTGGCCTTAGTTAAATTCAATCTTTGGGCCCTTCTTTACACAGTTACACTAGTTTTAAAAGCTATGGCAACAAGCAAAAATACTTTGAATTTAAACGGAAAAACTCAGATGTAAAAAAAATTAAAAGTAATAAATTTCTTTTGATTTACAATAGATTTATTTATTTTTAATTTTTGTTTACATCTGAGTTTTTTTTTAAAATCTGAAGTGTTTTTGCTTATTGCCATAGCTGTTAAAACTACTGTAGAGATCACCTATCACCAATCAAATTTCTGGTAAAAGAAAAGCTCTATTTATTGCAAAGGAAATGTAACAGTTAAAACAGTTGAAATTGATGCTTGGGGTGATAACCTTAAGCCACATAACAGTGTTAAGAAGTAAAATAAAGGGGGCAATAAAGCTCAAATTTCACTTTGAAAGCAGTTACAGAAAACTGCTTGAAACACAAAAACTGCTGACAGCTGCTGACGCAAGCCATTGAGCAAAAAGTAAAATTTTCTTCAGAAAAGCAAAAGCAAAAACAGTAAAACTGAAAGCAAGGCACTAAAATCTAAAATTGAAGGTAAGACTGGATATTTAAAATAAAACATTTTCAGTTCTTTAGGGAAAAAACAAAAACAATCAATACTTCAAAAAATAGTAAAATGCCTGCTCTTGATGACAGGACATTATAGCTAAGTTATTATAATCTATAAAGTAGTTTTATAGCCTGCTGAGATGAAAAAATCACTACAGTCTAAAAAAAATTGAGATGGATCCAAATATACTGTAATTTAATATAAATTCCTTGATTTTCAATTTCTTTAGACTGAGTTGATTTTATTTATTTTGAAATGTTATTAACATAATTTGCTTATAAATTATATGAACTGATGATTCAACCTCATGATCACTATGATTTACTATGTATAATTAATACATTATATCAGTAAAAATTGGTAAAGTAGTTTTCAAAGCTATGGTGCTATGAAAAAATAACTCTTCTATAAGTGAAAACAACTCAGATGAAAACAAAATCAACTATTTGAAAAGAAAATGAACTTGGATGAAAACAAAACAGAAAACCCCCAAATCTACTGTTAATAAATATAGTGGTTTTTAAAGCTATGGCACTAAGCAAAAAAACTCATCTGTAACCAAAAATAACTCAAATACAAACAAAAACAACTCAGATGTAAGTGAAATCGACTCAGATACAAATAAAAAGAGGTTTACCCATATCTACTTTTAATCAATATAAATTAATTGGGCTTTGATTTTTTTGCAGCCGAGTTAATTTCATCTACATCTGAGTTGTTTTTGTTTGGATCTGAGTTAATTTTGGTTACAGATGAGTTTTTTTCGCTTAGCACCATAGCTTTGACAACTACTATACATTTTGGATGGCGGATTTTAGCGATCCTTTAAAGCAGGACAGTCGCGCTGCGAATATTCTATCTGGGCGCACGAATGGTGGCTATGTTTTGTTATTTTTTTTAAAAAAATTGGCTGCTCAGAGCCGCGTTCGTAGTCGCCATCGCGAGAATATATCGAATTGGCCATTTTTGAGGTGACGACTTCGATTTCGGCTAATTCGCTGAAAAGTCAAGTACTGTCGGGCAGCACTGTAGCTGTTGAGTTTTCTGAGCCGATCACCGCTATAGAGGCCTGAGGTTAAACCGCCACCATCCCGCCTCTATGATGATCAACCTCACAAAAATAGGAAGCTCGGTTAAGGGCGGGCAATTATGAAACGCATACACCACCCAAATTGCTGCCATCATACGAAATTTTAGCACCAGCTCGTTACATCATTCTCTATGTATACATGTTTCAGACCATATCGCAAGAACGAAGATTATCCCAATTTATTTTTACAATCTCCATTGATTCCAATGCAAAAGCCTATATATATTCTTTTCAAGTATGGCAGGATTTATGATTAGCTTGGGAAGCGTGTTATTGAAATAATACTTGATTAATATCTTACCTACTTTAACATTGCCGGATTTTAAACTAAGCCTAGATAAGCTTAACGTATTTCAATTGCTGTAGACCATTAGAAACTAAAGCTTATGTGATTAAATCCAATCCGATAGACTATTTAAACTAAGTCTAAATGGTTATGCTATATTTTAATTGCTGAAGACCGCTGGAAATTAAAGCTTACGTGATTTAATCCAATCTGCTAGACTAGCATTGAATCGATTGGCGCGGAATTTAAATGAGGTTAGATAGTGGCGCTGTTTCAGGATGTTAACTGCTCCGGTTTATCAATGAGAGTCTAAATAGGGCTAATATTAATTGTATCGTTTCCATGATACTAATTTTACTTAGAGTTTATATCGGATAGGATAAAAATACGACTCTATTCTAAATAAATATTCATGTTTGACTGATTACTGTTGGCTGATAAACCAAATATAAAATTTGAATTATTTGAATGTTTTGGAAAAGTATGTTATTATTTTAAGTTGCAGTCCTGTATTGTTGGATAAAGCAGGCATTCATCTAAGTATATAATTTCTCAATGTTAAATTGGGGAAGATGCAAACTTTTCTTAGCTATGTTAGTCCAACCGAATTGCCTCTAAGCTGATAGAAAGCATTGCTATTCAAACAGCCAATGAAATGGTGACACCTTTCATACCTTTATGATGCTGCCTTTTTATTGGCTATATAAATTTTAGCGTTTCACAATCTATATTGGGGCAACTCCGGCGGACTATCAAGCTAAGAAAAGCTCATATAAGGAACGTGACTAGAGTTAAAAACTCAATGTCTTCAACTACCTTGGCTGTCCGTTTAAAGTTGCCTAGGCCGGTTTACCACATCTTACCTCTGCAGTTTGCTGAGCAATATTGCAACACAAGCGTAAGGGGCATGCTGAATCTTTATCTGCAGACAAAGTCTAAGCTGGGCCCGGAAGAGGCGAGGGCTCAAGTCCACGTCGTGGGTGCGCTGATTTACTTCGCACCGCTTGCTGGTGGCATAGTGGCTGATTTGGCAGTTGGATCCTTCTATGCTGCATGCCTGTTTGTTGCCGTCCTTGTCGGGGGCATGGGTGGATTGACTTTGGTTTCGTATTCTGAAAATCATATATCAATCAACATGCTGGTTCTGGCTATCCTCAGCCTGGGCTTGGGCGCTTTGAAGCCATGCTTGACTGCCCTTGCCAGCCACCAAATTGAAATCGATCTCTTCCCCAATCCATTCAACAACACGATGGACAAGTACTTTCGCAACGCATTCATGATTTCAAATGCTGGCATTCTAAGTGCTGCTCTACTCACTCCCATCCTGGCTTCCTTAGCCTGTCATCAAGGCAGCTGCTACCCACTTGGCTTTGGCGTTGCTGCAATCCTTTTACTTGTTACGTGTGTTATATTTCTCGCAGGATGGCCTCGCTTTGTCAAGATGTATACTGCAAGAACAATCAATGGCACCAAACAGAAATGGGGCGAGCTTTTCCAAGATAAGCATGTGGGGGAGGACATTCTTAAATTACTTCGCTTCTTTGTCATGTGTTTGCCTCTCTCCTTCTTTTGGATGCTTTACGACCAAGCAACTACGGCTTGGCAGATGCAATATGAAAACATGAGCCATAGTTGGCTGGGATTTGATGTGCGCACAGAGTTGATGGCCAATGTAGGCGGCATCTTCCTCCTCGTCATGATCCCCATTTTAACTTACATTGTTGATCCTCTGCTTCTTCGAATTGGGTTTAGACTACACGGTGTCCCCCGCATGGGCGTTGCATTTCTTGTGCTGATTGCATCGTTTGGAGTGTCCATGGCTGTTCAGACGCAATCCTTTGGCGTTGGAGTTGTTGAGAATGGAAGAGTGGTGGGATGCGTTGATTGTCTTTCTGGGGCGTGGCAGCTACCGCAATGGTTTCTGCATGCGCTGGCCGAAGCTCTGCTGGGCACTGCTACGCCAGAGTTCGCCCATTGCCAGGGCGGTAAACGGTTTCGTACATTGGGACCTGGCCTTTTATACTTGACAAATGCATTTGGAAACTTGCTTGTGTTTGTCTTGGACAGGCACTTCTTCCATGGCATGGATTACATCCCCCGTATGGGCTACTATCTCGGAGTAGCCACCATTGCCAACCTGACGATGATGCTGATGTATGTGCTGTGGTTCAAGCCACTTCACCAATTGAGCCCATTGTTATCAAAGGATATATCCAGCTCCTCCTACTCTACCCAAACCCTCTACATTGATTAGCCAATCCCCAACCAAAGCTTAAAAGGTTGCTAAACATCCTTATTTAATAAAATAAACCTTTCTTCTTGTAATGATATGGACTCATGTAAAAATCACTTTTGATATTTTCAATTTAAAACCATGTTTCTGAAACAAGGCATCAGGGTTTCGTGAAGATAACACACAAACTCTAAAAAAACACGTTTGTCGAGATCCGACCAGATTTCCAACACGGGCCTGTAGAAAAGGTGCCCAACTCATTCCCGACACAGATTTTTCGACAAATTATTTCCAGCACCTTGATTTTTAAACCCATGTTTCTGACACGCATGGTAAAGTGAATGTTAATAAACCCATATTTCCGAAACTTTGAAAACCAAACCAAAAAACTTTAAACTTTAAACTAAAAGATATATCATACCAAATAGCAAACGTATAAGCAATTTATTCATAGATGATATGGCATTTGATATCCTTCAAGATAATTTCCTATAGCTTATGCAGTATTGCCAGAGCTGACCCGTTTTATAGATATTCTCCTTCTTCATCTCATATTTTTCTTCCCTGCCGGATGCAGCTTCACCCCTTTCAATCTGATCCAGCCGCTTTTAGAAGTAACCTTTTCACTCTGTATGGCTTCAAAATACTTCCCCAAATGGGACTTGCTATCCCTGACTGAGTTGTCAAGCTTTATACGCCATCCTTCAAGGGCAGAGGTTATCATCAGCCCCTATTCAAGCACAGCATGATAGAAGTTCCTGGGGCCCTTGTTGTCATCCTTGCCACCTCCCACATCCACTTTGTCACCAATCCATTGATCTTCAAAGTATTCCATAAACCCTTGGCAACAGCATCATAACCAATAGTGTATGGATTGCTCTGGAGAAGATCAAACCCTTTCCCAACATCAGCTGGTGTACAAAAGACCAAAATCACACCCCCAAAAAAGTTGGTCTTGGTCACAAAGGTCTTATCCTGATGAATCTTCTTGTACAGGGGCTTGGAATGTGAGAGAGAGGGGCTAAACTAACTAATTTTGGCTCCCATCCCAGTGGGACAAATCACCAGGATGCCATCCAGTGAATCACTGTAATTGCTTCTCTAAAGGTGGACCGTAAGGAGAACATGGGAGATAGCTGAGGGAAGTAGGTGTTAACCTCATCCACATCAGGCCAACAAGCATCCAAGGGGTGCACATGAGAGTGCGCTCTACAACTAAGGGTGCTAGTTGGGGACTGGGGTTCTTTCCTTTCTGATGGGGAGGAGAAGAAGCCAAGGGTTTCACAATCAAAGGAGTGTCCAGATCTAGGTCAAGGGAATATAGAGCCAGATTTTCACATGCAAGGCTTTTGACAAGAGTCTTCCCAGAGGAGAGGAGGCTCTTTTGAAAGTGAAGGATTCTAGTGGGGTCATCATCCACAACATGTGCGGGGGAAGAAATCTGGGTCCAGAGGTCTGGGGAAGCGGTCCAGATTAACAACAGAGCCAGGGCCAGAGAAAACACCACAAACTTGATGGCAGGGAGGATCATTTTTGAAATCTCCAAAGAATTTGGAGATCCTTGGTGTGTTTTCCAGCACTAAAGTTTATAAAATCTTCCCAGGCAGAAGTTGCCACAAGAAATTTGATAAAAAAGAGGCTTAAAATGCCAGGGGAGGCTTGAAAAGAATGTCAGGTGTCTTTAACCACTGTTAAAATGAAAGCGAGTTTGAAAGCAAACAAAAACAGAGAGTTCAAAGTTTACATAAGTTTTTATATTAGCTACTAACTTAATTTTTAAGTTCAAATAGGATTTTTGAAACCATAAGGTAACTAGACAACACTTATAAACTATGCTTCTCCTAGTGGTTTCAGAAAGACTGCCGGGTTTGAAAGGACCAGAGGTAAGGTAAAGAATTTGGAAATCTTTACTGACACTTTTACTGATTTTAGAGAACTCAAATGAGAGGTCAAAAAGTCAAATAAAATATATTGTGTTCAAAACTTCAAAATTTATTTAATTGTATAAAAGAATGAGCCAGCAGGGGGCAGAAAGTTCCCTTGCTTGACTTAAGGGATCAGGCTTGAACTTGGCAGATCACCTGACACCACCTGATCATCTGATCGGTTGGCGGAGAAATTTTTCAGGGGAGAACCAGGGAGACTGGAGAGCTCCAAACTAACTTACAAGTCACCATTTGGCTGGCTGGTGTTGGTTTGAAGCTTTTGAGATTCATTTGGATTTGAGGACATTGATGTGACTTGTTTTGATTGGTTGGCCCTGATAGTTTTTAACAATGGTCAGTACCAAGCCAGCAAATGGTCCAAATTGACCAGTGTTTCTTCCCAGGGTGGAGAGGCATAAGCAGGGAAGTTTGTGGAGAATGCTAGGACAAATATTTTGTCAATAGTGTTAGCCAGATCCTAAAAAGAATTAAGAAGTTTAACTGGGTTTTGAGTGGTCTTCTTTGTGCGCCAAGGAAAGATAGTCCTATCCAGGGCTAAAGAGGGAGTAAATTAACACAGAAGTCCTGATCCTCCTTTTGATGGCCTGGTAGAAGTGAAAGAAGCATCCCTTAGGAAGTGCACCCAAAACCCTCCTTGAAGGCCTCATGCTGAGCATTCTCACAGTCCAGCACCACAGACTTGGGATTCTCAAGCTTCTTGGTGAAGAAGGAGTTTTCTGGATGATGATTCTTTGTCAACTGGAGTGTAGAGCTTTAAAATAGACCCTTTAAGAATCTTCATGCATTAATGGAGCCTTGCTGAAACTCCAAAGTGTTGAGAAAATGGGGATAAAAAAGCAAATGCTAAAGACATTTGGCAACAAAACAATCCTCAATGTCAAAATCCACAAACAATAAGCTCCAAGTAGAGGAATTGTGAGGAGACAACCAAGAGAACTAGGGCAGAAATAATAAGGGCAGCAAATCAGATACATGAATCAAGATCTTGTAAGTAAACTATTTGGCAAACTGGTTCAACCATTTCTTCAAACTTGGTCTCAGGGGTTGCAGCAACCATCATGGAGGCTGAAGACACCGCAAAAGCAGCGCTGCAGCTCACAAGAAGCCAGAAAGACATATAGGTTAACAAAGGCACCATTATCATGAAGTTTTTTTCCCACATAATTAATATTGCAGTTTTAATAACATATGTTTTATTGAACTACTAGGTTAGTTCTGAGTTCCAACCAGCCCATTGTTAATCATATACTTCTTAGAAGTATAATAAACAAGATAAATGGGGAAATTAAGAAGAGAATGATACTTTATTTGAAATAATACTGCATCTCAGTTGGGGTTCTGTTTATCTTGGCTGCTAACTTGCTCTGTTGGGAGGAGGGAAGAGCCCACCATAGGTGGATGCTAACTTGATGAGATAAGATGCTGATTGACCTACTAAGGCCCAAGGTCCAGTGGAGGGCACCTGTAAAGTTACACCTCCCCCTTAGGCCTCCACTTCAATTCCTGCCAAATTCTTGGGAATTTCTATCAAATTATGTTTGAATATTTATCTAAAAGGTTACTGAAAAAGCCCAAGAAAAGCCATCAATTTAATATTTTGGAATTATTCAGAAGATGCCTCCACCTAACCCACCCAAGAGACACCTCTTTTTAAATATCATGTGCAAGAGCGGCCAGGAGCAGTGTTAATTGCATCCAAAGCATATTCCTGATGTTAGTTGGTTAAGCTTTCCTTTTGACTATGTCTGTTCAAAAAAATTTAAGATCTTCCTGCCTCAAGAAATTCATTTGTATCCGCTCATATCATTGGTCAATTGGTTTGTGATATTCAATCTACCACCCCAATCCTGTCCCACCCCTTAAATAATGCAAGAGTTGTAAAAGACCTTGTTTCATTATTCTCTAATCTAATAAAGTTTGAAATTTGTTAGTAAAACTGGCCAGTTGGTTTTATCTGTTGCTTTCTGTGTTCAGTTGATTCCTTCCCTCCTTTGGCCTCCCATGAATTTTTAGTGACAACATTTTTGTTGTTGCTTAAACCATGATTTTTATTATGGTTGAGAGCATGGTTCTATTTCCTACTAACCTGCTCCCCAATTCTCACAGCACCATGGTATCAACTAACCCAGCCAAGGTAATGTAGGCTATGCTTGCATATCAACTGGCTGTAGGAGGAGATGAATCTGGGCTGGGGGACAGGCAGTCAGGTTTGGGTATTAGGGGTGCTTCCATATCTGTCTGATAGGTAGGCAAATAGTTGTACTTCTCACAGAATATGGCGGCTGGGTGCCTGTACCAGGCTCCTTTATGAAAGACTGTTTGTGGAGTTACCTTCTGGGCCAGGTGGTCTGTGCGGGGGGGGGTTCCTCAACAGTAAGCTCCCTGTACTCTGGTTTAAGTGGATAGTCAGATAAATGCAGTGGACTAAAGGGGGCTTCAGGAGGACAATAAAACGCAGGCTGGGTTTTGGGGGCTTCCTCAGGAATGCGGGCTGTCAGCCCAAGGTTTTCTGTTGGAACAGTAGTAAAATGGAAACAACCAAGACAAAATAAGAAATAAATTGGTAGAACCAAGGTCCCATAATCTTATTTATTTCAGAATGGAAAAACCATTTTAACAAGACTTCACAGAGGTTAAATATCATTCAAAATGCTAAGTTTGGATTAAATCATCACCTGATGGCTGAGTTGCTCAGTTTCTTCTGACCTGAAAGTTCCAGGCCCATTCTGAACCTTCTATTGAAAGGACCTCCATCTGAAGGTCTGTAGATAACATCTTCATGGCTTCATCATTGCCATTAGCAGCCTGTCATCTTGGATTAAGAGACCTTTAGAAACTATAAGCTGGTTCAGCCTTTGCCCCATGAATTGTGTATCTTCTGAAGTAGCTTCTGGGTCACTGTCCAGCCAGAGGTCACATGACCAGGCAGATCAAACTTCTACCCAATTATCTGAAGCCGCTTCAGAATTTGACTCTTCATGCTAAGCAGCAATCCCCCTTTTGGATGGCCTTTCATCTGTGACAGAAGCGACACCATGTTGGTTCAGCGCTTCCAGCAATCTAGATTGGTTTAGATTAATCATCAGCCTATGACACTCTTCTGCACTCTGAAAATTTGTGGCCAGACAGGCCTTTGAATTCCCCTGATTAATCAGATTTGAAAGTCTGCCTGTTCCAGCTCTCTCACTGGTTAACAGTAAAAAACACAGGCAGCCGGCCTGAGGATCCGCAGAAACCTAAAATAATCAGAGCCTGGTCCCAAGTTTGATTCTCTTAGTTGGATTTCATTGCTTTTCTTTAGGAGAAATGTCATTCATGAAATTATTGGATATGAGTTTATAGTATTATATAGTATCATGAGAAGCCACATACTGTCCATGCACGTCATGGCAGTCACAAGGCTTGTCCAAGTAGTGTTTAGCTTAGGACTCAAAAAGTTTGATCTCATAAAAAGATGGGTAATTGATAAGAGTGCCACCAACTTAATGATTAGTTGGGGAATCACTCAGGGAATTACTTTCCCAAGAGGGAGTAATTGAAGATGTTGCAACACCATATATATGTTTATGAAAAAATGCTGGTATCATCAGGGGGAATTTACTAATCATGCCATTTGAATTGACCAAAAGTTTTGTGACATCATATTTTGATTTTTGGGTCAAAATACTAAATTACCTGATTCTTGCGTCTTAAGGCTTGAAACTGTGATAGAAATTGCGGGATAGTAGGAAGCTGTCTCTAAGTGGTGGGGAATTACCACCCAAATCCACATAGAGTTAATGATTAATCACCAACGCAGCTTCAGATACTGTTTTGTAAAATTTCCAAATGAGATACTAGGATTAAGTAAAATCATTGATCCCAACCAGAATATCCCAAGATAAATAGCCCGGGAAAGCATCAAAGAGTCTTCAGAATAAAATTACGCACATTGAGATACAACAAGATTTTCAGCTTCAAAGATGGGTGGAACAACTCCAAGATTGGTAGGCATTGAATTAACATTGGGTGGTGCCAACAACGTAGTACCAACAGCTGGGCCCCATCTGCCAGTAATGATTCTGCTGAGAATCAGATTGTAGGGGATGTAACACAAGAACCCAACTACTGAATACATTTCTTAAAATAAAATTAGACCAAGGGATAAGTGATTTTCATTGAGTAAATTTTGGAGGAATCAACTCTTAGAGTTGAAACAGTGAAAATTATTCAATATATATCAAAAATTGACTAAGCAATACCACCTGGGCTCCTATTCCTTCTACATTGTCAAGTAAGTATCTGGTCCAGGTTGCAAAGAACCCTTGGGTGACCAATTTATGACAACCATTCTGATTAACAAGCTCATATTGGGTGACCCTCAAATTAAGTCAATTTATCAACATCAATTTGCAAGGAGGAATTGGTCTCAGTTGGCAGACTGGAGCAGCCATAACCCATTTTTGATTAATCATTTGATTTAAATCTGTTAATTTGGTCAATTTTGGTAAAGTTTTTCTGGCTTTTCAAGCCTTTCTACTTGGCCAAATAATTTCCGGCATGATGGAACCTACTGTGACATTACCCTCTGCTTTAGCCCTGGGCACAATACCACCATCCGGAAGATGGGACAAGGAGAAATTCTTGTGGGCAGGCAGGAGTTTCATTGCAGCTAAAGTAAGCTTGGGGTGGCTAATAGCAGTGGGATTGCGCTGGTAGAACTCTTGAATCAGGTCTGGGGAATTGGAACAATCATAGTGGGGAATCTAAGAGTTTTCAGAATCAGGATAACCCTTCCATGACACCAAGTATTCCAAATGTTGTCAATTCCTACGGGAAGACAAAATACAATTAAGCTCATACTCAGGTTCTCCTTCCACAATAATGGGTTGGGAAGAAGGAGTCTATGTACCCTTAAAGGGATTAAGAAGGCATTCATGAAAAGTGTGGAAGATCTTGTAATCCAAGGGTAAATCTAGTCAATATTTGGAGGAACCAATTTGACGTTCAACCTTGAAGGGACCAACTTGCTTGGGACCTAATTTGCAACAGGGGACCTTAAGTTTCATATTGCAAGCATCAACCATGACTAGATCACCTGACCTGTAGGTTGGACCTTCCTGGCGCTTACAATCTGTGTATTCCTTGTAAGTTGTCACAGCAGTGGCAAGAGTAATGTCAGGATTCCCTTCTTTTATTTTTAGCTGCTAGTATTTTATTTCAGGAACACCAACTTGTTTTTGTGACTCCTTTTCTGATTATCTTCACTCAATTTACCCTCCATTACCTTTCCACCTTTTTTCCTTACTTGACTGGTCAGATCTTATCTATTGTAACGGTTAGTTTAAGTTTCAAAGCTTAACTTTGTCACACAATTTTTGAACTTGGAACCTAACGCTGGGTTAGCTTTAACTAGTTCAAACCCCGCTTACCTTTTGCTTTTGCTTTGGCTTATGCCAGCAGTCTTTGGAGCCTGGCTTCCTGCTTTTTGCTTGCTCTCTTGCCCAAACCTAAGTTTTCTAAGCAACCACTGTTCCCTTGCCATCTCCTTTACCTTTGTGCTTAACTTTTTTAAGTTACCAGAAACATGTGTTTGTGTTTTTGTTTTCACCACTAAGACCACCTAACTACCTTTGGTTAGTTGTTTCTCCCTTTAAGTTACCTCAATAACCAGAATTCAATAAAAAGACTGAGTTCACCCAGTCTCAACTTAAGTTGAGATTGTTTGACTTGCACCCCAAAAAGGTACTTGTTAGGTTTTGTGGCTTGTGTTCTTCTTCAAATTTAGTTTAGTTTAAATATTTGGTCCCATGATTCCTTTTGACTTTATTATTCACCAGTTAGGTAGTTTTTATAGTAGCACACACAATTTAATTGTTGATAGCTTTAATCCTCCCTCTAGTGCATACCATTTCCCAGACTTAGAGATTGACTTTTTAGCCAAATCATCTTTATTAAGACTGGGCTCTTTTTTATCTTTTTAGGGTTAATAAATTGTCTTAGTCCTTATTTCACCTCATATAAGCTCTTAGGACCTTAGTTCAGTTGCTATTGCAGACCTTGCCCACCTTTGTGTATTTGACTAATATAAACATCACTGGGTTAAAAGCTTTAGTTCATAATCATCTTCCCCAGACCATGAGACCTTAAAAGTAACCTGAAGCTCCTGATGAACCTGCTTCAATGCAGCGGCTTGATCAGTTGCAGCTTCTATATTACTAACCAACTGGGGACCCATGTTAGAAGAGGGATTATAATCTATGTTGGCATAGAATGGCAAAACCTGAGTTAATGTGTGCAGGGAGTTATTATATGTAAGCTCTGCCATGGGTAGGTTATCACACCAGATGTCTTGCTGTGCATTAGTGTAGCAGCGTAGGTAGACCTCCAAACTTTGGTTTACCCTCTCCATTTGTCCATCATATTAGGGGTAGAAAGCTGTGGAACAGCATTATTTGATACCCAGAATTCCAGTAAAAGCTTCCCAGAACTGGGAAATGTTGTATCTGTGCTGTTTTTGCAGAGTTACAAGGGGAAAAATATTTAGAAACTAGACAATAATATTTATTGAGAGATAGTGATTATATAGTCATTGTGAATCAAGGATAACAGGAACATGATTGTGTTGATCACATGGTTAGATGGTGAAGGGGGTGGCTTGATCCTGGTAATGAGTCAAGCACCAAAACAAGGTATCCACCGTAGGAGATCAGCATTTGTTCATTTTGTTTGATTTGGCAATTTGAGTTGACTTCCTAGTCTGGCTTTGAGTGACCAGGTAATTGGATTGCAGGTCACAATCCCGCTTTCTTGTAACCTTGCTGGTGGGTCAAGCCTGCTGTTTCAACACCCCCCAACTGAAGGTTGGCCTCCTCTGGGGGTAGGCTGTTGGGGAGGTTGTTAGGAGCCCAGGCGCCATACTGGACTAGCTGTTGTTCTGTGGCGGGCAGGGCGGTTTTGCGTTGTTTTTGTCTTGCTTTGCAGGGTCTCAGGCAATCATGGTGCAGGGTTTTGTCTTGTTTGCGCTTCCTGAGTCCTTGAACAAGGTAAGTGTTATTTTTTTTACCTTTTTAATGATTGCTGGGCCTACTTTCTTGGATTGTAGTTTGCTTTTATCAACGTTTATGACCCAAACTTTGTCACCAAATTCATGTCTATCTTGGATGGGGACAAAAGTTTTTTACAGAAGTTTGTTTTCATTTTCTGTTTGTTTACTGTTGGCCTCTATAACTTGAGGGTCTGAACAAGGGGGGACTTTACTTGGATTTTCCAGTTTGGGTCCTGTCAGTGATTAAATGATATTTGGCTGTGTGCCATATACCAACTCTAAAAGGGCTTTTTCCGGTGGATCTGTTCACCTGGGTTTGGCACACAAGTAGTGCAGTCAATAGCTGCTTATACCAGTCTACAGGTCTCCTGGCAGTGAGCTTGGCCAAGGCTTGCACAAGACTGCCATTTAGCCGCTCTACATGTACATTGGCCTGCAGGTGGTATGGTGTTATCACAGTATTTTTGACCCCATTTTTAGCGAGGTATACATTGGTGTTTTTGGAGGTCAATTCTTTCCCTCCATTGGTTATCAGGAGTTCTGGCTTTCCAAACTTGCTGATTATTTCTCTTCCTATGAATCATCACACAACATTGCCAGTGTGCGCCTTTACTTCTTGGGCTATGGCCATTGTGTAGCAAAGTCTATGGCGGTGATGATGTATTTCTTATCATTGTGTTTCCCTGGCATGAGGCCAACAACGTCAAGGGCCCATACTTTGAAGGGTAGTTGTGTGCGGATGGGAAGTACTGACTTTGGAGGGGCTTTGCTTTTAGCAAATTTTTTGCATACCTCACATTGGTCTGGGACTTCTTGAACGTCACAATACAGGGTTGGCCACCAGGCCTTGTGTTTAAGGAACTCATATAGGTTGCAGCTCTTGGTGTGTCCTAGGTCTCTATGATATTGTAGGATGGTGTCCACTTGCTGGTATGTGGGGATATAAGGGGTGGTAGTCCTGCCAGACATTTTTCTGTGCAAGGTCCTGTACACGTCAGCAAATAGGGGTTTGTTTTTGATGACTTTTTCCTGTGTTATGTTGGCTGTACCAGGAGGGAAACCCTTTTCTTTTTTTATAGTACCAAGAGGGGCCAGTCTGGGTTGAGCCCATTTTTCCCTCTTGTGACATAGACATACAGGCGTGAGAGAGCATCTGCCATGGTGAGCTCAGGACCAGATTTGTACTGTATGAGCATGTTGAATCTCTCCAAGAGTTCCATCCAGCGGGCTTGGCAGCAAGATAGATTTTCTTGAGTTTTGAAATATATGAGCAACTTGTGGTTGGTCAATGCCGTGAATTCCTCCTGCTGTTCTAGATAATAAAGCCATTTGACTAGGCGGTGTACAATGGCCAGCAGTTCCTTGTTGTGAATAGGGTATTGACACTTGCCATCTATCAACTTTCAGGATTCATAATCTACAAGCAGTAAATCACCATCATTATTTTTTATTTGTAGTACTCCCCCAATGGATGTGTCTGAGGTGTCAGTTTACATTTGGTATTCCCTGTCACATTTGAGGTATTGCAGAATAGGAGCCGTTGTGAGCTTCTCCTTGAGGCGTCTAAAACAGAGGTTTCTTTGGGGGGTCCACACAAACTTGGATTTGGCGCCAGTTATGGCAGATAAGGGGGCAGTCAAAATGCCACAGTCAGGTATGAAGCGGCATACATAGGCCATCATTCCCAAGAAGGTGCAGAGTTTGGCTTATCCTTGGGTGGTGGAATCTTGCAGATGGCCTGTATCTTTTGACTGTTGGGTTTGATGCCGTCTTTTGAGACTACATGTCCCAGGAAAGATAATTGCTTGCAGAAGAGCTGGTACTTAGAGGGCTTAGCCAACAGTTTGTGTTGTGCCAGAGTAGCAAAGACTGTCTCTAGGTCTTTGTGGTGCTGCTCTACCAAGGGGCTGTAGACAATGATGTTGTCTGGCTAGACTAAGGCATGCTTGCCTATGTGTGGGGCAAACATCTCATTCATGAAGGTCACAAAGGTGGAGGGGGCATTTTTCATGCCAAAGTTGAGCACCACACACTTGTAGGAGCTGTATTTAGTGTGGAAGGCTGTTTTGGGAATGTCTTCCTCCTTAATACAAATCTGGTTGTAGCCTGCGGTGGGGTCAATCTTGGAGAAGACTGTGGCTCCTCCCAAGGCGTCAAAGAGGTCTTCAATCAGTGGTAGTGGATAAAAATTCTTGATGGTAACTTTTTTTAGAGCTTGGTAGTCTGTGACCAGACACAAGGTACTGTCCTTCTTGGCCACAAAGAATATGATGGCCCCAAAGAGAGACTGTGAGGGGCAGATAAGTCCTTTCTCCAACGCTTTTTTAAGGTAGGTGTGCAGGTTTTTGTCTTTTTTTGGGGTCAGCCTGTAGATAGGAAGTGCTTTGGGTACAGCTCCTTTGAGCTAGATGGAATTTTGAATATGTTTATCTGGAGGCAACCTGGGTAGAGCTTCCTTGAAGATTTCTGGATGACAGGCCACAATTTTGCAATCCTGAGGTGTGGAGGTATCCTGGTGATCTTTGAAGAGTATGATATTGTACTGGAAGGAGTCCCAATCAATTGCCTTCAGGTTTTCCTTTTTGTCCAGGGTCTCTGTGATGCGCACAAAGACGTGGTTGCGTAGGAGTTAATCCACTGAGTCAGGGTAGATCTGGTGGTTGACACATTCACGCTTGATTGTCAACACTGAGGTTGCCCAATCTACATGAGGACTGTTCTTTTGTAACCAATCCAACCCCAGTACAATGTCAAACTTTGGGAAGTCAATGACGGGGCCTTGGATGGTAGAGTGTAGGTTCTCAAGCATGACAGAGAAGGGGATGGTTTATCTTGTCACAGCAATTTGATGTTCATAATCTAAAACCACATTTTTAATCTGCAAAGGATTAATGGCTAGCTTGAACTTGTCTACAAAGCTGCTGTTGACTAGGGTTCAATACACGCCCAATTCCAGGAGTGCCAAGCCTGTGTAACTGCAAAAATGGAAAGGATAGGACATCAATTTATTGGGATGTCTGGCAATGGTGTACAGTACTGGGTCTTCTGAGGGTACTTGGATCATTGGGCATTGGTCCACGTCCTTGGGTTATTACTCATCATTGGGCAACTCAGGAGTTGTGCAGGAAGAGCTTGGCTTGCTTAATGCTCTCCCCAGGCTTTTCCCTTGTCTTGATTTTCTTGCGTGGCAGTGATACAGAAATGGGTACAATTTGACTGGCCATTGTTCCTACTTCCATGTCCATTTGGACCTGTGGGTTTATGGTTGGTGTTGTTCCTGTTGTTCCCAGGGGGTGGTCAAGTGGAACACCTGCCTGTGTGAGAGTCTTTGGGTCTCTCTCATTTTCCAGTTTGCGCCTTGTGAAGAGTGTTAGATGTTTTTTCTGCTTTCTCTGCTTTGCGGTACAGGCTTTGTAGGTTGGTCACTTGGTCCAGGTTTACATGCCTCATTACATGCGATTTGAGGGCATCATACTACATGAGGTGTGTGGCTGGGGTGTCAAAGGCCATTTCAGAGGGTGCGTGTAGTTGGAGTTCCTTGTAGGCCCAGGTGATTTCCTTCAAATGCCTGTCTGGGTTAAGTTCTTTACTTGACGTATGATCATGAACACCGTGTCCTTACGCACAAACCTTGTCAATAAGTCTTGTTTGAAGGTATCCCGGTCCTTTTTGGTTTGTTCTTCATGTCATTTGCTACACCAGGTGCCAGCGTCATGAGTTAGCCAGATGGAGATCTCTGCAATCCAGAATTGCTGCAGGCATTTCATTTGGGCCAGCTTGCTCTGGGCAGACTGGATCCATGTGGCAGCGTTGTTGTTGTTGGCCCCAGCAAAAGGTTCCAATGCAGCCTTTGTAGTCTTTAGGCTACGTAGGTGGGCATTGTGCTTTTTTCAGTTGGTTGCAGGATGGTGGCGGCTGTCAGGAAGAACCCTTGTGCAGACATGGCGTTGAAGGCATATAGTGGGATCACCGTGTTCTGGTACAGGACAAAGCCATCAGGTATCTTGGTACCAGGAGTGTACAGAACAGTTCAGCAGGAGGCCAGACATGATTCTGTCAAGGATTTGTTGGTCACAGCAAGTACGGGCAACAGGCAGAATTTTACAAGATGAGGTAGGATGGAGAACCTACCTGTGCTACCAATATAAAAACTGTGCTGTTTTAGCAGAGTTACAAGGGGAAAAATATTTAGAAACTAGATAATAATCTTTATTGAGAGATAGTGATTATATAGTAATTGTGAATCAAGGATAACAGGAACATGATTGTGTTGATTACACGGTTAGATGGTGTCAAGATTTTGGGGTCTTGAGGTATTACTTTTATTAAGTGACATTGTATTATATGTGTTGATAGGGGACTGTATGGTGACAGTTTATGGCTTCCAATTGGATCTTGGGATATGGCTACAGCTTGGCGGAGTCCTAAGGCCATAGGAGAAGAAACACAGTTCTGCAGATAGACAGTGGTGCGCTCTATCTGGATACAACTGACTACTAGGTGTTGGCTAGTAGTGATACTATACTTAGATATCTTCAATCTTTAATCCAAGGGTGATATTTTTTCTGCTCAATATCTAGTTAGGAGAGCACTTTATATAGGATGGATAGACCCTCTTGCCAGTTAGTTATCTGACGTATCTAACTCTTACTAGTCAGTCTATCTGTTCCCCAGACTGCTAGTTTCAGCCCCCAGAGCTAGACAGCCATGTTGGTCTGGCATGGGACTTCAACAGATTACCAGGCCTCAGCTTACTTCACCAGCGTGTTGGCAGCATCCTGTTTACAGTTTATGCATGTGCAAGTTTAGTTACCCTGTCTATTGGGTTTTTGCATCATGCATTATTCTTCTGAACAACCTTCTATATCAGTTGTAGAATTTGAGGTATCTGGAGGTGCAAATGTTTGGCGTAAACCAACTTGCATTAACATTCTTGAGTATTTTGTCTTATTGGCTATTAAATGTTCTGTGATTGTGGCCCGGGGATCAAGTTTTTTTGTTCAGGTCTAGTCCAATTGGTTGACCTTTTTGGATCAGGATCAATCTTTGGGGTAATTATCAGTGTACCAATTGGCCAAATCCAAGGGACAGGATAAGTTGATGCTTCTACAATCAAGCCAGCTAAATGGCAATTGACCATCTAACCAATCAACAAAGGGGAATAATGATCAAGTCTATTACATTATTCCAGAGGCTTGAAATTTGCCCTGGCTAGACTTGACCATATATTCTTCTCTAGACCAGAGGCCTTGTGCATATGGATAATTCTTTGAACTACACAAATTACACTAGCAAGACGGACACTAGACAGTACATTGCCAAAATGTCTGAAGAAGAGAGCAAAGTATTCTAAAGCCTTTTGCTCAAGGCCAGACAGGCGTTGATCCAAGGGCTTCAAGATGGTGGCTCAGAATCAGCGTTTACTGGGTTAGAAGACCCTTTTCCGTTGGAGATACAAGAAGACGGCAAGCAGTCCAAGGAAAATGCCGCAACTACCTCCAGGAAGCGTCCCATAGAAGAGCCTGTTGAGGAGCGGTTGCCTAGGCAGGCTACTTGGGTCTCTATCCAGGCAACTGAGGGGCAAGAAGTGGATGCAAGTCCAGCCAGGGATTGATATGACGCCTTTGAGGGAACACAATAATCTGTGTTTACCCAGTTTTGTCTGGAAGAGGAGGACTTCTCCATCAAAGATCTATTCCTGGGTGAGGATATTATCCATCTGTTCCTTTTTTGGTGACCCAGAAGCGTCCTTGGGTGGACTTGAAGAAGAGAATCAAGAGTACTACCAGTGTATTCTACGCAGTAGACAATTTGTCCTCTCAGTAAGATCTCCTGCAGGAATTGACAGGCCTTCTAGCAGACCCGGCAACCATGCGAGCAGTAGATATGCCAATCTTGGGGTTTATCCTCGACTTTGGTCTTGAGGTCCTAAAAAGCTGGATCCTCCCTTTGGATCCTTTTCCCAAGGTATATAGTTCCTTGGTAGTTGAAAACTCTGATGCGCAGGATAGCTGCATTTGCCGGGCTACTAGAAGGGCCTGGGAGGCGCTTCATTGCGGCAACAAGAAGTCAGCTCTTTGTGGAATGGCCTTGTGTGGGGATCTACTCTTGACCCCAGACCTAAGTCTGCCTATGGGGACTATTGACAAAATGGCGGCGCACTGGGAGAAGTATTATAATAAGATAGGTGGGATTCAAGCTCCTTTGCTGTGTATCTACCAGTACATCTCTAATTTCATTCTTGATTGCATGATTCTTTCTTGCTGCTTCCCTCTAGACGCCAGGCTTTGGCAACTGGACACTCAGCAAGCCTCCATTCCTCTTCTGCTGGTCCAGTACTTGCAACAGCCAATTGCAGTGCACAGAGTGTGGCTGAAGGTGGCTACTTCCTTTTTTGTCAGAGGGCATACTTTCCCTTTTTTTCCTGTTTGTAGCGTGGTCCAGTCAGGAAGACAGCACAAGTCTTCACAGGCCCAAGAGAAGATAGTGGAACGTCAAACTCTAGTGAGTCAGGACCCTAGCAACAATGAAGAGTCTGAAGAGGACCAGGATGAGGATAACAAATATGGAGAGGGCTCAGAATATCAAGAAGGAAATCCTTAGTCTTCTAATAAACACCTATTTTTACAATTATGTTTTTTAGTTATAATATATAAGTTGTAAGGTTTAATTGTTTCCAATACTAGGAAAAGAAAAGAAAGGTTTAAAGAGGTCTGGCGTGTATTCAATTAATGAGTTGTCCATCTGCCAGATTCTTAATAGTATATGTGTCCTGTGAGGTTTTTTCTATAACCTTGAAAGGACCCTTCCATAAGCTATCCAACTTATGGGATCAACCCACAACCTTGTTGTGGTATGAAACCTGGCTTCCCACTTTGAATTCCATCAAAGGACAGCACTTTGCGTTGTTGGCTATCTGGCCCTTTGTTCTGGACAAGGAGGTTTCTGAGAAAGCTCCAGCTTGAAGCTTGATCAGCGTCTCTGCTAACTTAGGTACTACTGATAAGTCATATCTTCAGGATTGCCCATGGCCAAGTACAGGATTGGTGGAATAGCAGGGTGGTGTTCATATACTAGCTGGAAGAGCAAAAAACTAGTGGCGCTATGGATGGAAATGTTGTAGGCAAAGAGCACAGCAGGCAGGAACAGGTACCTTTCTGAAGTATGAGTATCTGCTAATTTTCTCAGGATGGAGACTAACGTTCCATTCACTCTCTCCACCATACCATTTGACTCAGGGTGGTATGGAGTGGAGAGGACTCCACTCACACCCATGAGCTCTTTCAGCTTGGGAATGATATTGGCAGTGAAATTGGTGCCGTTGTCTGTGAGGATGAACTGAGGACATCCATGTCAATGGATGATGCGCTCTAAGGTGAAGGTGGCAGTTGACTCGGCGCTTACTCACTGCAGTGGATTGGCTTCAACCCATTTGGTTAAGTGGTCAATGGCCACTATGATGTATCAGAGGCGTCCTACACACATTGGGAGCAGACCTACAATATCTATGCTTACAGTGTGCCAAGAAAATTTTGGTTCCACTTTCTTGTACTGGTGGCGGCCCACAAATGGTTTCTCATTCTGGCATTTGGAGCAGAAGTTGAGGGTCTCTTTAATGTCAAACAGAAGAGACTCCCAATAATAGTGGAGTTGTAGCTGAGCAAGGGTTTTCCAGAATCCCCCATGGCCTACTGCCTTGTGGGTAGCAAGTATGATTTAAGGCCTATCTGACAGACAAGGGAATAAGTACTTTTTACTTTTGTGATATTTGTAGAGTTTATTGTTCTCTACCCAACAGTCTTTTCTTAGCTCCCTTAGAATGGCCTGGACTTCCTCAGGCTTGTCATTGAAGGTGGCTTTTACCATCTTGTTGTACATGTTGTCTGCTTGGGAGGATACCAGTGCTACGGTAGGCAGGCGAGACAGGCAGTCAGCATTCTGATGGCTGGCTTAAGGGCGGTAAACTATCTTGTAGCCAAATGCTTGGAGTTTCAGTGCCCATCTGGCAAGACGTCCTTTGGGCTCTCTGAGATTCTGAAGCCAACTGAGGCTGACATGGTCTGTTACCACAGTGAAGTGTACACCATGCAGGTATACCCTAAACTGCTTATAGGTATATATCATAGTGAGACATTCTCTTTCTGTGACAGTGTAGTTTAACTTGTGGAAATTAAGGAACCTGCTGGTGTAGGCCACAGGATGCTTGTCTCCTTGATTGTCATTTTGGGATAGTACTGCTCCCAGTGCTGACAACGATGCATTGGTGTGGACAATGAAGGGTTTGTTGAAGTCCGGATACATCAGGACAGGGCTTGACAAAAGACTGGTTCTAAGAGAATCAAATGCAGTCTGACACACCAATGTCCACTCAAAGGTAGTCCCATTCTTAAGGAGGTTGAACAGTGACTTGCCAGTGCGGAAGAAGTTGGGAATAAAGCGTTGGTAGTAGCCAACCATCCCTAGGAAGACCTGTATGTTGTGTTTGCTTTCTGGTTGCTTCATATCTGTGATTAATTCAACCTTAGCAGGTTGAGGGAAAAGTCCAGCTGTGTCTAAAACAAAGCCAAAGTATTTGAGTTGATCTTTGAAGAACTGGCACTTGCAAGGCTTTATCTTCAGATTGGCGTCAGCCAGTTGTTTAAATACAGCCTCTAGATGATCAAGATGTTCATTGAAAGTCCTGGAAAATACATTAATATCATCCAAATATACCAGGACACAGGACAACTTAAGGTCTCTGAGAATTAAATCCATAGCTTGTTGAAACGTGGCCAGAGCATTGCACAGACCCTGGGGCATACATGTTGACTGGAATAACCCTTATGAGGTTATTATTGCGCACTTCTCCTGTTCTTCAGGTGGCAACTCAATTTGCCAGTATCCAGAATTTAGATCCATGGCATAGAAATACTTGGCTCCACCTAGACAGTCTAGGGCATCATTAATCCGTGGGAGTGGGTACAAATCTTTCTTTGTTATCAAGTTATGCCAACAGTAGTCAATCAAACCCCTGTTGCTACCATCTTTCTTCTTGACTATGAGCATAGGGGAAGCCCAGGGGCTCTTAGATGGCACTAGCATGCCCCTATCCAAAAGCTCTTTGATCTCCTTGCTCACTACCTCCTTGCTGGCTTTGGACCTTCTGATAGGACATAGGCAAATAGGTTTCTGGTCACCAGTTTCAATGTGATGGGTGACATACATGGCACATCCTAGATCAAAATCATCTTCTGCAAAAATGCAGCAATATTTTTCAAAAATTTTGCTGGCCTTTTTGTGTTCTTCCTCTTGTAAGGACAATAGGTCAGCCAAGGGAGTAGTTGCATAGGCGGAAGCTTTAACCTGGTCTATAAGCCCCATGTTGGAGAAGTCACCTATGCAATATAATTCTTCTATATCAATGATGAGGAGGAGGTGTACAAAGGCGACTACCTGGTGCTTCTTGATCTTCAGGTCAAATTCCTGTAAGTTAGCCAAAAGAACATGAATTTCCTGTTGCCCTGGAATGATGATTCCAGGGGCAACGCATGGTTCAAAACAGGAGCGGCTCCAAGGCTGATGGATCTCCCCATAGAGTCCTTCAGGTATGTCTAGGGTTAACCCAGAGTTGATGAACATCTGGGTGCTGCTTCTTAGCATGAAGGTTGAACTTGACTGGAGGGGAATGCCTTTGTGCTCCTTTATTTGTGTAGGCAGCCACTTGTCCTTTTTCCCTTTGTTATGATAGGGTACTGCTATCACTCTGTCCTTGTACGCCAGGTGGATGCTTTCAGTTTCCTTTGATGGCATCTTCTCCTTAGAGTAGTACCGTGGGATTGTCTGACTGAGCAGAGTCAGGGTGTCCACTTCCATGTCTAGCTTAACCCTGTATTTGTGAAGGAATGTTGTCCCAATCAGTATGTCATAGTTCTGACTGGGCAAGACCACGGCAGGCAAAGAAACTGCAATCAAACCAAATCTCATTGGCAGTGAACTGTATGCTCCAACCAAAGTAGTGATATGTATGCCAGCAGTATCATAAACCTTGGAGTGGGCCACTTCTGGAGCCAGACCCAGTCTTTTCACCAGAAAGGTTGAGACTATATTGATGGGGGCCCCACTATCTTTGATGGCCCGTACTTTTACCTTATTCACGGAAATATTAGCATAAGTACATTTGGTATAAGATTCAGATTGGAGGTTTAATAGATAGATAACCAGTGGTCCTGGGGTATTGAAATACTGGCAGAGGCTCTGACCAATCTCAGGGAATTTGGCTTCTATGGTCTCCATTGGCATGGAGAATGTACACTTTTCAGTGGCAGCAGGTCACTGGACACATTTGGGTTAGAACCAGTACATACCTCCTGAACTTGAGCGGCATAGGGCTTTGAGACGGTCTCTATTGCATTGGCGTCAATTTTCCTGGGGCAGCCTCTCCCTTGGGTGGAGATCACATACAGGTTGTCTGCTACTAGCTTATGGATAGAGTCCTCCTTGAAGTCTTTTTCTGGTAGCAAGAAGTCAGGAAAGGGCTGGTTGCTGGTTGTGGATGTGTCTGTGGATATTGCCATGGTAGGTGTTATCTCCTTGCAGGCAGGCATGGAGACTGTAGGGCTAACCTCTGGGTGCTGGCTGACTGTTCCTTGATTGGGATCTTTTGGAATAGGGAGGGGATTGGCGGGACCAGTATATTCTGTTAATGGCCTGCCTTCCCTTTTCCCTGTTCTGTAGGTTTGGCTACTGTGACCACATTGACAGAAGTGGGACTAGGCTTTCCTCCTTGACAGTCTGTCACAAAGTGACCTCTCTTTCTACACTTATTGCAGTTGCCCAAATTGTGATAGGATTTGTTTTCTCCTTTTGGCTTATCTGCATCTGAAGTGGACTCAGTTGGCTTGGGGGTTTGGGAGCATTCCTTTAAGTTGTTAAAACAATTTACCTAACTGTCCCTTGTTAGGTGCTTCAAACTGGGACCCAAGTCTGCTGAGGTAGCTAGTAATTCTCTGTGTGTCACTGGACTGGTTGAGTACTGGGAACATCACTTTGGCAAGCTCACAATATGGCTGTAAAGCTCTGCTCATAGTAATGCAACAATCCAAATTGGAAAGTCCCCTGGTTCCAAGGAGAATCTGCACCTTGTGGTAGAAACAATCAGTAAAGTCAGAGACAGTCTCATATTTTTTAAAGAAGATATTGCTAAACTCTGCCTTTCTGGCCTGAAGTTTTGCCTTGCTGCTAAATTTGTTGATGACCGCCTGTTTGGCGTCTGCGTATGTCCACTCTTCTTGTGGTAGGCAAGGCATGATGATGTCTACAGTGGCGGGGTCCAGGGCATTGATGAGAGTAGTGGCCTTCATGTGGTCTGATGACCCTCTCATTAACATCTCAAATAGCTGTACAAACATTCTGATGTTTCCATTATAATTGAATTTGGGTAAGTTCAATGGCTTGAACTTGTGGTTGGGCAGCAGGGTCTCTTCTATGGGGGTGGCCATTGGTCTTCTGGCGGGAATAGAAGGAAGCCTGGTGGAAGTCATTGGTGTAAGAGGAGGTAGTGCCGCAACTCCCATGGGTACATTGCTTGTGTACTGAGAGCCATTACTTTCATAATAAGATCCTACTTCATGGAAGTAGTTGGGAGAGGTCTTCTGCCTTTCTGAGGAAGAGGCGGAAAGGGGAGACAGGCCTTGGCCAGAGCTGCTACTGCCCTCTCTGCAAGACTCTGTCTCAAGTTTGCTTAGTCTTGTAGCAAATTTGAGCTCCATCTCCTTTCTAGCTGCTTGTTCTGGTACCAGCTGTTCCAGTAGGTTACTGTGATTTTTCTCCAGAATAAGGACCATATAAGTAAGTGTACCCTGGCGTTGCTTGTCCTTGATGTGTTCTTCCTCCAAGTGGGCAATTTGTTTGTGTGCAGACTCAAGATCCTTGTACAGCAAGCTGGCCAGTTCCTGTACACTTTTGATGGTCTCCCAAAGATTGTTCTTGTTATCTATGTAGGCGTTGTGGTATAGGCAACAATCATGAGGGTCAGAGGCAAGCTCCTGGGCAGAAATGCCCAACTGGGTAGGGAACTTCCCATTTCTCAGGCTTTCAAGCTTACTTGTCAGCTTTTTAATGTATGACACCAACTTTTTATACCGGCTAGTACTTCTCTTGTCAGCGTTGTTCATCATGTGGTGTAGAGATTCTTTATCAGTAGTCTCTCCATTTTGTGTTGCTGTTCAGCCAACTTGTCTACCCTTTGAGTTAGGCTGATAAAGTGGTCTGTTACGTCAGTGATCTACTGTGGAGTGATGCCAGTGCTTTTGAAGCAGTTGGCAACAATTTGCCTGGCCTGAGAGTTGAATTGTTGTACTATCTCATCCACTCTGAAGTGGGCATGGTTGGTGGTTTTGAACAGGTTTCTAAGGATACCCTGTAATGAGTCAAAGCTGGTGTTTAGCTTATGAATTGTAGCCAAGTGGGCTTCCTGCAATTCATTGCGGCTAGCCCCTAGCTCTGTAAGTTCCAAGCTTTGTCTTGTAACAAGTTGCTGCAAGTGCTTGATGCTTGGGTGAACAAAGTAAGAGAGGAAGTCTTCAACTTTTCCCTTCTCCTTGTTCAGTAGCTGGCTGATCTGCATGCTGTTAGCCTCCTGGTACTGGAAAAAAGCAGTCCAGAGGTTGGCAGCATTCAGATTATAACTAAACAGAGTGAATTCTGCTTCCTGTTGGGCCCCTTTGTGTCAACAACCATGTAGGAGTGCGCCTAGCATGGCGCGGACCTCTTCTAAGGAATACTGGTAAGGTTGGTGCGGTCCTGGGGCATTGGCGGGTCCAAGTGAAGGCAGTCATTCTGGAGCTCAACAGCTCTGTGTGACGTGATTGCCAGGCGGAGACTAGTATCCCTTCTGGTGTCACTAGTGTCCATACAACCCCCCATACTTATCAACAAAGCTGGGGTGGGAAAGAGGCAAAGCAGCACCTTGACTTGACTACAATGGCAGCTTGTATTTGTAGTGAGTGCCACTGTCAAGATTTTGGGGTCTTGAGGTATCACTTTTATTAAGTGACATTGTATTATATGTGTTGATAGGGGACTGTATGGCGACAGTTTATAGCTACCAATTGGATCTTGGGATATGGCTACAGCTTGGCGGAGTCCTAAGACAGTAGGAGAAGAAACACAGTTCTGCAGATAGACGGTGGTGCGCTCTATCTGGATACAACTGACTACTAGGTGTTGGCTAGTAGTGATACTATACTTAGATATCTTCAATCTTTAATCCAAGGGTGATATTTTTTCTGCTCAATATCTAGTTAGGAGAGCACTTTATATAGGATGGATAGACCCTCTTGCCAGATAGTTATCTGACGCATCTAACTCTTACTAGTCAGTCTATTTGTTCCCAGACTGCTAGTTTCAGCCCCCAGAGCTAGGCAGTCATGCTGGTCTGGCATGGGACTTCAACAGATTACCAGGCCTCAGCTTACTTCACCAGCGTGTTGGCGGCATCCTGTTTACAGTTTATGCATGTGCAAGTTTAGTTACCCTGTCTATTAGGTTTTTGCATCATGCATTATTCTTCTGAACAACCTTCTATATCAGTTGTAGAATTTGAGGTATCTGGAGGTGCAAATGTTTGGCGTAAACCAACTTGCATTAACATTCTTGAGTATTTTGTCTTATTGGCTATTAAATGTTCTGTGATTGTGGCCCAGGAATCAAGTTTGTTTGTTCAGGTCTAGTCCAATTGGAAGACCATTTTTGGATCAGGATCAATCTTTGGTGTAATCATCAGTGTACCAATTGGCCAAATCCAAGGGACAGGATAAGTTGATGCTTCTACAATCAAGCCAGCTAAATGGAAATTGTCCCTCTAACCAATCAACAAAGGGGAATAATGGTCAAGTCTATTACATTATTCTGGAGGCTTGGCAGATGATGAAGGAGGTGGCTTGATCCTGGTAATGATCCAAGCACCTAAACAAGGTATCCACCTTAGGAGATCAGCATTTGTTCATGTTGTTGGATTTGGCAATTTGAGTTGACTTCCTAGTCTGGCTTCAAGTGGCCAGGTAATTGGATTGCGGGTCATAAACCCGCTTGCTTGGAACCTTGCTGGCAGGTCAAGCCTGCTGTTTTGACAGCAATGAATTAGGGCACACAGTCACTCACAATCTCAATTGGGATGCCATGTAGGGAGAAGATTCTATTCACAAATAACTGAGCTGTTTCCACCAAAGTGATTGCAGTTGAGCAGGGAACAAGGGGTGCCATTTTTGTGAAGAAATCCATTACCACAATGATTGCATTAAACCTGTTAGAATTTGGAAGTTCCCCAATAAAGTCTACTGACACCAACATCCAGGGGCCTGCGGCTGATTGTAAAGGAATCAACAAACCAATTGTCTTGTTCCTGCTTGCCTTGGACCAAACACATACCAAACAATCTCAAATGTAAGCCGCCACCTGCACTGTCAAACCTTTTCAAGAAAACTGTTGGAAAATTAACTCCACTGTTTTTTCCCTGGGTGGCCTGCCGTAGAACAGGTGTGATAAGCCTCCATGATTTTGTCCCAAATGGTTCCCTCTGGGATCCACAAGAAACCTTGATGGTATAAAATTGATCCTATCTTGTGATAACCATGTGGCTGGCCAACAGGATGTGCATATGCTAGTTCCAATAACCTATCATAACCTTTGGACAAAGGCTGCAAAAACTTTACTTTGGAATATAAGTCTAAGTCTGCGCTCTTGGTCAAGGACATGGTAGCAAGCGTAGCCAGCAGAGGTAGTAAAAAAGGAACCACATCCTTGTCTGGAATCATTGTGTGTGTGTTAAACTCAACGTCCATACCAGCATCCAGGAGATGAGAATGATTTCTACTCAACGCATCTGCCAGGTGATTATCAGATCCCTTAATGAACTTGTAGCAAAACTTGTATCTTTTCAAATCACCATGTCATCTGGATTTGAAACCTGATAAAACCCTGGGCTGAAAATAGTACAGAAGAGCTTTATGATCAGTTATCACTACAAAAGGATGACGTGCTAACATGAGATGGTGATGCCAATGCTTTAGAGATTCCACAACCACCAAAAATTTCTTGTTTTAGATCATGTAATTTTGTTCACAAGCCTCCATCTTCCAGGAGAAATAACCTACAGGTCTATCAATCCCGTTGCTAGCTGTCTGCAACAGCACACCAGCCACAGCATATTTAGAAGCATTGGTGGAAGCCACAAAAGGAAGCTCAGGATCCACATGTCTTAACACTGGGGAGGACAACAAAAGAGCCTTTACTGCTGAGAAGGCACTTGCGCACTCAGGCATCCAGACTAAAGTTGTCTTTCCACTAGCCAAATATAAAGGGGCAACCACCTCAGACAAGTGGGGGGTGAATTTCTTCAAGAACATACATGTACCCAAGAAACTACAAAGTTGGGATACTGTCACAGGTGTAGCATACTCTCAAACCACAGCTTCCTTGCCAGGAACAATGGTGTGGTCATCCTCAAAGGTAATATTACCCAGAAAGGTAAGCTTACGTTTAAAGAATTCACACTTACTCCTTTTAATGATCAAGTTTTCCTGGAGAATGCGCTCTACAATTGCTGACAGATAGGCCTTATGCAACTCCTCATCCAGAGAGAACACCAAGATGTTGTCCATGTACACAATGGCACATACACCCAAGAGATCCCCCAGGATCAAATCAATAAAACCGCTGAAAGCAAGCTATAGTATTCTTCAATCCAAAAGGAATTACACAAGACTGGAAGATACCCTTCTTGGTTCTGTATGCTGCCAATCATTCCATTCCCTCTGTGATCTTAATCTGGTTGAAAGCATTCAACAGATCAAGTTTTGAGAATAACTTAGCCTTCTCAACACACCTAGAGATCTATGCTTTGAGAGGTAAAGGGTAGGGATCAGGAATTGTGATGTTATTCAAATTTCTGTAGTCAACACAAGGACAAAGAGACCCATCAGCTTCTTGAACAAACAACAACAGGGAGCAGATTGACAAAGCCTTTTGAAAAATATAGCCCTTTGTCAACATGTCTCAAATCCACTCTTCCAAACATGCGTCCTCCTTCAAGGTTAAAGGGTAAATAGGGGACACAATTTGAATCAGATCAATGGTAACTTTAAAGTCAAAGTCAAACTGAGTATTCTTGGGAAGGACCTTGCCCCTAGTGGCGTCAAATGCCGCCAACCAGGGTTGAAGACATACCGGTAGATCTGAACTCACAGGTGTGAGATCAGGAACCAACTGGATTGTCTGGGAAGACTGTTCTAATTAAGACATAACCAACAACAGAATAAAAATGGTTATGCCCAATGAATGGTCTACTTACAACTCATTCTACTTTAGCAGGGTTGATATATTATGGTCTTGTCACCAGCCCACTCCTAAGATAATTGGATACATAAGGGTAGAGCAAATAGAGAGTCTTGCAGTAAAAGATTGACCTGCAACTATGAATTTCACTGGCTTTTTGAGCTAGAACAAGGGGAACGTTTGACAGTTTCCCCCCTAACCAGCACTCCAGGATGATACTTGAGTTACAGCAAATCTGCAGTCTTGACACTCATGAAATTCTTGGAAGCACCTGTATCCAAAAGAATGGCTGGTCAATAGATAGTTTGACCATTATCTATACTACCATAAAACAAGAAATAACCAGAAGTAGATTTATTTGCCACAAGTGTTGCCACTTCAGTGGGATCTTGCTTCTCTTTGGTGGTACAGACAGCAGCTAAGGAGGCAGGGTGCTCCTGAAAATAATCTTTGATCATTTCTTGGACGGCATCAGGAGGACAGGACAATCACAATCAATAGAAACGAGAGGCAACTCCTTGGGCTCAACTACCAACAACTTTGCAGAGACAAAATGCTGAAGCATAGCCAACAAACTCTCAGGGATGGCCACAACTGGCGCTTCATTTACCTTGGCAGGTTTATTCAAAATAGCCAATTGAGACTGGGAAGACACGCGGGGAGAACAATCCTGACTCTGGCTAGATGAAGCCACCATGGAACAAGTACCCAAAAACCAAGAACATGCAGTGGGTTTGGCTTTGATTTCCAGAGCACCTTTTTTGGAAGTCAACAGATTTGAGACCAGAGAAAGAATTTGGCTTACCAGGGCCTCAGTTATGGTTAGCGGGGAATCCCAAACCGCCAAATCCTGGGCAGTCTGGTCAACTGCTAACCACAACGCTGAGAGTTTGTTCACCTCAGGAACATTGATAGTGCGGCAGTAGACTAGAAACTGAGGAAGGAATACCAAGAGCGGAGTAGTACCCTGTTAGAAGACGTACAACTTACAATATACTTTGAAATCCTCAATAGATACACACAATTTTTTTTAACAAAGGGTATAAAGATGCACTTTCAGTTAAAACACGTAGATTGCGCTCCACTGCAGACAACAACCATTCACAAGCATCCTCTGAAACTTTTGTCATTATGTGGTAAACTTGGGATTTATGACTAAGGCTTGAGCCGGAATAGAATGATAAAGCTGACAAAACTTCACACAAAATTTCATCAGTAGGTGGAGCAGGAAAATAATCCGGACGCTAAAATGACATGACGTGGCAGAAATAGGGAACAGGTGGTTCAGTCTCAACAACTGTTACCAGAGATTGAAACCATAAATTAAAGAAAAGGCCAAACTGAAAACTCAGAAAGGAACTGAGACAAATAAACATGGTAAAAGAAGATATCTCAACAGAACAGGAGAAAAGAAACACAAACTCTTGACAAAATGCTTCCAAAAACTCAGACATAGAAGAGTTGAGTAATGTGACAATTGTGAGGTAGTAGGAAGCTGTCTCTAAGTGGTGGGGAATTACCACCCAAATCCACATAGAGTTAATGATTAATCACCAATGCAGCTTCAGATACTATTTTGTAAAATTTCCAAATGAGATACTAGGATTAAGTAAAATCATTGATCCCAACCAGAATAGCCCAAGATAAATAGCCTGGGAAAGCATCAAAGAGTCTTCAGAACAAAATTCCGGACATTGAGATACAACAAGATTTTCAGCTTCAAATATGGGTGGAACAACTCCAATATTGGTAGGCATTGAATTAACATTGGGTGGTGCCAACAACCTAGTACCAACAGCTGGGCCCCATCTGCCAGTAATGATTCTGCTGAGAATCATATTTTAGGGGATGTAATGCAAGAACCCAACTACTGAATACATTTCTTAAAATAAAATTAGACCAAGGGATAAGTGATTTTCATTGAGTAAATTTTGGGAGGAATCAACTCTTAGAGTTGAAACAGTGAAAATTATTCAATATATATCAAAAATTGACTAAGCAATACCACCTGGGCTCCTATTCCTTCTACATTGTCAAGTAAGTATCTGGTCCAGGTTGCAAAGAACCCTTGGGTGACCAATTTCTGACAACCATGCTGATTAACAAGCTCATATTGGGTGATCCTCAAATTACGTCAATTTGCAAGGAGAAATTGGTTTCAGTTGGAAGACTGGAGCAGCCGTAACCCATTTTTGATCAACAGTTTGATTTAAATTTGTTAATTTGGTCAATTTGGGTAAAGGTTTTCTGGCTTTCTGAGCCTTTCTACTTGGCCAAATAATTCCCGGCATGATGGAACCTACTGTGCAGAAACAGCTTTTTTGACCTTTTGTTGAAATATTCCCTTGTTTAGCTACAACCCACTTCTGGCCTTTGGCTTGGTTAATGTCAGCATATTTCCTCCAGGGCTCTTTCTTGTTTTGAGTCCTTGATTTTTTGCTTTTGCGCGGTCAAGCAATCCTAGTTAAGATGGAATCATCTGTGAAACTTCAGGCCTTGGAGAGAAGGAAGTACACAGGTGAGATTATCCTGCAATCATCTTCAGTATGCATTACCCAGATATTTTTGAAGCTAACATGGCAGGAGGCAGAATCCCCATAAGAGAGCCAAACCTCAGCATCCTCCAGTACCTCCAGGCTGCCTTTTTGTAGTATATTATCATGGGGTAGGCAATGCTGAAGTCAGGTTCATAGAGAAGGAACTTCTCCCCCTTGTTGGTGATGGTTAGATCTTCAGTAGGTACCACACTGGAAATCTTCTCTGGATTTTATACCAGTATCTTCATCCTTGCCCTCTTCTCAGTGGTGAACCTGGTCACAGCCTTGTAGCTGGCTACAACTGTCTTCTAAAAATCAGACATATTTTACACCCCATCTTTAGCCAGGTTACTGGAGAGCTTATCCCTGTGGAGTGGTTTCTGCTCAAAAATGAACCACTTAAGCAGGAACACAACAATATCCCCATGTGGGGAATGATTATGCATACCAACAAAGGGCTTGCAGATATCAAAACTTGCAGGGGGGACCAGGGCGCTGCATGGGGTACTGATTTGCTCAAAGAGCTTGGTATAGCTTTTTTTCTCCATTATTTCTCCTGTAGTATTAATCTTTGTATACCATCAATGACTTTTTATAGGTAGTGGCCCCAAAGAAGAGCTTTGGGGGATGCTTTGAGATGACAAACCTCTCATCTTTGCTGAAGCAGTTCTTGGACATATATGGGGAGTATCCATGGATGTAAGATACTATTTTTGTGACTAAGCTCCCTCATAATTGGCTCTTTGTGATGAACACAATGGAGGCTGTTTTTCAGGCATGGACTGATTTTAAAGGATCCAGTAAATTCATGCTTGCTTTTTTATTATCCCAGTCTGACTCTTTTACGGTTTGTCAAGGTATCCTTCATGTGAGCTTTGATGAGCTTGGATTCCAGGCAAGCAATCTTGGAGTTAAACTTAATGCCATCTGGCAATTACTTCCACACTTTTCACTTCCCATAGTCTTAGCTACAGACCATATCTCTCATTTCATGGTAGACTTCTTTCAGTTAAAAGCCAAAAACATAAAACATAAAAATGATTGAGGGGAAAGCAACCATTGTCACAAATAAGCATATTTATTGTCAAAACAGCAGGAGCAACCCACCAACAAGGTTCTAACTAAGCAGATTTGCAACCTGCAATCCAACTTCCTGTTGACCTGTAGCCAAACAAAGAAGTTGAATCAAATTCCCAGAACTAGCAACATATACAAATGATGATCCCATACGGTGGATGACTCAATTTAGCGCTTGACTCATTACCAGGATCAAGCCTCCCCCTTCATCATCCAACTGAGTGATCAACACAATCATGCTCCTCATATAATGTCCAGAGCAAATATTTAATCCCTATCTCCAAATAAAGATAATTATATAGTATCCAAATGTTTCCCCCTTGTAACTCTGCTAAAACAGCACACTTACAACAATTTCTTGTCAGCAAAATCCTTGTACACTTGTACTGCTCTTCTCAGATTCTGGGTGCATTATTATTGGTAGTGTGAATGTTGCTAAACCAATCTCGTCCTTTGGGGTTGTCAGCTTCTTATGTGGGAGGGCGCCCCAGGTGGGGTTGAATCTGTAGTTGGCCTTAAAGGGGGACATTAAAGTAGAGCTGTGGTCTTGATTTTTATACACAAACTGGGACATTAGTAGATGATTTACCTGGTTGTTGTTTTCTGAGCTTACAAAGCATATTAAGTACTGTTCAAGGACCTGGTTCACTCTCTTGGTCTGCCTGTTTCTCTGAGGGTGATATGCAGTTAACAACAATCTTTTTATTCCCAAGTCTTTTGGGATTTGAGCCCAAAACTTTGAGGTGAATTGTGGGTTTCTGTCTGAGACCACTTCTTATGGGAGTCTGTGGTTCAAGAATACTCTGTTTCTGAATAAGGTGGTAGTTTCCTTTGCAGTTACTTTGGCTGTTGTTGGTATGAAGTGAGCCATTCTGGTGAAACAGTTAACAAATTCAAAGATGGCATTGAATCCCTTTAAATTAGGCAGTTCACCAATGTATTCCATGAATACTGACTTCCAAGGGCCTTCTGCAATCTGGAGGGTTTATAGTAAGCCTTCTGGCTTTCCTTGCTTGGTCTTGGTGTGTCCACACGTATTGCAACTGCTGAGGTATCATTCAATCTCTGGCTTCATCCTGGGCCACATGTAGTTTCTCTGGATTCCTTTGAGAGTCTTTGTACGCCCAGGGTGTCTTGACATGGGGGAGTTATGGTATTTCTTCAGTATCTCTAAGCGCAGTATACCTTCTGGTATGTAGGTGCCTCTGTGTAGCTACAGGGTGTTTTCATGTAAGGAGTAACCTGTCCGGTAGTATCAACTGTCAATATCTTTCTTTAAGTCTTCCATGATAGAGATGCAGTGCTGGTCTACAGTCTGAGCTAGTTGTATTTTGTCCCTTCTAATGAATAGTCCTAGGAACAGGAGAATTGGCTCAATCATGTTGGGAGATAATAAGGATTTAGTGTTGAATTCCTCTGTTTCTTGGGCACTAGGGAAAAGGTCTGCTCTTTGGCTCAGGGCGTCAGGTACAATGTTAATCTTGCCATGTTTGTAACTGATTGATAAATCATAGTCTGCTAGGAATAAGGCCCATCTGGATCAGCTCTGGTTTAGTTGTCGTGGCTTGAAGAAGTATTTCAGGTTCTTATGATCAGTCATGATTTTCACTGATTGGTTGGTGTCACACAAGTATCTTCCCTAACATTTCAAGGACTGAATAACAGCAAGCATCTCTTTGTGATAGATGGGATAGTTCAAATCAGGTGGAGTGAGCTTCCTTTAGTAGTAGGCTACAGGGTATAGCTTACTATTGTGACCCTCCTGAAGCAACATCCCCCAATGCAAAGTTGAAAGCGTCTTTCTCCACAATGAAGGGTTTATTATAAACTGGCATTGCCATGACAGGGGTGGAAACAAAGGCGTTTTTTAGCAACTCAAAGGCAGATCTGGCAGCGTCATCCCACACAAAGGGATGTTTTTCAGAGGTAAGGCGGGTCAAGGGCAAGCAGATGGAAGAAAAATTTTGGACAAATTTCCGGCAGAAGTTTTCCAGGCCCAGGAAACTTCTGACCTCCTTGCAGTTCTTAGGTTCAGGCCATGACGTCATGGCCTCTATTTTATTGGGTGTTATTGCAAAACCTCCTTTCAGTACATTGTACCCCAGGAAATCTACTTCCTCTTAGAAGAACTCACATTTCTGGAGTTTAACAAAGAGTCTGTGTTCCTTGAAGCGTTGTAGGACAGCTTGAAGGTGTTCAACATGCTCCTCGGGGGTGCAACTGTAAATGAGGATGTCATCTAAGTAGGCTATACAACACTGATCCTTGAGTCCTCCCAAGACCATGTCCACCATAGTTTGAAAAGTGCTGGGCGTGTTGCACAACCCAAATGGCATAACTAAGTATTCAAAGAGACCTTGCCTAGTCTTGAAGGCGGTCTTTCATTTGTTGCCAGGCTTGATCTGGATCTGGTTAAAGGCATCTCTCAAATAAAACTTTGAGAAGACGTTGGCTCCTGAAAGATGGTCTGAGAGATCTTCAGCATTGGGTACAGGTATCTGTTTTTCACTGTGATGCTGTTTAGGTCCTGGTAATTGACACAAGGATGTAGGTTGCCACCCTTATTTTTAATAAAAAGTAAAGGGGACAAACAAGGAGATTTGGAGATGTGTATATATCCCTTCTTTAACATCTTGTCCAAGTACTCTCTTAAGGCAGCTTGTTCCTTCATGTTACAACTATAAATAGGCCCATGCTTAGGTTGGGTTCCAGGGAGGAGATCAATGGCGTGGTTGAACTGACTGTGTTTAGGCAAGGTAGTGGCTTTTTCTTCTGAGAAGACAGACTCCCAAGACTTCAAAAATTTTGGGATCTCAGCTTTGCAAAATTCCATGGTGACGTTGTTTAACTCAGGGGTCTGCTGGGGGTTCAGGCAGGGGACCTCTGAGGTTTGGCTCTCATGAGTGACAGTCACTTGATGGTTCTTATAGTCCATGTTCAATTGGTGGTCAACCCACCATTCAAAACCTATCACTACAGGTTTAGGAAGCTTCTCCATGACGTAGAGTCTGGTGGGCAGGAGTCTCCCATTTAACTTCAGGGATACAGACTCTCTGCATTTGTGGGAAAGGTCTGTTGTTTGTTGCCCAAGGTTACCAGTTGGGAGTTTCCCTGGATTGGTACACCCAGTTTCTCAGCTAGACTATGTTCCATGTAATTGAGGGTTGCCCTACTGTCTAGGAGAGCTACAGTGTTCACCTCGTGGTCATGGTAGCATAAGGTAGTGTTAATGATAGGATAGGACTGGGAAGTGTTGTTTATTTCAAAAATGGTGGCTCCTTGGGTTCCATTGGAGCGGCTAGTGTAGTCCTTGGATAAGTGGCCACTCTGATGGCATTAGAAGCATAACCTCTTATGATATGGCATTGGTACTCCTCTGGGGTCATGTTCAGATGGGGCCTACTAGCACCAGGGGCTTGGTTGTTCCGGGGCTGACCAGTGTGGTATTCTTGTGGTTGGCTGAAGTCCATGCCTCTGGCAATTTCCAGAAACTTATCTTTGAGAAGGTAATAACAATGGTGTCTCATTAGGTTGGTGTGGTATGGGTTTGGTATGTTTCTGAAGTGCAATCCAGATATGCTGTCAGGGATCTTGGAGCCTCTTCCAGGAGTTGGAATTGTTGTATGTAGGTCTCCAGATTGTCTCTTCCTTGGTTCAGGCAGATGAGTCCCATGTAGGCCTGGATTTTGGCTCCTGCAGGGGTGGTAGAAGATTTCATTCTCTCCAAGAATTAGTTGTAGAAGAGGAAAAGGTCTAGGTGTTCTTCTAGACTGATCAAGAAGGTCTTGTGGGGCTCCTGGTCACCAGTCCCCAAAGTGTGTCCTGGGTCATAGCCAGGGACCGGCTTGGAGGAGCCGTCATTCTCCAACAGTGGTGAATGGTTGGTTAGGAGCTTATACTTGGCCTAAATAAGAGCAAACTCTTCCAGCACCTTCCCAATCACTAGGTAAGCATCTCCATCATATACTTGTACTTCAGCAGGCACCAGCCCTTCTGTAGGCCAATACCAATCCTGTAATAGTCTAGCAAACTCTCCCCCAATAAACTCCCTTCCTCTATCTATCACTTTGAGATGCCTAGTCACCTTTTCCCACTCCTCCTGGGAAGACTTAATAGAGGCAAACTTTCTACACCCTAGGCAATAGGATTCATTGTCCCCTGGGCTAGGATAGGAAATATGGGGTAATTGACTCATAGAACTTATATTCTGTTATTGCGGGAAATTTGGATAGGGGTCGTAATAGGCATTTTATTCACGGTCAGAAGGAAGATCCCCTTAGAAAACTTCTGATATATGGCCTTGGGATAGGGAATAATGAGGGTTTGTGCCAGTATTTGGAGTCCTTTAACAATCTCTTGGACTCCTTGTACTTGGTCTTGGGCTCCTGCTCATTGGTCTTGGGCTTCTGCACTTTGGTCTTATGCTTCTGCACCTTGGTCTTGGGCTCCTGTGTTCTGATCTTGGGCTCCTACAGTCTGTTCCTAGCTCTGGCTTCCTACTATTGGTCCTTGGCTCCTTCTTTAGCTCTTGTGGCCTTTGTAATCCACTTGATCCAATCCCTGAAGAGTCTCAGATAGCTCTCCCTTTTATAGCCCCTTATTTCAGACCAAAAACCTCTCTTAGAACTCTGGTTTTTCAAAGCTTAAACTATCCTGTTTTTCTCCTTCTATAATATATTAAACTTTAAAACTTACTTCAGCCAATGAAAGCCCTGAATTTTCTGCTTCTGCTCCTTGTTTTTTAGGCTTTAACTCTTAAGTTAAAGCCCTTAAAAAACTGATCAAATAGACTTCAGCTTGCAGCCAATCACATGCCTTGATTCAACGGTTTTGCCAAAATGGTTCCCCTGGATGACTTGCTCTTGACCCTGGTTCAAACCTGAGGCTGTCTAGCTCCAGGTAAACAACTGCTCCGCGTTTTGAACAGTTTTGCTGTGATTCCTGTCATGTTTCCCCAGCAAATCTTGAGCACTTCCACATATGTTTTACTTAGGCAAATTTTGACCCCTCAATTTTACAACGCTTCTCTGTGTTTCTCTGTATTCCTCTCAACGTTTTACAACTTTGAACCTTCTTGCTGCTTGTCCTTTTGCCTCTCCTAGTTGTTCTTGGCAAAATTTGCTCTGTCGCCCTCATAGTTTCTTTGTTCCATTTCCGGCCTCTTTCCGGCTTCCTTCTGTCTCAATTCTTCTTTTCAAATAAATTTACAGTTTTAAAAAACTATATATTATTTTTTCTCCTCTTTTTTTTCATTATATGATATTAAATCTTTTTTCAATTATAATCAGGCAGTATTTGATTATTATTTTTACTGCTTTTTTATCTATTTTCCTCTCACAAGACACTAAAACAGTTCTTCCAGCCTCTTTATCTAGTCTGGCTAGTTTCTTCAGGTTATTTCCTGGTCCTGCACTCACATTCTCTCAGCTCTTCAGTTCTTCAACACAAACTTCTGGTCCTTTGGCCATCCTGCATTATGATCAGCTAGTCCTGCATCATAATCTTCTTGTCCTTCAACTTATCCTCAACTAGTCCCTCAACAAATCCTCACTAGGAACCTCCTTTGTTCCTTCCACACACTGAACCATATTGGTTCTCACAATTCCATATGAATTAACAGTCCGTCAATTAGCCTTCACTGTGATCAAACAGTCCCTCTTGCTAGTCTTCTCTGTTAATTCTGTGAACCAACTTGGTTCTTTATCTCAGTCCCCATTACCAGAAAATGTAGACCCAGGCATGAGTCTACATTGAACTGGTGTTTGACTGGGCCCTTGCAAGTGGCAATCCACTTAGGCCATTAAACCATAAAATAATGTCTATTTGTTGTCTTTACTCACCCAGGTGATTAAGTCTGGGCTTTCAGTCACAGATTAATCAGCTCTACTTCCCATAGGCCTGATCACACCAAGCTCTGCAGCTTGCTTCCCCAAGCAAACCGCCTTGGTGACACCTCTGAGCAAATCTATGCCCTCAAATGCTCACTTTGGGTTCCCCCAAAGCTCCAATAGGGGCATAAACGAGGAAACCCTACCAGTCCAGTAGGTAGGGTGCTTGCTCACAGACCTCCTATAAGCGTATTAGGGTATGTAGAGCCCTCAAAGCTCTTCCCCTCCCTGGCAGCCCGCGTTACCTGCCAGGGGTCCAAAACCTACTCCCCCCCAGACAGACAAAGTTCCCTGCTTGCTATTTCAGTCTTCACCCTTTTGCAGCCACAGTTCCCTGCAAGGTGAAGCACTATAGCCCAAAGCAGTCAATTTCTTCTGCTGGGTGGAGGCAAAATCTGCCTCTGTTAGTCCTATGTTACCTACCAGCCAGGCCTTACCTACCCTAGTAGCCCTAGGTTACCTACTATCTTACAGCGTCACCAGCTAACCACACATTGTCACTCTTCAGCATATTGTCTTTATTTGAAGCCAAATCCACCCTCGCCTGCAAAAAAACCCACATGTGGATCACCACAGGTCTCTCTAGTGTTGTCATTTAGTTGGGTGGCCACCATCATAACCTTCTGAGTGTCATCTCTGAAGTTCTTGGGGTGGGTGCAAAACAAGACATTAATCATTATCTTCCCTTTTCTGAAGACAGCCAGTTCTGTCTTGGGCAGTTCAGGGAGGTTTGGGGGGAAGAGGTATTCTGGTTGGAAGTAGAGATTGTCACATTCTGTACTTGGGACGGCTTGGTGACATCTCCTTCTTGGCTTTTGTTAATATTTTATTTCTTGGTCATGAACTGTCTTATGTAGTAAGCTGAGGTCAAAAATAAAAGCATACAATATGCCCCTATAATCAAAGAAGACTAGGGGCCCAGGGTTAATAATTTGAATAGGGTTGACATACTATCACAGTCCATACCAGAGTCCAGCTGAACTCCCCCAGGGGAGGCAGGCTGGGCCTGAAAGGCCATGTGTATAAGTGGCATAATCCTGACTATATAATTCACAGCAGTGGCTAGGGGGCATCAACTTTCAGTATGAGGCACAGCCTGATTGGCCAGCCCCAATACCGTAATGTAGATGAAGCCCAACTTACTGAAGTCTCAGGAAGGAGGCGCACTGGGCAAGGGGGGAGTGGAGGGGATCTCCTTCATGATAGTTGGAATTGAGCCTCTAGAATGGCCAGGAGGAAGATCCAGGTGGTGAGGGTAGAAGAACTCCAAGTCAATGGTGTGAGGTGGCGTAACCAGGTAGACAGGAGCAGAGCCAGGAGGGAAAGGATAGGTGTGGGTGTATTGTGTAGTAGATTTACAAAAAGATGCAAAAAGAATGATTAGTTGGTGCAAAAGTAGATCATTCCTGCAAGAAAATAATGGGTCCTGGGTGTAAAGTTGTTTATTTAAATATGTCAACAGTGAGGAAGGCTTCTCCTCCTCACTACCTATACTTACTGAGGAATACTTAGCCTTTTGTGCCACCAGAGACCTGGTGGCATCATTTTCAGTGATACTTACAAAATGGCTTGAAAATTGTACAGTGGGACCTGGGGGGAAGGTAATTGGCTGGTTCTTCATGATCATGGGTTTGGCTGCAGCATGCCAAGGTGCCACAGCTATTATTAGAGCCTTCAAGCAATTGAGCGCCCAATTGAACAATCAAATTATTGCTTTCACAATTTACCATTTCCTGATAGTAAAGGGACCCAATTTTGTGTTTAAATTTGATTTCAGGGGTTTGCGGTATGTGGGCCTTGCAAACCCCTGGCCATTTGCGGTCAGAAAGGGGGTTTTCCTTCTAGAAAAGCAGTTGGCAATGGCACCCACGCTGTTGGTTGTGCTATCCCAGGCAGGCTAGCTGATTGTCTAGGGCATTCTGGGCCCTGAAAGCTACAAATAAGTCCTTGTTTAATACCCTATTTTATATAGTTTGTTTAGGATTAGTAAATTTGATGACCCCTTTGTGTCAAACTACAAGGTTTTAGCTGGCCTCTTGACAGTACTTTTACAGAAGACTCCCACATCCCTTTACTTGTTAAATCTAAACCCCAAAGCCTTGCACAATTTAGTTTATAATCTTGTGTCTTATTGGGCAAGACCTTACACCTGGGATCAAGTGCACTCACTTGAAGAATGTCACCCCAAACCAGTTGGCAACTGGCTTTGATCCAGGACACACTGTGGTGTCCTCTCAAGACAGGAGCATCACATAATCTTCTCACCCTTGTACATTATTAATAGGTGTCCCTCTTATAAGCACTCAAAAAAATGAAGAATAAAAAAGCATAACAACACTATTCAACACTGATTAGGCAAAAGCATTTTTATTATAACCACCAATAGCCCATGCCTACAAAACTTGCCCATCTGTGTCCATCACACCTACCAAAGAAGGCAACCTCCAGAATTAACTCATACAGAATGGAACATCCTCCATGTCAACAATTTCAAAAAAAATTACTTTATCTTTTATAATTTCAATTAAAAGCTCAAAATAAAAAATCAAACATTGCTTCTATTATCAGTGTCAATTATTAATTAAGAAAAAATATTCTTTAATATTGAAAATAAGAAAAATATTTTTGAGAATTGTTGACATGGAGGATGTTCCATTCTGTATGAGTTAATTCTGGAGGTTGCCCCAAAGAAGGTACCAAAATAGAATAACCCAAACATGCAAAGAGAGCAATAAGACAACTCAACAAGGACTAAAAGAGTCAAAAGAGATGACATCTCTCTTCAAGTTGAGAGATTATGACTATGAGTTATAATCTTGGTAGCCAACCATGACCAGCACAAACTTGACTCTGGCCTGAGAGGACTAGACATGGTCATGGAAGTTGACCCCAACAACACCTACTCTATCAAGGAACTTGGCGCACAAACTACCCTTGAACTCATGCATCACAACAGGCTCAGATTGTGCAAGGCCAGACAAGCACAAAGATACTTCCACCTACCAGTATCCAAAGCCAAATTGGATACATACCAAAAGCACCTCTAAGATACCCTAATGAGGATTTCAAAAGCTTGGCTTTCCAAGAGCCTGGGAGATGCTGCAACATCTTTGATTAATTCTATGTGAGAAACTATTCCCCAAGAAATGGTTTAATTGCTGACTGAAAGGTGGCACTGGAATTCAATCCAGATATTACACTGGGATAAACATTTGAGTTCCATAAGGAACAAGATCTACACAAGCCTCATGACTTCCATGATCTACATGGACACTGTGTGGCTTATCGGTTAGCTATTTAATGCTCTTCTTCTATATTCAATAAAGACTTCATTATCTTCTTTGATTTCCCCCTTTATTTTGCACTATATACTTTCCAGAAGTGTTTACTTGGTAGTATAAATTAATCAAACTTGATTTGGAAGTGAAAATTGCTTCGGGTTGATTTTTCTTGTCATCATGGTGGGAAAATTTTTGAATATAGGTTGAGAGATCTAGCTACAAATTCATTATTATATGTAATGAATCTTTTATTTAAGGTTTAATAAGGAACCTTTTAAACATCTAGACTATCTTCAACCTGACTTATTAAATAATCTGATTTAAACTGTGACTAACAGATAAAGAGTAAGTTTAAAAGTGAATAAAAACAAGAAACTGCCGAATGTTTTGAAGTTAAGAAAATAGTTATTTCTTTGAAACGCCTATTGCTTTATCAAAGCTAAATCAACTTGATGGTGTTTCAATACATTTTCTACTTAGTTTTAAAATGTGTAAAACTGGCTAAGAAGATTATCTTGTGAATTTTATGAAAACAGTTAACATTTGAAAGGTCTGGTGCCTCTTATTATTCTATCCACTTTTCAAACCTCTGATCGTTCTAAGCTGCTTAACGGCTGTTTCTTATTATTAAGATCAACCATTTTACAACCTTTGGGATTTGCATCAAATTTACCAAAACATTTTTAATTTAAAATCAAATTTGGCAAACTTTTGTCTGGAATTTAAATATTCCTGGCCAAACTTCCATTTGGCTTGATCAGGTCAGGCCGATATTGGCATTCCCAGGCGAATTTATCCAGCAGTATTAAACCAATTCGATCGATGTTCGATCTAAGATTTTAATTAATAAATAGGATGTTTAAAAGGACATGCTCGGTTTGAATTTAATTTGAATGGACATAAAGTTCCAAGTATAACCTGATTGTATCTTTTTTAAGTTTCTATGTTTACTTTATTTTACTGCAATTTGACACAACTTAATTATAACCTTGTTAAATCTCTACTTTAGCTATTGTATAATTATTACATGATGGGTAACAAGCACAAAAAATAATAAACTTGTCAGTTAAATAATATTTTCATAAAAAGTCTGCCAAAAAGCAAAATTGCACTACATTAAAAAACAGTTAAAATACAAGAGCAGTGAATTTTAAACCAATACAACTGTAGCGCTAGCTAAACCTAAATGTTTAGATTAACGCTTGCGGTTAGATAATTTAAGCTTTGTCATGGTAGTCATGAGCCTCTTTTGAACATCAGGCTGCTTGCTCTTATCAACGGGAGGTTCGATACGCTTTTTAGGTGGCCCAGTGCCAAGGCGTCGACTGGCTGCAGCCTGAGATGTACGATTAACCATGTTTGTCCAACGCGACATAAGCTGGTCAGCAAGCTTTTGCACTTCCTGAGTGATGCGGTCACAGGATGCGTAAAATTTGACAATGCGGCCTATGTATGAGGAGCGAAGCATCTCAATTGTAATTGGCATTTGAGCTAAAATAAGCAACAGGTCACGCTGAATGTTGATGATGGGCAGGGTGCCATCAGGGTGGGGCTCGAGAAAAAGACGCACTTCTTGAAGGATGCCGACTTCTAATAGAGAATTCTGATTGTATGCTCTGAGGGTCAGCCGTGTAATTGGGCATAAACTTACTTGCTCATAACTGAGACAATTTCAGGAAGCAAAGCGAACCTATACAGCCCAGGGTTGCCCTGTTCAAACTCTCTCGCATCAGCGTTGTATGCATCTACCATCTTGGCTTGGATACGCATGGCAACAGCATCCGCTTCATCTTCAAGTTCCTACTGTTTTAGTACATTTCCGCTAGCTAACGTACATGTGCCCGTTTTTTCTTAGATTTTTTCGGGCCGTCTTCGCCCCTTCCACCAGATTTATGTTTCTTTTTGTAAGCTTTAGGATCATCGTCTTCCAATTCTGATAAATCTTCATCGGCAATCCCACTTTCATTTGCTTTGATACGCGAGATCTTTGCTGTTTTTCTACCTTGTATTAGAAGAAACTTCAAAGCAGCTACCTTTTCTTGGCTGCTAGAGTTTCAAATTGATCGTCGTAATCAACATCATCTTCAACTCTAGATGGACCCGCCTGTGCATTGGAATATACTTGACTATCAATATCCTGAGGGGAATATTGTTCATCTTCACCATCATAATTTAATCGAATATCTGAAGCCTTCATGGCAAAAACCTTGATACGACATTATTAGTTTGTCTGAACATTGGTTGCTTTTTATTAGCTCGATCATACGAACATAATTCTAAGATAATATAAAGCATAAAACAAGAACTGACTCCCGTTTTTTTAGGTGAAAGCGTCTGGGAAGACCCAACTTGAAAGTAAAATGAGCTTAAAGCATATGAATGAAGTAAAATATCATCAGCAAAAATATACAAAACCGGAATAAAAACTTGTGTCCTGATATTGGATTTAACTTAAAGTCATCTATATTTTAACTTTTATCAAAAAGTATAGGAATAACAGCTAGGAGAGGAGCAAAGCGATATCTATTTCAACGAAAATTGCAAAGAAAACATACCACCTAAATAAGAACGACCTTAGGCAAATAATTAAAATTACATATTTAAAAGAATTATCTTTGTATAGAAATATTGCTTTCTGTAAAAGCTTCGCGTACTATTCTTTTTATGAAGCTATTGATAGCCACTTGATAAAATATTTAAAAATAGCTGAAAATTAACCACAGTGGCTTTGAAACTCTTCTTTGGTTTATTTCATTCTCAAGAAAGCCAATTTAAGGATATACGATGGTGATTGCGACAAAAAGGAACTTTGATTAGCTACGAGCAACTATATCGGCAAGAATTAGGCCGAATAACTACGCATTTTTCAAATTTGTTATATTTGGGCTTCAAAGTTTACATTGACTTACTGGGTTTAACTTTATTACTGAGCCTAGCGCTATGTGTCTAAGAAAAGAATATATGGTATGGCAGTTTATTTAGAGTTAGGGCCGCGGCGTACCACCCCTGGACACAATCCGGATTCTATCCGGAGTTCTAAAAATCTGGAAGTTAATATGTTTTTGTATTTAAACCTATTTTAAAGCCTGCATTTCGTGAATGCCGGAAAAAAGACGACTTCTATCCGGGGTGGTACACCGTAGCCCTATTTAGAGTGCATCTGACATCGGTTTTGATAAAGATCGATTCAAATGCGTTTGCGGCCCGCCCTTTGTCATTGGGTCAAACTAAATCGCAACCGGGATGGGTAGGTCTTATGTACATGAATTTGAAATAAAGTTTTAATATATTCCATGAAAGAGTGAAAAAATTGTCCATATTAGACCTTTTTTATAACTTATTAAAGCATCGAATTGGGCAGTATCGCGTCTAATACGAAGTTTTCCTCTATCATTACTTAGTTGACTTAGTTTGTACTTCTAAGTTCAACTGAAGCTCCACAGTTGCCAAGCCATACATAGTCTTTAATCAACTTACATCAATATATGTATCACGCTTGAAATTTCTCTTTTTTCATATACATGGATATTTTCAAGGTATCACGTGATAAATTCATGTGTAGACAAGAAAAGGCAGATATTACCAATGTCACATGATAATTGGTTATTAAATTAATTGTCGTACTTTTTGCATTACAGCGACATAATTCTTTAGTAATGTAGGACAGAGCATTCGCTTGAATACTGCTTATGTGATGATATGATTAGTATCATATCAGAAGAGCTAGGGCAAATGGAAATATAATTATTTTCAAAGGATGGCTTCTGGTCACGCAGAAGCACTTGCAGATTAAGAGATGATTTTATTGTAATTGATTGATTCTTCTTATACCATCTCAAGGGTTACTCCCTGGGCTGCTAGCAAATATCTTCTAGGAAATTCTAGCACACCCCTATTTTGGGCAATCAGTAATCTAGGCTTGGCTTTATTGCACATCAACCAATTGGATGTATTCTTCTTCCCCCAGCACAGGATGCCCTTGCTGGTGTGGGGGTTTGGTAGCTTTGGGATCACTTCTTTCTATCCTGAAAATATTTCAAAAAAAATCTTAGAAAAGCCAACTAATAAGGGAGATTTGCATTTTGGGGATTCAAACCTGGCCTGATGCAGCGCTTGATGTAAAGTTGTAGCGGTTGTTGGGATTTTGACCAAGCAATGATGCCAATTATGACAGAGCCCACAGATTAGGGTTTCAGCAACCAACCCCATAAATTGGCAGTATAAAAACCAATGATGCCAATTATGACAGAGATGCAGATATGAATTACAACTGCAAAACAACATAAATTAGTAGTATAAAACATATACATATTGGATCAGCAGTAGTCTGCTGACCTGAACCATAAATCAGCCAATGGTAAGCACCGCCACGGTGCTTAATAATGCACAATTTGCCACCATGCCACTTTATAAAAATACAGGCGCCGCTGCGCCGCCTAGAAATTAGATTAGGCGCCAAACTACTTTACTGTTAAGCGCCACCTAGTAATTGAGTTAGGTACCAATACCCAAATTAATATTATGCCAAGTGTCATGGCTCATACCAGAGTCTGACTGGACTCCCACAGGAGAGGTGGGCTGGGCCTGGAAGGCCAAGTACACAATAGGTGCAATTCTGACCAGATAGTTGACTGCAGTAGCTAGAGAATGCCAACTCCCAGTATAGGGCATGGCCTGGTTGGCCAGCCCCAATACTGTGATATAGACAAAATCCAACTTACTGAAGTCCTGGGCAGGAGGCACAGTTGGCAGGGGGGAGTAAGAGGAATCTCCAGTATGGAGGGCAAAATGATCACTTTTGGTGGCCAGGAGGGAGAAGATATATGAGGCTGTAAGTGTAGTGGAGTTACAAATAAATGCAATCAGAATAGTTATATGGGTGCAAAAGTAGATAGTTCTTGCAAGAAAATAATGAATCCTAAGCATAAAGTTGTTTATTTTAAGATGTCACCAGTGATGTCACAAGTGACAAACTCTGTTGACCATGGTCACAGGAAAACCTCAACTACGGGATTTGAACCCCAATACCCTGCAGGCTGCCAGCCCGCAGGACCAGCTGCCCGCAGATTTCCAGACTCAAACCAGAGCGGGATTTGACTTCAGGGAATCTTCTAAGGCTTGATGGACTAAAATTACCTGCATTTTGATTCCCCACGCCAAGGGTTCCTGTTAACCCAACCAATGAGAGGGCGGGCCAAGCCCAGGATCCTGAAATGACTTGGGACACCACAGCAGGGGAAGCAAAGAAACTTCCCACAGAATGTGGGCCACCCAAAGATGACAAATCCCACAACCTGAAGGGGGAATTTGAGACTTCTCAATTTAAACCAGCCAATGAAATAACTCCCACAATAGATACCGCCAAGGGCTGTGAAACCCTGGTAGACAGTAGCACCAGGACCAAAGAAATTTGTAAAAGTTTCTTCATGGCAGATAGGTATACTTATACCCTGGGCCACCAGGAAGTTACCTATTGCCATTCTTGCATTAAAGTGTCATGAACCTTTGGTTCAACCAAGTCATCCCATATCTGATTTTAGTTCTACTTCATTTGCAGACCAACTTCTGCAGTTCCCTGCCTCTAACCTATTTACCCCAACAAACTGCAGACCAGCCACCCAAACTATAACACCCACTAGGAGCTCCCTTTGGTCTAGTAAATTTCACATAATATCTACCAAACCCAGCATATTTGCATTCACGCCAGAGGAAATCTTAATCTACAACCCAGAGGCTAGAACCAGAGAGATGGAGAACATTAACAGAGAAGGCACCAAAATCACCAGACCTTCTCTGCTATTCTGCAACAAGTACAACTACCTGCCCATGTATTTGGTTCCAATGACGCTGCCTCTGACCCCACAGACTGACCACCTGCAAGAATCTGTTGCAGCCAATGAATCCACTACCACCCAGATATTTGGAGTGATGTATATCACTCTCACCAGCTTAATTGATTCAATGGTACCTGCAAGCGGACCTTGTGCCCTCCTGGTTAAATTGTTATCTTATATTGTGAAGTTAGCGCCAATCTTGTGGTGGGCCCTTCCTGCTGGGCCCGTGGGCCGTCCGCCTATGAGTTCCCAAAAACCCCCCACAGGCTGGATCTCTGACAAGTGAGGAGGGCTTCTCCTCCTCACTACTTATACTTACTGTTAATTTTGTGGCCTTTTGTGCCACCAGAGAACTGATGGCATCAATTTCAGTTGAACTTACAATTTTCACTGGAATTTGCGTACTTGGGCAAGGGGCTGATAGCTCATTGGCTGCTATAACATGAAACTTTGTTGAACTGTAGCATGCCAAGTTGCCACAGTTGTTTATAGTTCCTGCAACTAATTGAGCGCCCAATTGTGCAAACAAATAATTGCGCTTCCAATGTACCATTTCTGGATAGTTGACAGGCCCAAATTTATTAATAGAATTAAAGCCAGAAATTTTAGGCTTGTGTGCCTCTTGAATCCTGGGCCATTTGTTAGTCAAAAGGGGGGTTTTCTTGCTCTGGGAGATACTTGATAAGGGTTCCCAAGCTGTGGGGTTTTTTGCCTCTAGGAAGGCTGGCTGATTGTCCAGGGCATTCTGGGCCCTGACATCAAGCGCCACCCCACCGTCTAATAATTAAGTTAGGCGCCAAAGCGCCAAATTATCTTATTGTCAAGCGCCAACTGAAAATAATTTCAGGCACCACCTGGCAAATGTTACAGGCGCCAAGGCACCGCTCTATTTTTACATTGAGCACTGAGGCGCTGGGTTCAATTCCCCAAAATCTCAAGCTCCCATATTAATCACACTAATAAGCATTAAGCTTGGAGCATGTCAAGAAGGTAGGAAGTGATCCTGAAGTAACTAAATTATTCCATGTCAGCAAGGATCACCTGTTCTGGGCAAAGATAAAGATATCCTATTGGTTGACTTGCAATAAGTGCTAAACCTAGATTAATAAAACCCAAATAAAGGGTGTGTTAGAATGTACTAGATGACATTGCTAGCAGCCCGGGGAGTAACCTTTTCAGAAGATAAAAGAAGAATGAATCACTTACAATAAAAATAAGCTTTTAATCTTGACTTTTCTGAGATATATCTTTAATCTGGTTGACCTTTATCCTAATCCTTAAGTGCTTCTGCGCAATCAGAAGCCATTGGCGGACAGTAATCATGGTTCCATTCATTCCTGGCTCTTCTGATACAATACTACTCATATCCTCACATATGACTGTATTCAAGAAAATTCCCTTCACCCAATAATCTCAAATAATTTTGGTTCTGTAATGCAAAAAGCGCAACAGTGGTGTTTTGGTGTCTAAAATATTTGCTAGGCGGCACCTGGAGCTTTTCTTAAGTGGTACTTTATATATTATTAAAGCAGTGTGATGGCGCTTATTATTAGATGGTTTTGTTGTTACAGTTGAAAGTCTACTGCTGATCACATATATATAATTTTTATACTATAGTATTTTTCAAAGCTATGGTGCTAAGAAAAAAAACTTCAGATTTAAACAAAATGGATTCTGGTTTAAGTGAACTCCAAGTTGGGTGAGATTCAGAAATTAAATAATTTAAGTATTTTTGGTGAACTGAAAAAATGTAAAACAAGTGTCATGGCCCACCATGGCATAGTTATATCTGGGATTCACGCTTTAACTACACTAGTTGATAGATAAAATCTTTGCTGTCAGAACAACACCTTGATGGCCTCACTAGGTGAACTAGATAATAAGTTATGTTGGTTTGAAGATTTAAATCAGTAAGTCTCATCAATGCATCCTGAAAAGTAATTGAGATTAGATATTAGGCCTGTGAAGACAATTGATAATGACATGCAGACAAATACTAATATATTTCAACTTCTTCTGATCAGATTCCGGATGTTCCCACACTCAAATTGAAGCCAAAGAGCAGGTGCTTTGGATAGAGCTATTTTTAAATGATACACAGAAGCATAGCACAAATTTCCAAGGGTTCCACAGGAATATGATGCCATACAGTAAGCTGATGTCTCAAACTCACAGCCTGAACCCTCATATGAAGACCTAAAAACCTCTGAGAATGTTCTGGAAAAAATCAAGTCAAATGGTATAAAAGGAATCTGATTCCCTCCCATTACATTTGTGGTCATTTTGGTTCTTGAAATAAATAAATCAAATACATCCAATCTCCAATTTAATGGTTCAGAGTCAGAAGCCCTTGGGCCCTGACAACAAGAAACAAGATATCACTAATACAAAATACAAAATTATACCAAATATAAAAATAACTTAATTAAAACTACAAACAGAATGACTTTGCATAAAAAGTGAAATAGATTGATGATGTTCTGGAACATATTATAATCATATCAGGATTCAGATGAGGTACCAGAAAAAGGGCTAAAACAAAACAAAAATAGAGCAACCTAGAAGTGATATTTCACAAACCCAAAAAAATGAAAAACACAAGTTGTGTACTATAAATTCAGAACCTAAATGTAAAAATATGGGATTGTCAAATCCTTGGTCCAAATTTCAAATCACTTTTGCGGGATGGCCCTTTTTTAATTAAATTGATTTTTTGTACTTTTATTTGAATTTTTAAAAATGCGGGAACTCATAGACACTTTGCAAAGTTCAAGTTAAACTGTGTATTTCCAATGGACAAAATGAATTAACTGGAATCAGATTTGAAGCGTTAAAATCCATCAACCATTTTCATTAAGTTTACTATGTTTTTTGGATTTGCAGGATTGTCAAATCCATGAACCAAATTTCAAATAACCTTTGAATGCCACTAGTAAACTCAAATGTTAATTGCTGGAACTGGAATCCAAATTAATATACAGTAGTTTTAAAAGCTATGGCAACAACCAAAAATACCTCATATTTAAACAAAATGATTTCAGATTTGAACAAAATACAAGTTGCGCAAGATTCAGGATTCAAATAATTTAAAAAAATTGGTTAATAAATGAACTGTAAAATAAAGACAAAATTTCACTAGCCCATTAAACAAAACCATGTCAAATATCAAGCAGTGTTGTTTAAACCATAAACAAAATGAACTGACACAAAAAAGTGAGATAAATGGATGCTGCTTTGGAGTATATTATAATCCAATCAGGATTCAAATGAGGCACCAACAGAAGGACTAAAATGAAACAAAAATTTGTACAATTGGGAAGTGATATTCCACAAGCACAAAGCAAAATGAAGCCATACAAGATGTGTAGTATGAGCAGTCTAAAATAGAAATATAACAGTTTAATAGCCAATCAACGGCTATCCAATTTAGAAACAGAGGCATTTTATTCATTTTCATGGATCCTGATTTTTGTAAAATAGGTTTGAGAACTTTCCAAATATGGAATGGTGATTACAATAAAAATAAATCATAAAATTTTAAACTTCTACTTTTAGTGATTTTATCCTAGGTTTTTTACAATGGATTTTACAAGAAATATCTTTGACGGCGCCAGCAGCCAAGCCAGCAGCAGCCAAGCCAGCTTCAATGGAGGCGAGGCTCAGAACGTGGAGGCACCTGTTTACACCCAAGCCTTTGAAGAGGGTAACAAGGAAGCAAACCTGTACCTGACCCCTGACTCCTATGGCTTTGACTTTTTCAGTAGTCACATAGTGTCTAGCTCTGCCCCTGCTCCTGCTCCTGTACCCACCCCGCACAAGCTACTCATCAATCAACCAACCAATCAGGATGGCAACCTTGATTTGGAACAACTTCCTGCCACCAGCCAACCTGCCCCCTACAGACAATCAGGCTTCAGCTCCCCCGGCCTAGCACCCCAAGCAACAAATCATCACTGCCCAAATTCTTCAGGAAATTGTGACACTGAACTTGCAGGGTCTGTTCTGGGAACAGATAGCCAGCCAATTACAATTCACCCAGGCTACTGTCATGCAGAATTCAAAAACTTTATGAATAAGGGGAATCTGATTGGGGCAGCCAAGAAGCCAAAGAAGCAGGTTGACTCCCAGATCACTGAGGCGTACTCAATTATGCTTGACCTCCTGCAGCAGAACCCCAAGCTTCCCTTGACCCAGGTCTGGAAGCAACTTGCACACCATGGTATTTGGGTGTCTGAGCACATGATGCAGCTCTGGATTCATGGAAAGGTGGCTTTAATACAGATTCTTACCAATGTTTCTGGAAATCAATGAGATGGCGCTGAGGATTCCCTGTATGATTATGCCATTGAATCAACCCTGGTCCAATGCCTGACAAGTTTGTCAGATGCTGTCATGTTTGTCTTGTACTACAAGTTATCAGTTATGTTTGACAATTTTGGTGAGCAAGGAAAAACCACTGCCAAGAATAGAAGGAAGAAGGTCAAGAAAGGGACATTCATTGGTGCATTTCTGGCTGTTTCAGCCAAGGAAAATGTCTACTATAGGACAAACCCAGATTTCACCAATGGCTATGAGTACAGCCACATCCTTGGTGGATTACTTGACTCCTGTAATGGCTCAAATACAAACACCAGGTTTTCTTGAGCCACCAGATGGAGGGTGACTCCACTGCCCTTGAGGCCATCCAGCAACACGGGCACCAGGCCTCTTTGTACCCATCTGGTCGCGCTGACATCCATCTGGCTGATGTCATGTTCTTTAATATTAGAGCTAAACTCCAGGAGTGCCGCCCTCAGGCTTTTAATGATCTTTTTTCTTGGGGTCCTCAACCATGAGCCTCTCTTTGGTCGCCAGATGATGGCAGACTTGTTTTCCCAAATGGTTTTCCACATGAACATGGGCAACCAATCACGCAAGGATAAGCGCTTCCACATTGTGCCACAGCTGTCTACCAACCAATCAAGCCAATGGCAGACAAGGAATATGGCAAGCGGTATATGGTGACCATCACAATAAATCATCCTGCCTCTACCCCCCATCTGCCAGCTCCACCCACCCAATCCCAGACCCTCTAGGCCAGCACTGCCTCTACACCTTCCTTCCCGCGCTATTATGTCTACTAGGCATCACTCTTCCCTGTCCCCAAATAAACTCCATGTTACCAAAAATTTTCTATTTATATTATCTTTATTAAGAATTTCAATTGTTCATTTTCTCTTTGTTTATAGTGGTTTTTATTCTTCATTTTCAGTTTATTTCTATAAAATTTGTATTTTTACTATGCCATGTATCTAGATCCAGAACACATTATTTTTAGCACCCAAGAACAGCCCCTTGGAAAATATTAACAACAATTTAGGGATCAGATAAATTTAAATTAGAAAATTATAAGTTTATTGTTCTTAGATAAAGATGTTACTGATCCAAATTCAAAACCTTAATGATAAACTTTAAGCCAACCAGGAGCCAAGTGACAAGGTGATTGTTGTGATATAAAGGGCCAATTCAATAATTCTTTGATGCATGTGCGCTAATTAATATGATTGAATGGGTGTTTTGCCATTGTGCCCCATTGTTTCTGTGGAGAGTTGTTGGTGTACTAGTGCCCAATCAGCTTCTTGGTTAGCACTAGTCTACCAAAAACTTGCCACAGAAACAATGGGGCACAATGGCAAAACACCCATTCAACCATATTAATTAGCGCACATGCATCAAAGAATTATTGAATTGGCCCTTTATGTCATAACAATCACCTTGTCACTTGGCTCCTGATTGGCTTAAAGTTTATCATTAAGGTTTTGAATTTGGATCAGCAACTGTCATGAATGAAATCTCAATACTTGTATTGAAAACCTGGGAATCAAACCTGGGGTCTCAGAAAAAGCCTAATTACAACCAGGATAGTCAGGATCCAGCCAGACTGCCAGTTGGGCCAAACCCTGGACTGCCAGAGATATCTTACCCCAACCAGGAGGAACAGAAACCTGCCAACCTGACAAGTGTCAAGACTGAAGGTTTGAAATCAACATTGTAACCCCCAGAATTGAACCCTGACCCTCCAAAAGCTACTTGAGTCACAAAAAATGGATGAAAACCCGCCAACTTGCTAAGTTACAGACCCAAGTTGTCAAATTACCACAAGACCCACCAAACTCTTAAAGAAAATTCCCCAAATGAACATCAGATTGCTATTAACCATGTGCCGCCAAAAGACCCAAACCTATGATGAAGTTGTAGCTTGCCTAAAGGAGGTTACAACAAGGCCTCCTGCCAATGATCATTAGCTAATGCCAGCCTCCAGTCCAGAATGGGTAATAAAATTTGACTGCTCAGGTGATGTGGTGAACAGTAGCGGCGGAACAAAGCATCACCACTTCTGTTCACTGGAGAAAGCACAACTAGGATCCGCCGCCCGCAAAACCAGAAGCCAAGGACTGAGCCCTGCCAGTGAACTGTCCCAGACCTGAAGTCTGCAAAAAGCAAAGAAGCAAAAGCACCTGGTATAAGAACCCTGGCGGCATGGGGATGACCCCATTGTCATTTTTGATAATAAAGTTTTATGACCCTTTGGTTCAAACAAATCCTACCTTATCTAGACTTAGTGATCTTTCATCTTAACTCCGGCCAAGTAGACTATCAGGCAACTGCCCTCTCCAGAGATCAACCTGCTGACCTGCATCAGGCACTATACTGTCCCCCAGAGCTCCCTTTGGATCTGTGCATTTCACCAAATACCTGCCCAACTGTCGCAGATCCTGAATGGATTAGACAAAAAGTTGTCCATCTAGGGATTAAGCGATGGAACAATTGCACAGTTGCGCTATCACATCCTGATTCTACTAGTGATAAAAAAGTTTAAAACTCCCCTAAAACAGGTGTTTGATTTGCCTTTTGAACGCGCACAAGGCACAGGCTTCACTTCTGGGATTATAAATAGAACAACAAAGTTATTTATATCTACCTCCTTAAGGAAAGCCGCAAGAAAGCGGTTGTTCTCTTGCACAGGACTTTTAGCTGTGTAAACCCACTCTCCTCCATTTGGAAAGTTCTTCTGTCTGTGCCTCCCTGCCTCTGGTGGCAATTCCCCGGCCTCACACTATATAAGTGCAATACTATCTAAATAAATATCAGTTTTGTCTATACACCTTATTATTCTTCTGTCCTTCATAGGCTGTCACTATACCATCAACAGGTATAGTATTAAGAATTAGGTCACTGACTAACTGTTTGTAGAAACAAGTAACCCTTTGCTGCAACTTTTACGACATTGGCGCTCATGTCTTACAATACCAACAGCCCCCACCCCCCACGGTCCTTTCAATGAGGAGGGAGGAATGCCCCTGGCCCAGTCTCCTGCTACTGCTTCTCCTTACCACCAGGCAACGGCCTTTACTGCTGCTAATGCCCATGCTGGAGAAAGAGCAAGCGCTCCCTATGACCTGCCCAACCTAAGCCACTTCATGCCAGAACATCAATGCCCCCAAGCTATTGTTTTTGGTCAAACACTGCTCCTACAAGCCCCTTCCCCCTTGGAGATGGACACCAACCCTTCACCTTCTGAGGACGCCATCTGTAATGCCATACACGCCATGGATTCTGGTGCTGCTGGCAATGGTTCTTGCTCTGAACACCTGGACATCCAGCAGCCTTCTGCTGAAAACGCCTTGGGTTGCTTTCAGAATCTCTCCCAGTTCAACCCTGACCAGCTCCGCCGTGACCTCTGTACTTTTGAACATATCAAGGACTACCTACACCAATTTGCCCATCCTGCCATATGCCACAACCAAATGCACCTGGGCTGCATCCAAAGCCTAGTGCATGACCAAGGAATACTGTTATCTAACCAACAGACGTCCCTCCAGGTTCTGTACTCTGAGCTTGGCAATACTTTCACCACTGTCAATTGGTATCTTGCCAAAGTCACCAACGCCCAAAACACCATGCTCTACTGGGTCAATGCCATCAAAGCAGTTATAGCTAAGCTAGTTCCAGTGCATGTGGTACAGACCCTCACCCATCAGGGTGTAGACGCCAATTGGATTAGTGTGGTTACTAAGCACGTGCTGGAGACTGGCCTCATGGTTTGAAGCCTGACTCATGAGGTGGAAGTCTTAGCCTGCCGCCTTGCCACCATCCCCTTGTTCACCCTCACTTCTGCCGCCACCAACAACTCCCCTTCCAGCGCCCTTCTTGGTCAAGACATCCTTGAGCTCTTTGATCACTACAAGAAGATGCAGACAGAATTGGTCCAGCAGAGTGCCAATCTTGCCTTCCTGTTTGATGGCTACTACACTGTGTCAGAACTTCAGGATAGTCCCAAACTCTGCCAATTGCATGACAGCAATGACAGCTAGACCCAAGTCAGGAAGGACAAGGAAGTAATAGCCTTGCTCCAAGCTGAGCTTGCCACCCACAAAAAGTGCATCACCTCTCTGGAAAATGAATTGGATATCACCCGTCAGGAGAACAAGGTCTACCAAGATGAGCTGGATAAGCAACAACTTCTCCTGGATGCTTTCCAGAGCCAATTGGATAGGATGGACAGTAAGATTATGGCCGTCAACTTACAGACTATGTCCATCAACTCCAAGAGTCACCACAGTCCACTGAGGTCCTCTAGTCCCAAGTTCTATCATAGCTACAAATGCAATGAGGACCACACTTGGTTGGCTCCTAACACTGTACAAGTATTAGAGCCAGTACTGGAGTATGAGGATGACGTCCTGGCCACCTCTGAAGCTTCTGGAGCCGCTCAAAACAGAGAAGGTGAACACAAAGCCCAGCGAGAGGAAAATTGTTGCTGCGCCTCTGAGGCTAGGTTTTCTGCCTCCACCCTCAGCCGTTCCTGCCTCACCCGCTCTCCAGTAAGGACACACCTGCTCCCCTCCAACATGGCTCCAACAACTTCAAGCCCGTCAATCTATCCAAGTTTGACTGCAAGAGCAATGTGGCCATGTTCTTACGTCTGTACCAGAACTCCATGTATGGCACAGACAATGCCATGAGGGACTCCACAATCATCAACTGTCTGGATGCTGAGACTCAAACCATTATTTTGCCACGTCTCCCTGAGAATGGCTGGACTTTTGCCAATGTCTCCAGATCCTTGACAGAATAATTTGGTAGCCAAGAAGCACTCCTCAGTTGTAAGATGGACTTTGCTGACACCAAGTTAAAGGTGGGTGAAACCCTAGAAGACTTCACTTCTAGGTTCTACCTTGAAGCTCAAACTCTGTTGTCTATGAGTGCCGTGCAGTTTATTGATGTGCAGTCAGCACTCCTTAATGCTGTACGTGTCAACCAGGAACTCTCTCTGGCCCTTAAGTCAGCGTTTACAATGCTTGCACTGTACCAGATCTGATCCGCCTCCTACGCACCTACAAGGAGGAGTTTGAAGTCCCTCTTCCTGAAGGCCGCCCTTGCCAGCAATCTGAGCATAGACCCCACGTGGCAGTTGAGATGCCCAAGCCTTCCGACAAGGTTGGGCCTGCTCCAGTCAACAATGGCCCCTGTACTTGCTTCAAATGTGGTATGGCTGGCCACTTCTCTCGGGAATGTAGGAATCCACGCCAAAAGATCCATCATGTAGGCATGGAGGACACTGAGGAGACTACACCAAGGACGCTGATATTGAGGAGGACAATGAGGACCAGTCAAAAAACTACTAAGCAGCCAGGACAAGGAGAAATCCTTGGCTGCCTTTGTAATTTTGACACCCTCATCTCCCCCCATACCACTGCCCCCTGACAAACTAGATCAGAGGCCTGCTGCCTTGCCATCCTCTGGGACCAACCCTAAGGATGAACCCTCTCTGATTGACTTCAACTCCCAAACAATACACAAGGATGTGGAGTCTGACAGAGTTCAAGAAGACCTCCTCCATTGAGTCCTCACTGTTAACACGCAAACTCATTGGACTACTGTTGTGAATACCGCTATTCACCATGTGTCAATTTTGCCTTCAGTGGGCCATTTCAAAGACAAATCTCTAGCTTTTGCTTTTGACTCTCAAAATGAGTTGATTACTGAATCAGGAAATACAATTGTTTGGTTTCTTGACTCTGCGCATCTCACTTGCTCCACTCATGCTTGTGGCAAGTGATCCTACCGTCCTGGTAGTGTTTTGTGGTATTCCTAACCACTATATATTCCATTTCATATTCACCAATAAAAATTAAGCTCTATTTAAATTTTTGTCTTCATGTCTCCAGTACTTCTGCGCCTCTCTCTAGCCACAACTAGTAGAGATTATTCTTCCAGGGCCACAAGGTAATCACATAGCCTTTCCTGTCATCTAACCAAGTCTTAGTACAAATCCAATCCTAAGGTTATGATTCCCTGTTGTGTGTCTGTGCTGCGCCTCAGAACATGACAAAATGGTGCTCACTACAGGGGCTGTAAGCCCCTTGGTTATCCCTTTTGCATCCACATTTTAGGTCCTTTGCCTCTGCCTATACAAGAGCTGTCTTTACCTGAAATTACTAGCCCTCCTATTGAGGAAGATATTGCCAACCCGCCTATTATCCCTACTGTACTGAACCTTGAGAGTGGTCCCCACCTAGTTGCTTACCCCTGAGTACCCCTGACTTAGAGAAAGTCATGTTGGTAGCCCTTGGGATAGCCTGTGAAGGAGCATCCCTTGCCTTTAGTTGCAGTTTAGTTGGGCTGAATACTACAAATTAATTGTGGCTCCTCAATTTCTACAACATGTCCTCTCAGCAGCTGGCTCTGCTGAGCACTTACTATTGTCCTTTGTGCAGCCTGCCTTGGCCCACCATCAAATGGTGTTGGGGCTCCACGTCCAAGAAATCTTGTCTCTACAAGCAGCGGTTACTCATCACTGGGACCAGTTTGCTGCCTATCAACAATGGATCCACTCCCTGTTTTCCTTGGCGTCAGACAATCAGCGTGACTCTGTCACTTATCAAACCTTCTTGGTCAATTCCATTGAGCAAATGCACCAGTCTATTCCTAAATACGTCAGGGAGCATCTACATGAGTTTCACCTGTTGGAACAGCCCTGGCAAACCCAAGTAGATTCCATCTTGAATGCCTATTACATTGATTTCAAACAAATTGTACAGTAGCTTAATGCGTTAAGTGCTTACTTCTTTGAGCAACTGCAACAAGTAGCAGACCTTGCTGATAAAGGCCTCTGTGAGCTCGGTGAATAATTTGATCAAGAAAGGGGTGTCACTGCTGCCGCTATTGTCAAGCTCCAGACTCAAGTGAATGAATTATCTACGCCCAAGCCAGATGCTCTTCCCTCTCCCCCATCTGACAATTTGGTGGATAGAGAGCAGAGAATATGGGATGCTATTTGAGAGCTACATACAACTACTTGTAGTCAAGGACGTTTTACTGAGGCTCCTCAACCTGACCCCCAGGTGCTTGAGTTGACAATCTAAGTTACTGAGCTACAGCAAGAGCTTGCTGCCCTACGCAAAATGGTGGCAATTGCTGCTAGCCCAGTTGGAGTTATTTATGAAGATGGCTGTTGCCCTGGCTTGTCAGGAGCCCCAAAAATTCAATGTGCTAGAGAGTTGATTGCTCTAGCTAATGAGGTGGACCATTTGAACCAAGATCACACCAAACTCAATAGGGACGTGCAAGAAATGAGTAAATTGATTGACTCAGTAAATGACAGGTTTGTTCCTTGCCTCTCAGTGGGGCCTTCCCTTACCTCCTGGCTGGCCGAGCTTTCCTTAGTAGTAACAACACAGGGCTGACGCCTAGACGTTACTGAGCAACAGACCACCCTAGCTACTAATACGGGTATCTGCACTGCTGAGACCCTGACTACTCTTGAGGAAAGTGTTTGCCATCTGTGGGCCAGACAGCCCCCCTCTGAATCTGAAGCAGAATTCTCCCTGCGCACAAATGTACTCAATAGCAACAATGGTGGTCCAACTCCCAAAGCACATTTCAAACCTACCTTTAAGCAAGTCTTTGACCTCAAAACCTCAACCATTGCAGCTTTCCTAACTATCTATGAAACTGCCATGAGAAGAGCCTTGGATGAGGTTAAGAAGGAACACATTCTAACCTGTCTGCACCTAACCTGCCAAGAGGTAGTAGTGCCAGAGCTACCCACCATTGAGACCTGTTAAGATATAAAGCAGCTTCTGATTGACAAATTTGGTGACAATCTTAGTTTGGAAGTGAAGAAGGATGCCTTCATGTGCATTGCTTTCAAACCTAAGGAGACTCTAGCTGAATTTGCAGATATATTCTACATGAAAGGACAGCAACTGATAATAAGCAGACAATTGACAGCTCATGAAGCTTACATGGCTTGCACTCAAGCCCTTAAGGTAAACCAGCTTCTGTGCCTTCACTTAAAAGCCCATAAGGCCATGTTTTCTTCTATTAAGATCATAAATACACTGTTGCAGGATATGCACCTTACCCATTCTGGAGAAGTTGTGCAGGAGAATTGTGCCGCCTCTAATTCTGGTTTTTCTTCCTGTGGCCCTCTCATCCTCACAAAAACTCAGAAAATCCTCCTAGATGCCAAGTTTACCACAACTGTGGCCAGATAGGTCACCATTCTTGAGTCTGCACCAATCCTTGGATTGAAGGGGCTGATCCCAAGGAACAGGCGGGAAAAGAACAGTCAACCTAGAGGCAGAGACACTCTTGGTTGACAATTCTTCCCTGTCTCCTTCAATCCCCCCTCCATTGCTGACTCTGAGCCTGCTAATACTGGGGCTCCTCTCATTCTGCTGGTATTTTACAATATCTCTGATAACTCTGATATGGATGATTCAGATGTGGATGATCCCAATACCTATGGGTATTCAGTTCTTGCTGTCCCTTAAACTATTGTGGTCCCTTATAAGTTGTGTACTGGGAAATCTACAACAACCGCCAAGTCACTGCCGGGAGCCAAGGAGGTTGTCTCTTGCCCTTACCTCACTCAAGCTAAGAGATCCCCTGTGCTTGTAGAGTTATCTGAGGAATTTGCTGAGGTTGCCAATGCTGTATTCAAGAACTTTTCAGTCTTGCTTCCTCTCCTGACTGTCTATAAATAGTTTCCAGGCTTGAGATGCATGATTGAAAAATGAGACAAAGAGCTAGCAGAAGCCAAAGACATTCTGGATGTCCTCCCTCCCTTTGGTTGTACTATCACTTGTGTGGAAATATCCATCCAAAAAGTGAAAATCAAGGCCATCTTAGACATGGGGTCTCCTGTTAATTTTGTCTCCTCAAAGCTTGTCAAGAAGCTCAAACTTGCCCCTGACCTTAATTATCACCAGTTGTATGGCACAGCTGGACTGTCTACAACCCGCGCCATAGGAGCGTACTCTGCTCTACCCATGCGGTTTGGCAAGCTTCTCCTAGCTGCGCCAGCTGTTGTCTTAGAGAATGAGAGTTATGACCTTCTAGTTGGTACTCAATTCCTTAGGGAATATAATGGGATCATCAACTTAAAGAACAGCTTCCTCTTCATCTTGGGATACAAAGTCCCTCTGATATTTGAAGATCCAGTTAAAGTTCCTGGGAAGCGCCTCAAGACATGTGCCTTGAAATATCCCACTGGTGTTTTCACTTTAAAACACCAAACCCATTCCTCCAACATGAAGTGTCCTCCTATGGCTTTCCCCACGTTGGAAGGGATTCTTCTCTTGGCCACCTTTGCTGTGACTATTCCACCTGGGTCTCAAACTATCCTAGACTCCCAAATATTGTATGAGCTGCCTAAGCGTACATTCCTAGGGTTGTACTCTCCTCCCTTGCTAGGGCGCACCAAACCCTATCTCTGTCCAGGAATCTTGGATGTCTCTCATAAAGACCCTGTTCAACTGCTGATTGCCAACTTGACTGCTCTCCCCATACATGTGTCTAGAGGGCAGGTTGTTGGCTATGACAAGCTATTGAATGCTCCTGACGTCCTATCACTACATCCCTTTGCTACATTCCAGGACTTTAATTTACCTGAGGACAAGCCCCAAGTCTTATCCTTGTTCACTGCACAAGATATCCCACAGCTATCCTCAGTACAACAAAAGGAGGTGCTGAATTTGCTAGATCAGTTTTCATATATATTTGATAAAGATAGCACTGATTATGGTCTAGCTAAAGGTGGCATTCACCAGATTGATACTGGTGACGCTCCCCCTTCCACGCAAAACCTTATTGCTGCAGTTGCGTGTAAGATGCTCAAGTATCTGAAGAGCTCAAGCAACTATTAGACGCTGGGCTATTAGCTCCTTCCCAAAGTCCATGGGCCTCCCCCCTGCTCATACTGAAGAAGAAGGATGGAGGTCATTGTATTGTGATGTATTATTGACGCTTGAACTCCTTAACTAAAAAAGATTCCTATTCCCTACAACCCATTGATGATGCTCTCTGCCACCTTGGTGGCTCCAAGTTCTTCTCTGCTATGGATTTAGCTTCCAGATACTGGCAAGTTTCTCTCTCTCCTGAGGATAGACAAAAGGCCGCACTCATCACTTCCAAAGGACTTTTTGAGCCTACACACATGCTGCAAGGGCTCTGCAATGCCCCAGATACTTTCCAACGGGCCATGGACTCCATCCTCTGTGATTTAAAACTCTTGTGTGTCCTAGTGTACTTAGACAATATAACAGTCTTCAGTGCTACCTTTATAGATCACCTGGCTCATCTCAAGGAAGTGTTCATAAAAATTTGAGAGGCTGGCCTTAAGTTGAAACCATCAAAGTGTGCTTTCTTCAAGGAACAACTTGAATTCTTGGGCCATGAGGTGACCCAGACCATGATTCACCCAATAATCAAGAAAGTTGAGGCCATTGAAAAAAATGCATCTGCCCACCAATCCGCAAGAGGTTCAAGTCTTTCTGGGTATGATGGGCTACTACAGACAGTTCATCCCCAACTTTGCCAACACTATGAGCCTTTGGTCCAACTGTTGTGTAATGTCCCTTTCAAATGGACTGCTAGCCAGCAACAAGCCTTCAGGACCCTAAAGAAAAAACTCAAAGAGGCTCACATCCTAGTATATCCTGACTAAAATAAGGAGTTTATCATATATACTGATGCTAGCAACCTGGTCATTGGAGCCATCTTAGCTCAACTGGATGATGAAGGGGTGGATCACCCTGTGGCTTATACCTATTGTGTCCTGAATAAGCATGAGAAGAACTACAGTGCAACGTAGAAAAAGTGCTTTGCTGTGCTGCATGCAGTCAAGCAGTTCTGCTATTACGTGTATGGCACCTATTTAACTGTGGTCACTGATCACGCTTTGCTTAAATGATTACAACAACTTAAGGAACCAGAAGGACAACTAGCTAGATGGGCTCTCTGCTTGCAAGGTTACAACTTCACTGTGCTGCACTGTCAAGGGATTCAACATTAGAATGCTGATGTATTGTCCAGAATGCCCATCCTTGCTCTATATCCTGCTGAGACTGACAGGCTGTACAAACTAATTGGATATCCTCCCTCTTGGGAGAACAAGACAGAAGAAGTTTTATTTTCCCTTTCTAAATTGTCTGAATATACACTCATTTGTGACAATCAGCTTTTCAAGAAAGTACAAGACTGCTACCTACCTTATGTACAGCCTAGTCTTTGCCTTTTGTTGGTGCTTCAAGCTCGTAAAGAGATGGGACATGGAGGTATTGCCAAGACCTAAGACTGGCTCCAGAAAAACTATATCTGGGAGAACCTTTGCCTTCTGATTCCAGATGTCATTGCTAGTTTCCATGATTGCCAGCTCCAGCAACCACAAGCTGCCTCACACAAATTCAAGCTAGTCCCCCCTCAACATGCCTTTCATACCATTAGCATTAATGCTGTAGGGCCTCCCCCCTCTTGCTCTGGTTGCCGCTTTATCCTAATTTCTATTGATCATTTTAGCAAGTGGGTAGAAGCTTGCCCTATTAAGGACATCACTGCCAAGACAATTGCTGCTTTTCTGTTTCAAGACGTATTCTTTTGCCATGGCTGCTCTCAAATGTTGTTATCTGACAATGTAACTAACTTCAACGTCAAGTTGATAACCTCTGTTGTCAAGGCCTTGGGATCTCACCAGTCTTTCTCTGCCCCTTATAATCCTTCTACCAATGGGGCAGTTGAGCGTGCAAATTTGACTCTGGTTTTTATCATGAGGAAACTCACTTACTCTGATGCTGCAAACTGGGATATATACTTGCCTGCTGCTCTCTTTGCCTATTGCCTTAGCAAACATGGTGTTACTGGGTATTTCCCTTTTGCTATGTTGTATGGTCATTAAGCCACCACCCCGTTGCTATTGGGGGCCCCCTACTCTCCTCTGATAAGGCCATGAATCCTGATGACCATATCAAGGATCTAGTCAATCAAATCATTGATATCCAGGCTTCTGCATACACCTCTGCGTACAAGATCAAAATGCTTGAGCTCTCTCCTGATAATGCTGGATGCTCTCCCTTGCCTGAGTTTAATATTGGGGACCATGTTCTCTACTATCAACATAGAGTAGGAGGACGCGCTCACAAGTTAGATACATTGTGGGTTGGACCTCTGGAAGTGACCTTCAAGCAAGGATCTGAGTACACTTTGAAACTCTTCTCTAGTGGTTATCCGTTTGCCTGTGTGCATGCCAAGTTCCTCTGCAAGCATCACCCCCTAAGGCCAATCTAGAGGGGGCAATGTTGTGAATGTTGCCATTCACTATGTTTTGATTTTGCCTTCAATGGGTTATTTTGAGGACAAATCTCTTTTTCTTTTGCTTTTGCCCTTCAAAATGAGTCTGGCTCCAAATTAGGAAATTCAATTGTTCAGTTTCCTGATTCTGAGTAACTTGTTTGCCCCACTCATGCTTGTGGTGAGTGATCCTATCATCCATTTACTGTTTTGTGGTAACACTACACAGTATACATTCCCAATTTTTTTACCCAATAAACTTAAGTTCTATTCAAATTTTTGTCTTTGTGTCTTTGTGTACTTTGGTGCCTCTCTAGCCACGTCTAGCAGATATTATCTAATCAGGGCCAAAAGGTAATCACATAGCATTCCCTGCCATTTTAACCAAGACTTAGTACAGATTCAATCCTAAGGTTAGGATTTCCTGTTGTGTATATGTGCTGCACCTCAGGTCACAACATTGATGATACGCTGGATTGCCTGGGAGGTGCTAAGTTCTTTAGTGCAATGGACTTTATAAGTGGGTATAGAAAAATTGACCTGCCTCCTTCTGACCAAGAAAAAATGTGCCATCATTACCAACCAAGGGCTTTTCCAACCCAGAGGATGCCCCAAGGCTTATCTAATGCGCCAGCCACCTTCCAGAGAGCCATGGATGCTTGATGGAAGATCTCAAGCTATCCTGCATCCTATTATACCTTGATGACATCAATGTTTTCTCCTGCACCTTTACCAAACACTTGGCTCATCTGGAGGAGGTTTTCAAGCGGCTCTTAGCTGACAACCTAAAGCTGAAGCCACACAAATGCAATTTATTGCGCTTTTTGCATTACAGTGCTGCAATTATTTGAGATTATAGGACACAGGAAATTTTCTTGAATACATTCATATATGAGGATATGAGTAGTATTGTATCAGAAGAGCCAGGAATGAATGGAACCATGATTACTGTCCGGCAATGGCTTCTTATTGCGCAGAAGCACTTAAGGATTAGGATAAAGGTCAACCAGATTAAAGATATATCTCAGAAAAGTCAATTTTAAAGCTTATTTTTATAGTAAGTGATTCATTCTTCTTTTACCTTCTGAAAAGGTTACTCCCTGGGCTGCTAGAAAAATTTTCTAGAACATTCTAACACGCCCCTAATTTGGGTAATTATTAATCTAGGTTTGGCGCTTATTGCACGTCAACCAATAGGATATATTCATCTTCACCAAGCACAGGTAATCCTTGATGGCATGGAATAATTTAGTTACTTCAGGATCACTTCCTACCTTCCTGGCATGCTCCAAGCTTAATGCTTATTAATATGATACATATGGGAATTTGAGATAATGGGGAATCAAACCCAGCGTTTTGGCGCTTGATGTAAAAGTAAAGCGGCACTTTGGCGCCTGCAATATTTTCCAGGCAGCACCCTGGCGCTTGCAATAATTTTCAGTTGGAGCAGCACCGCTTGACATAAAAGTAGTTCAGCACTTTAGCGCCTAATCCAAAACCAGGTGGTGCTTGTGTCAAGTTTATACTTCTAGGAAGTATAATAAACAAAATAAAGGGGTAGATTAAGAAGAGAATAATACTTTATTGAATATGAATATAGGTTAATATATAGTATCATGATAAGCCACATGTTGTCCATGTACGTCATGGAGGTCATGGGGCTTATCTGAGTAATGTTCCTCTTTAGTCATGAGGCTTAATCAAGTTGTGTTCCATTTAGGACCTGGATTGAGAGATCCCTGTCATAGATGGTTAACTGATAATGATGCCACCAGTTTGTTGACTGGGCGGTGAACCACTTGGTGAGCTGCTTGGTGATTTACTTGGGGCATTAATTCTCCAAGAGGGAGTAATTGAAGATGTTGTGACACTTGTGTATTTTTAAAGTGGCGCGGCGGCAAATCATGTATCATTTAATTGCCGCAATGGCGCTTACCATTGGCTAATTTAAGGTCCAGGTCAGCAGGCTACTGCTGATCCAATATGCATATGATTTATACTACCAATTTATGTTATTTGGTAGCTGCAACTTGTATCTGAGAGCTCCATCATAATTAACATCATTGTATTTTGTACTACTAATTTATGGATTTGGTTGTAGCAATCCCAATCTGTGAGCTCCATCATAATTGGCATCATTGCTTAGTCAAAATTCCCAACACAACTTCTTCAAGGAGCACCTAGAGTTCTTGGGTTTTATCATCAGTTGCAACGCACTCTGCCCTGTCCCTCTCAAGGTTAAGGCCATTGAAAAGATGCAGGCTCCTTCTAGCAAAAGTGATGTCCAAGTTTTCCTAGGGATGATAGGTTACTACCGCTGCTTTATCCCCAATTTTGCACACTGGGGGATGCACTCTTCCAGCTCCTTTGCTCTGATGTGGACTTCTTCTGGAGTCTGGTGTGCCAGACTGCATTTGAGACCCTAAAGAAGACTCTCACTGCTGCACCTGTGCTGACCTACCCAGACTTTTCCAGACCCTTTGTAGTGCACACAGATGCCAGCTTGACAGCCATTGGTGATGTGCTTTATCAGCTGGATGTTGATGGATTACAACATCCAGTGGGCTACTGCTCTTGCACCCTCAACATCCATGAGAGAAACTACACAGTCACAGAGCGCAATTGCTTGGCAGTGATTTACTCCTACCAATAATTCAGGGTGTACCTTCATGGAGGACACCTCACCTTTGTCACAGACCATGCTTTCTTGCAATGGCTGAAGACACCTAAAAATCCTGAAGGTTGGCTAGCACTTTAGGCCATCAAGCTACAGGCATACAGCTACAAAATCATTCACCAAGCTGGTGCAATACACCAAAATGCTGAATGCCCCTCCAGTCTGCCTACTGTTGCTTTAGTCTCCCCCATGGCTGACATTCTCTATGATAAACTCATGGAGGACCCTTCTTTGTGGGGGGAGGAACCGGCAGAAATACAGAAGGCCTTCAAGAAGCTAGCTATTGACACCAAGGTCTCCAAGGGACAGCTCCTAAAGCTTTGTGGGGATTCCTGGCTTATGTATATACGTCTATCTCTGAGCATGAACTCAGTGGTAGATGCACACAAGACTACTGGACATGGTGGTATTTAGAAGATACTAGCAATGCTACAACAACATTGCTTCTGGGAAGGAATGCAAACATATGTGGTGGAGACTTTAGCCTCTTGCCATGACTGTAACACTGAGCACCTTAAGGTAGCCAAGTTCCAGCACAGACTAGTTCAACCTGGGTTTACCTTTCATATGGTGGCTATTGACTTAGTGGGTCCCTTGCCAGTCACCAAAAGCAATAACAAGTTTATTATTGTAGCTGTGGATCACCTGATCAAATGGGTAGAGGCTAAGGCTATCCCTAAGCAGTCTGCCCTGGCCACTGCTATGTTCATACTGGAGAACATAATATACAAGCATGGTTGTCCCCAAGTACTGTTGGCAGACAATGACACCAACTTTACCAGCTATATGATTCCCCGCCTAAATCAGCTGATGGGGATAGGTGGTACGCTATATACTCCCTAACACCCACAGACAAATGGTATAATAGAACACACAAATGGAAGCCTGGTACAGATACTTTGGAAGATTAGCCATCAACAAGAGACAGAATGGGATAAATTTCTACCAGCCGCAACCTTTATGTACAATATTGGCTATCATCAGGCCACAGGAAAGTCACCCTTCCAGATACTCTACGGGCAACAATCAGGACTACCACCCCTGCTATAATTGTTGGTAAAACATAGCCTGACAGCATCCCCAGATGCCTACCTCACTAAACTGATACAGACATTAAAATGGCTAAAATCTGAAGCCTACACGGTTAACCTTAACCACAAACTTCAAGACTTTGACCAAGCCATGGTCAAGCGCCCTATCCTACAGTCCTATTTGGTTGGAGATGAGATCTACTTCTTCAGAAACAGAGGCTATGGTTGAGAGTCTAAACTTGCCCCTCTCCGGAAAGGTCCTGTTCAAGTCATCCAAAAGTCTGGGCCCAACTCATACACATTGAAAGTGCCGGTTTCTGGGTAATTAATTACTATAGTGCATGCACAATATATGTGTGCCACTCCTAGTAGTCAATAGTAAGCCCTAATGAGGCCAACAACCCAAAAAAAGAAAGACTAATAAAAAACCCATGTGTTGTCCAGTTTTCCAAACCTAAAAATATATAAGAAAAGGAATTGGAAGACCCTTATTGTTGGGATACCAGGCCTTGCATATACCAGACCAATTGAATCAAGGCCTGAACCGCGGCCAAGTAAGAAAGCTGGTTCCTAGAGGACCCACAAAGCCAATGACTAAGGATGGGACATTGAAGACCCATCAAACGTTGCACATGATATATCCCCACAGCCACAAGGAAGGAACCACCAAGGAAGAGAAAATCACATATTAGGGATTCCTGGAGCACATAATCATCTGGAGTCTTTCCACCTAAATGATAGTACACCCCAAGAAGCCAGTCAAGGAAGGCAGCCATGTTGTATTCCTTAGTAAGGTCAAACTTGTTGGCGCCACAGAGCATCAAGTTCCCAGTAAGGACCATGACAACCAGATGGTCACCACTGACGGAATCCATCCCCTTCAGAGTAGCCTGGAACGCACAATAAAGCCTTTGCTCAAATTTATCAGTAGCTACCCAACCTTCCACTTGAGGAACAGTCTGGCCAGGCATGGCCCAAGCCCTGACACTGCCTTGAGAATGGCCAACACAGTACCCTGCTATGTGGCACCAAGTTGTTGACCACAGAAAGTGAAACTCTGAAGATGGCTCTCTCAAGTACTTCTCCACCTGACACATAGAAAATTGCCACTGAACCAAATTACCCTCCTCTAACCTGAGCTGGGTAAGGACTAGTGAATGATGAAGAGCCAAAGACAAGGTTGCCAGTAAGGGATCAGTTCCCTCCAGAGGCATAGCAGGAATTGACTCTCAATGAAACTTGGCTGACAAGTCCAAGTACTGGCTGTCCACGTCCACCATGGTCAACAGCTGGGCCAGAGTCTGCCCCCTCACAGCTGGGGTCCTTTTGGCTTGAGCTTCCTTGGCTGGAGCCTGTTTCCTCTTAGGAATGACCACCTGAATAGTCTGCTTTTTGGGCTGCAGAGATCTTAAAGTATAGGAATGAACCATACTTCTACCCGGGGTCCTTTAGGCGCTTTGAAACCCTGTCATCTAATCCAGTGGCAGGAAATGTTGCAATGTGCTAAAATGTGATGGATTTGATGGACATTAAGTTCAAAGTCAGATCCAGAACGTAATTACACATTAGGTGGTTGCTCAACTGATCAATTGAGAACTAGTGGATTCCAGAGAATTCTGGATTTCACTCAAATCTTCTCAGCAATTTAAAAATTTGAAGGTTACACAAAGGGGCAACAAACAAGGCCTTTGATTCCAGAATTAAGGCTCATACTTGGCGTTTGAGTCTGGAAACCTAAATGGAGGTGATGTCAATAATATAATTGCCCAATCAATAGCCAATTTTGGTATTGATATTTTGATTATGGTATTGATGCCAAACCTGACCTAATTACCTGGTCTTCCATCCCACCAATTTCCTCTCTCCCAATTTCCCACCTCACTATATATACTTGGTTTATATATGAAATAAAGACAAGTTTCTACCCCCACATATTGTTCAATCCTATTAGGGGTTACTACCCTGTATTCAGGTATAGTAATAGAACAATTACACGGGCTAATTCTTGCTAGCTATACCCAACAGTCCACACTTACAACAGCATGTGAGCACTTTTTTGCTGTGTTGACCCATTTTGCCATTTAACGCCAAAAATCCCTGTTATCAGAGTGTATATTTTAACCTGATAGTTTGATTTTGCTTAAATCTGAAATCATTTTGCTTAAATCTGAGGTATTTTTTAGTTGTTGTTATAGCTTTTAAAACTACTGTATTAGATGGGAAAAAATTGCCCCTGGGTACAGCTCAATAGAGCATGTTATTCAGGATTCAGTTATTCTTGCCGCCACATATGGGATGGCAGCTCCACCAGAAAAAATCCTCCTGGACAATTTTATCACAGTGCTTCTGTACTCAAGCCGCCTCAATCTATATAGTACAGGAGCAATGTCAACATACGCTTTGGCAATAAAAGTTGCTAGTTTATTTCAGCATCAAGTCCCGGAATTCTGCCGCTCACACCCCCAATAAAGCTCTAAACCCAAATAAAAAATTTAAATTTTTTTAATATATTTCTTTGAAATCTACTATAATCAAACCATTCATATTCAACAAATAAAATCCTTATATAACAATAGTTATTTATGTATGTTCATTCATTCATCCTTCTTTGCTTTGTTAATTTTCATTATACATGCCAGTATACAATTGAAATCATATAAAGAACATCAATATAAACTAAACTAAATAAAAAACAAACAATAAAAAATAAAATGCAGATAAAACATTCAGAATAGCTAAGCTTTTAATTGATTGGCTTCTTGGAGAGGCACATAGGGAGAAAAAAGTCAGTGTGGCCATAGAATTTAGCCACAGTTTTGGCTGGGAGGGTATGGAAATCAACCTGCAGCAAGTTAAACAAATCATTGGGTCCAAGTGCCGCCCCTTTCTTGACTACTTGCTTAAGCCACTCAAAAAATTCCTTGATTGGGTTGAGGAATGGGAGGAATAGAAGGCACAAATTAGATGTGGCAAATTTTTGGGAGCCAATTTCTACACCAAGCTCAATCATCTGGAATTCATTGAGAATATCTGCCACCTTGTGGAGCCCAACATTATCCTAAACTATGATATTAGTGACACCCAAACTGGATACTTGTAGGTGCTCCCAAACCAATTGGAGAAATTCCAGAAAGGACCCACTATTATGAGAGCCCTTGACCATCTGTTATAGTTCAATACCAAGGGGACCAAGAAGAGCTACCATCAATTAGGTAATAGAACGCACAGCTGCACGCCGGGACATGCCATTCTTTTTGCCTTTGGGGACGTAGCCATACTTGTTTCTCATGGAGGACATAAAAGAGGACTTGTTGATGTAGTAGAACTTTACTGTACCCTTCTTGTTGAGAGCATTGATTGTCTTGGTGTATTTCTGAAACTACTTGATGTTTTCAGGGCTGTTCTGATTGTATGGAGAAAACTTGAGTTTTTTCCATGAGAATCTTGTACTCTTCATGGCACAATAGCAGGTGAAAATCTAAGCCTTGATCCTGAAAGTGGACTCAACCATTGACTGAATATTTTCCAGTTCAAGATGGCAGTTTCTATTGATTCACTGCCAGATTTCCTACCAGTGTTCCTTGACCAATAGGATTGGCTTGTGTTTGGATTTCTACAAAAGAAGAACAGAACCTGTTTTCAGGTAGGTTGTGTGAAGCCTGTGCGCAGATTTTTTGAAATACTGATGATGGCTGTGGGGTAGGACACACCATCTCAAAAACGCCACTTCAATTTACGCCATCTCAAATTAAATTTGAGATGGCGTTTTTTGCGTTAGTGATTTTGAATCACAAAAAATTTATAAAAAAACAATAAAATAGTTAAAATTTACATATACCTTTATAATGCAGCATCTCAAATTTACGCCATCTCAATTCTGTCACTTCCAGTCATTTTAATTAAATCTTATTTTGCTAACTTTATTTACATATAAAATCACTTAGTGTGGGGTGTGTTTACGTCATCTTGACTTTACCTCATTTCAAATCACGCTATTCATCTTTAACTAAAATAAGCTTATACCCAAACTAAAATAAAGCCTGTTGTATAGTACCAGAAGATGTTCCCATAGTATTAATCCAAGACACTTATACTAAGAACAACCTAAAAAGACGCCACTATGATAGTCCTTCTAGTGATTGCTATTGCTGGGTAAAAAAACCAGCTTTTTTATATGTAATATATAGCTTTATTATACATGGATACATTGATAAGGGTTCCCTCAATAAAATATTTTAATAATGATTTTAATATGGAAGGGGGTAATTATGGCATTTTAATTTACGTCACTTCAAACTCCACTGAGTTTCATATCACCCAATTGATTTGATGCACACAATGGATAGGGGAAAATAAGGGGGAAATACCTATGATTCCAGGCTACGCTATATCAATTCCCCCACCGCAATTCTTGCTTTCCACTTTTCAAAAGTACATATTCACGTCAGTTATCATATAAATGAAAAATGTAAGAAAACATATGAAACTATGCAGATATATTTTTTTTGGCCTCCTCTAAACAACTGGATACTTTTTAATCCCAGTTGTATAAGCTAGTTTTTGAGAAATTCAAGTTTTAATCTTTGGCCCAGTTGAGGTAGCTCCACTGTAGATTTCTTGCTTTAATATAAAAAATTGTCAAAAACACTATGTGTTTGAGCTGCAGCACCTCAATTATGTTGCTTCAAAAACACCATTTCAACTGCAAGTTTCAGTCAAAACTCAAAGTTTTGCATACTTGTGTTACTAGTAAAAAATTTATTTTTACAAGACAAAAAATATTGAAATTTTTGATACTATATATTTTTAGATCTTTTCTACAATTATGTGAAAAAAATTACTACTTTTATATTAAAAACATTCTCATTTTTTAAAAAACAACCCCCAAATTGCTCTTATTTTTATACTAATTCACTTTTAGATGCCTCCCAAGTCAACTATCAAAGCTGCGTCCAAGGCCTCAAAGGCCTCAAAGTCCAAGATCACTCCTCTAAAGGCCAAAAAGGCCAAGACTACCCCAAAGAAGCAGCCTTCTAAGGCCAAAGCTTCCCCCAAGACCCCAACTACATCACCTGAGCCAGAGGGAAACAGTCCTACCCCTCCCCATTCTCCATTTGTTTACTCCCCCTCTGATCCTCAAGAGAAGTTATTTAACTTCAATTGCAATTCTGACCCTACTTCAGAGCCTGAGGATGAAGAGGAGCAGGAGCCTGAGCCTGGTGCTCCTGCAGATGAGCCAATTGAGCTCTGGGATCTTAACTCTATCCACAATATATGCAACCAAAATGGCACCTTTGCTGTGCCAACAACATACTTTATCAGCTATCCAATTATGACAAAGAAAGGGGGTTTCATTTTTGTCTACAAGGGCTAAAGCTTCAGCTGTAATGATAAGAAGAAGCCCATCCAACAACATCACTTCAAATGTGATAACATTGGCTGCCCAGCTAGACTAACTACTTATGGTTTCACTAGATGTAAAGCCCTAACTGTTAACCACAACTGTGCTAAGCTTTTTGACCCTCTCTATCAACTTATCTGCTTGTTTCTTTGCCAGGTGATCCCAACCACAAAGGATCAAATGCAACTGAGGTCGTCAACAATGTGCTCCTCAATTTAAATGATACCCAACTAGCAACTGTTGGTGGTGCCTCAAAACTACAGAGATATTTTACTGATCAAAGATATGCTCTGAGCACTGAAGGCGTCAGTGCAAGCTCCATTGACCAATTGATCATTACTGAGGAACAAAAATTATCCCACCATGAGGAGAGACTCCTTCTTCACAATGATGGTCAACATGCCCCTGAGTGTATTATCTTCTTTGCCACAAGCCAGAATCTGCACAACCTGCTGAAATGCAAGACCTGGCTTGCAGATGGCACTTTCTCAACCTGCCCAAAGCTCTTCAGCCAGCTTTGGAATATCCATGGGCAGGTTGGTAATTTAGTTCTTCTCCTGGTCTTCTTTTTCCTTTCCAACAAGAAGCAGGAAACATATGTCCGTACACTCATAATCCTAAAGGCCAAGTTGGATGAAATCCTCCCAACCATCAAAGAGGAGCCCAAGGAGACCAGAGAGCGCAAGAAGAAGGCCCAGTCACAGGAAGAGGAAGCCACCCCAACCAGAAAGCAGCCCAAAAGCCTTCCCTATCACAATTATCTGGTAGTGGATTTCAAACAGGCTCAGGCAAATGCCTTCATTTGAGTTGTTAATAGCTCCCCTCAGGGATGCTACTTCTACTTTTGGCAGGCACTCTGCTGCCGCCTCCAAAAGTGCTCTGACCTTCATGAGCTGGTCAACTCTGAAGGCACCAAAGAAGCCAAGGATGTCTTCAATTGCTTTGCTGCCCTTGCTTTTTTTATAAAGGAGGATACAAATGCCTTCTACAACACCCTACTCTATCACCCATATATTTTAGCCAACCAGGCAGCCTTTGCACCCTTTATTGAGTATTTTGAAACTCAATGGGTTGGAGTGTTTCAAGGAGCACGCCACATCAAAAAGGGTGGTGAATCAATCACCTGGAACTGCTTTAAGCAGGTAAAAGATGGTTTAATTAAGACCACCTCTTCCCTTGAAGGGTGACATAGCCAGTTTGCTACAAGGGTCAGGGTTCATAAGCCCAAATTCAACAAAATAATGGTGCATATAAAGACCCAACAAGCCATCTCTGCTTGCCTCTTCAAGACTGGCATGAAGACCAAGGGTGATCCCCCCAAGCAGACCAATGCAGTGAAAAAGTATACTGAAATCAGCAAGGTGGTCCTTGCCTACTATCCTAAGGATAGAAAGCTTGAGCATCTCCAAGCTATCTCAGTTTCTCTTTCTACCAATTTTTGAGTTATTTCCCAATAAACTATTATTTATCTTCTCTCTTATTTCCTTTGATTTTTTCATTCTTTGACTTCTTTTGGTATTTGGTATAATTATATGCCTATTTTAAAGTATAGTTTATAGTTAAAATAGATTAAAATAGTTGTTTTTGGGATTATTTTAACTTTTGGGCTTTACACAACTATGTTGCTACTAATTGACTCCATTTTTTATTGCATATTTGAAATTCTGAGGCTTTTTTAAGCCTAGAAATGTTTTTTGAATTTTATTTTTAAGAATTTTTTGGATTTTTTTTGGAGTTGAAAAAATCTAAAATTTTAAAACTTGTTTTTCTTAGCTGAAATGCTGTAAATTGAAATGGCGTTTTTACTAATAAATCAAGATAGCGTAAATTGAAATGGTGTAATTCAAGATAGCGTTTTTTGAGATGCTGTTTTTGAAATGGCATTTCTACTAACTGTGGCCTTCTTGTAGTCCAGTGTCTCCTCCATGAGTATGTTAAAGGTCTTGTGGGTGGTGCCAGGGATGACATGGTACTTGGGCTTTTTGGAGGCAGGCACAGACTCTGTGGGCTCAGCCACAACACAGGGCATAGGCACCTTGCTGTAAAATGCAGCAATCTTTTTAAGCACCTGCTTGCAATCAGTGGTTTGTAAATACTGTGGCTGCTTGTTGTCATCTTGCCCTTTGTATGCACTCACGTAAGGCTTGTATGTGATGTCAAGGACTGGCTTCACCTTCTCCATGATAGTAGCCAGAACACCATTGTGGTGGTATACAGGGTTGTATACATAGGACATCCTCTTGGTGATGATGTCATTTAATGTTTTGGTAGTGATGACCTTGGTGTATTTTTTGGTCAGCTTCTAGACCCTGGGATTTATTATCCATGCCCTTGCACTCTGTGCCCCTTGAACTGGTTGTGTCAGTGCACCCTCACTATTGAACTCTCCTCTCCCATCTCCTTCCTGAGTAGGTACTTGTGTTGCACTAACTTGATTTTTTGACCCACAAGAGTATCCACGTCTGTGGCATACTCCTTTGGCACCTTGTCTCTGTTTTTGTGAAGCTTCCTTTTTTGTATAAAAATAAAATAAAATTAAAATCAGTTTATCTATATAACTTATTCATTTTAATTTTTATCTACCCATATATAGTATCCTAAAGGCTTGTAGTCACTGCTGTTTATTTCAAATTAGGTTTTATGTTGCAACTGAGTTCCCAGAATTGCCTGACAATGTATCTCACAATACACAGAGGGCGCTCAATGAGTTTCCCCTTGATGTATCTAACAACATGAACCAATCTGATGTCAATGTCAAACTGCAGGCACTTTCTCCTAATTAGGAGTGCTATCAATTTGACCTGCTGATCCTGCACAAGTTATTCCTTGGCTCTAATCCTTACATGAAACATGCCACCCCCTTGTGGTCTGGTGGCTTTCCCCATATAGTATATAATTGCAGTATTCTATAATAAACAATACCTTATTCTTGTTATTCCTGTCCTTTCTATTGGACTGTTGTATTCCCCAATTCAAATACTGAATCCTCATTGGTTCAGTTGCAACAGTGGTAGCAGCAGTAGGTCACAGCCTACCTAAAGAGAAAATTCCCCCAAGAAAGGACAGAGTATGGGCTGTATGGCTACTCCCCACCAAGAAACTGTCAAGGGTCTGGATGTACAAGCATTCTGGCTACTGCCAACCTACTTAACATCCAGCCATTGCCCGATTTAGTCCCCTTCCAATATACTGTTCAACATACCAAGAATGGTAACTAAGCAATATCACCTGACTGTCCAGGTATCCAGTGGCTTGAACCCATCTATCACATGACCAACCCCTAGGTTTGATAAAACTAAATCCCTGCCACAGCCAAGTCTATATAAGTCTAAAGTATTATCCAATAAAATACACTTCTCTTCTTTCTTAATTCCATATTTAAAGCTTCCCCAAAAGGCGCTCCTTATCACTGGTAGCAGCTACAGTTTTTTGACCACGCCCATGAGAGAGAAAATGACTGACCAAAACCCGCCCACATTTGCTCACTTACTCAACCAGGCCACATCTCAGAAGACCTGGAAAATGTACTTCCGCGCCCACAACATTGACAAAGATATACCTAGTGGATGCACTGTATTCAAAGGTCTGGTCATGCCCAAAGAATGCGCCAAGATAATTCAATACAGTCACTCTCTTCAACCACAAACAAATGCACAACCACCTATCACAGGTGAAGTGACCAACACCAAATACATTGGTATCAACAAGTTCTTTGGTAAAAACAAAGAAAACTTCATCAACTGGCTAGACCACTCAGCCGCTAAACTCTGCGCCAGCCGCATCCCCCATGAGAAATGGGTCCAGGAAGCCAGCAAGCACCTGTACAAGGCTGCATCTAACTGGTTTGCCACCTGGGTTGGCTCACAAACTGACAACCAGCTTGACAACTGGTAAGAGTTTAAAGCGGATATCACACACAATTTCTGCATCACCAAATCCCTCCAAGACATTGCAATAAAGCTCAGTGATCTTCCTCAAAAGACCACTATTGCAGCTTACGCCAACAAATTTGAGGAAATAGTTTGCAAGATCCAAAACCCAGCACAAGCTGACAATATACACACAAGAGCATCATTCATCAACAGAATGAAACCCTCTGTTGCTGCCCTCATCCGTCCAGAGGCTAATACCTCCATGCCTGCGCTCATTGCAGAAGCCAAGTGCGCTGAAAAATGCGCAAACATGGAATATGCTGCACACAACGGCAATTGCTCCTCAAACAGCAATGGCAGAGAAAACTCCAATGGCAATAAACACCAAAATACCAACTATAGCAATGGCAACTCCAATTGCAACAATGGCAATCACAGCCAAAGCGCAAACCGCTCCTGTCCCAAGAAAGAGGACACTGCCAAGGTTAACAATGCTGAAGTAGCAACCCGCTATGATTCTGACCCCACATTCTCTGACCTTGGAGGTCTCAAAACAGAGGAACAGGGAAAAGAGGAGGGGGAACAGGCTTAAGTGCCCCTTTCTCCCCCCAACTTGACAAGAAATTGTACCAAGGCACAAACTTTGCTGTCCGCATCCCCCGTGTCCTGCAATCCTCCATTTTTATGAACATAAAAATCAAAGATTGCTCACAACTTCTTGTCTACCCATGCACTTACAAATCACATACACATAAATTTTTATTTGACTCTGGTGAACAACACACTATGGTTAGCAAACCTTTTGTAACCAAGTATAAAGTACCAGTTGTCAAATCCAACTTCAAATACGCCAGAATGGCAGACAAATCAAAGGTTCTACTCAAAGGCAAAACAACTCTTTACATAATTGACCTCCAAGGAATACAAACGTCCATCAAAGGACTTGTCATGAACAACATAAACTACAACATTGTAGCAGGCATGGACTGGTTTACCCAAGTGAACCCCAGCGTATGTTGGAAAACAAAAACCATGACCATCAAACGCAACAGAGTCAACTTCAACATCCTCAAAGAACCAAATGACCTCATTCTAAGAGACGCAGTATTTGTCCAGGTCATAAACCAAGATGACTCAGAACATCTAACCAAAGATAGTACCCTCCACATGATGAGGTACACTGAGTTCAATAGCATACAAACACAAAAGATCCAATGCTCAGAACTTGTGGCACTCCTAAATGAATACGCTCACATATTCAAGGAAGAACTCACAGAGTTACCCCCCCCCCCAAACGGGAGGTAAAACATGGCATCAACTTATGCAAGGCCATGCCTAAACCTGCACCCCTCTACAGACTCTCCCCTATGGAGCCCCAAACCCTCAAAACACACATAGAGGACAACCTAACTAAAGGCTTCATCTGCCCGTCTGAATTCCCATGGGGGGCAGCAGTATTCTTTGTAAAGAAAAGGGAAGGCACTCTGCGTCTAGTAACTAACTAAAGAGCGCTAAATGTAAGTTCAGTAAATAATAAATACCCTCTTCCACTTATAGATGATCTGTTTGCAAGACTCTCAGGTGCCAAATTTTTCTCCAAAATTGACCTCACCTCAGGGTACAACCAAGTTGAAGTAAAGGAAAAGGACATACCAAAAACCGTGTTCCGTACACAATTTAGATCCTTCAAATGTGGAGCAATGAACTTTGGGATGACCAACGCTCCCGCAACGTTTGTCACCATGATGAACCAAGCACTAAACAGTCTCTAAAATACATTATGCTACCTTGAAAATATCATCATATTCTCAAAAACAAAAGAGGGACACCTCACGCATGTCTGCAAGACACTTGATTGACTTGCAAAGCACAACCTTTACACAAAACCAAGTAAGTGCCAATTTATGGAAAAGGAACTCCTGTTCTTGGGCCACATTGTCTCTGACAGTGGCATCAAAGCAGATCCAGAAAAAATTAAAGCCATAAATAACATGCAACGCCCCACCTCAGTTAAACAAGTTAGATGCTTTCTTGGTATGGTAGCTTACCTAAGGAAATACATCAAAGACGGTGGAGAACTAACCGCACCAATCAATGACTTAACCAAGGGTAATGCCAAAAAGAAATTCATCTGGACTCCAGAATGTGATAAGAATTTCCATTTATTAAAACAAGCTCTGATTGAAGCACCAATCTTGCAATACCCTAACAATAACGGGTGCTACGAGCTTGAGTCAGATGCCAGCAACACCGCCATTGACGCAGTCCTGCACATCCACCTCTAGGGCAGCAAGAATTCCTGCCAGCATGTTACAAAAGCAGAAAACTAACTAATACTGAGCAGAGATACCCAATACACAATAAGGAATTGCTAGCAATATACCACGCATGCAATAAATGGAGATGTTATCTGGAAGGACATTTAAACGTCTGAGTACTAACTGACCATAAATCCTTAATCTATTTCAAAACTCAGAGCGCACTTGCACGGCGGCAAGCCAAATGGATGTTCTTGCTGGAATAGCTTAATCTGGACATCCAGTACAAAAAGGGGGCAAAGCTAGTCACAGCTGATGCTCTCTCTAGACTATGTCAGCCTAGAGAGGATCACCCTGACCACCTGGACCCTGACTGGCCAAACCTGTACAACACTGAGTATAAAACCAAAGGGAAAGACCCCTCAACACACCAACTGACCCACATTAAATTAGTAAGAAACAAAAAGTATTTCCATGTATCAAATGGCACAGTATACCAAATTATCAATGACAAACATGTCCCATACATTCCACTTGTACTAAGAGTTGACACCATACTAAGACATCACTGCCTACTAGGCCACACAAAGGCTAACAACCTATACCTCACACTAAAAGAGATAGTATGGTGGCCCAACCTCAAACAGGATATAGTTGATGTTCTGAAAAAGTGCACAGTGTGCAAGAAATACACCAGTACAAAGGCTCCTCAGCCAACAGTCAACCCATTACCAGACCCTGAACCATTTAAGGTTTGAGGGCTAGACGTAGTAGGCCCCTTCCCAGAAACAAAGACAAACCAATGTTTCTTAATTGTAGCTATCAACTTTTCCACACACTGGCCCATCTGCTGGGCAAAAAAGGACCACAAAGCAAATAATCAACCATTTCATTAACAAAGCAATCATAGCCAACTATGGTACTCCAGAATACATCATAACTGATGGAGCAACCAAGTTATCAGGTCATGTAGTAAATGACAACTTAAAGTACAAAAACATTAAACACTCCACAACCTCTCCATACAGGCCACAGGCCAACGGTAGAGTGGAACGCCTCAACGGCAGCCTTATAAGGACCCTAGAGAAAATAATGGATGGCAAAGCCAAAGACACATGGCCACTATACATGAAACATGCATTACTAGTATCCCAAGTCCGCACCAACCAAGGGACAGGCTAATCACCATTTGAGCTAGCCTACGGGTACAAACCGGAAGTAATCACCTGTAACAAACAGCCCTACATAAAGATCCCCCCGGGGAAACCTCCCACAGCAGAGCAAGCACCAAACCTACAACACATCCGCCTCAAAGCTAAAATACCAGAAATTAAGAGGCTCAAAACACAAAAGGTAACCTCCACAGAGGAACAACTTCCCATCAACTCCCCTATCTGGATTCTAGATGGCAACAGAAAGAAACTAGACTCAGTACACTGGGGACCAGGAAGAGTCATCAAATACAGACCAGAGCACAACACTTACCTAGTAAAATTCCAAATTGCCAAAAACCCAATTATCAAGAAATACCACAGAACCTGTCTCTGCCTCAGTAAAGGAGAGCACTTGACCATACTGGTTCCAACTAATAAACAGCTCCAGGAGCATCAGGCGGCAGCTGTGAAAATAAAGCCCCCTCCTGATGCACCAGAGTAACCCCTTAAGGGGGGTGTCAAGGGTTTGGATGTACAAGCATTCTGGCTACCGCCAACCTACTTAACATCCAGCCATTGCCCAATTTAGTCCCCTTCCAATATACCGTTTGACATACCAAGAATGGTAACCAAACAATATCACCTGACTGTCTAAGTATCCAGTGGCTTGAACCCATCTAGCACATGACCAACCCCTAGGTTCAATCCAACTAAATGCCCACCACAGCCAAGTCTATATAAGTCTAAAGTATTATCCAATAAAATATACTTCTCTTCTTTCTTAATTCCATATTTGAAGCTTCCCCAAAAGGCGCTCCTTATCAAAACCTTCCTGCCAATCCCCAAGGGGGACATCTCCGACGGGTAAATTATCTATTAAGGTCAACTGGTACTTACAAGTGTTTACAACTGACTCCGGCTTAGGCAGCATAACGCTAGTGTCACCCCGCCCCAGTCAGATCTGTCACAATGCATGCTCAACCTCCAGTTGGAAACCTTTGCAAGTGGCGTGGAAGGGGCTGACATTGTCAGTTAGCTCTACTCCATCAAACCCTGCCTCTGTTTATGTCAGGTACCTGAGTCTATGTGGGTTGCCACTGCTTCAGGCCGCCTTACGGGACCTGTTGCAGTTTGATTCACCACCTGGGCCAGTCAAGAGATAGAAATCACTGGGGTGTCATTCAGGGATGCCGCAAAGTCCCGCTACAGTGAGACTTTCTTGCTCATTGTGGTAGGGACTCCCCTCCTGGCTATCAAATAGACTGGTTCCGTTCCTGAATACCTTGCCACCTGGAAGCAAGCTCTTGCTGCCGCCCCAGAAGCTGTGACTGACGGAAACACCATGCTCCTTACCTTGATTGTTAATGGGCTCAACTCCCATATCTGCAAGTGAGTTCCTGTAGGTTGTTGAACCTCCATTGGTGACTGCTATAAAGCCATTGTGGAGGCTAATAATCAGGCTTCAATGGATTTCCACTGCTCCAATGAGGCACCACCCCAACCTTGTCCCATATCTGGCAGTGCTCACAACCAAGTAGGTTGCTGCCAGCCACGCCAACAGAAAAATGGGGTTAAGCGCCCTGCAAGGGGGAACTCCAGTTAGCACAAATTGAGGACCCAGGAAAAGCCTGGGGGTTGTAGTTACAAGAGGTTCTACAACCCCACTTGACCTGCACTCTCAATCCCTCCTAGCAAAAAAACCCTGTGACTACAACATTCACAAAGTTGAAACCCATGATGTCTTCCAAGTTCATAACGACAATCCCATACTTCAAGCCAGTCACTCTCCAAATAAAGTAACTCACTTGGCATATCTCTTTTGTTTCTGTGGGAACACTCACAAACTACTGGTAGATACTGGGGCTAATCACACTATGGTTGACCAGAAGTTTGCAGATGCTTAACAACTAGACCAAGTGCCAAGCAGGTTCAAGGCAGTACAAGTGGCTGATTCCCAAAGAGTGGCAATTACCCATGAGACAGTACCCTTCTCCATGAGAATGGGGAACGTCCAGCTTAAGCTCTCTGGACTAATCATGGCAGGGCTCAGCCACAATGTCATTGCTGGCCTTGACTGGCTTTGCCACAACCAACCCTACATTGACTGGGATACATTAGTGATCACCCTCAATAGGAATGGGGTAGGTTTTCAGATCTATCCTGTCAAAATGAGCAAACTACTTCACAATACTGTGTTTTTTCAGAATAACAGAGTCAGGCTTGTACTATTTCAAGGGTGGAAACTAGACTTCAACCAATGTTCAGTCAAAGTTATCCACGCAGAACCACTTGTGGCCCCTCCCTTGAAAACTTCACCCCCACCTGTGCTTGCTACACTCCTTGAGGAGTACAAGGACGTCTTCAGCAAAACACTGGACCATATACCTTCTCTTTGAGAGACCCAGCACTCTGTAAAACTCTAAGGGTTGTTACCTAAGGCACACCCCTTATACCGTCTCACACCAAAAGAAGATGAGACTCTCCCCCAGCACCTTGTGGACACACTTGACAAGGGCTTCATTTGCCCCTTGCCGTTGATTGACAGCTTGTTTGACACACTCACAAGTGCAAAGGTCTTTAGCAAGATTGATCTGACCGCGGGGTACAACCAGGTTCACATTGAACCAGGGGATGAGGCAAAAACTGCCTTCCACAAACACTATGGGTTGTTTTAGTGTCAGGTCATGAACTTTGGAATGACCAACGCTCCTTCCACCTTTGCCATGTTGATGAACAAAGCATTTGAGGAATTGATTGGGAAATGTGTGGTTGTGTACCTTGACAACATTATTGTCTTCAGTCAAGATCAAACCACACACCTCCAACACCTCTGTGCTGTCCTCAACACCCTTTGGAAAAACCAGTTGAAGGCTAAGCCCTCCAAATGTGAATTCCCCAAGTCGGAGCTCTTGTTCCTTGGGCACACCATCTCTGCCCAAGGGATAAAGCCTGACCCTGACAAAATCAAGGCAATTACCAGCATGCCACCACCCACTAATGTTGGTCAGGTGTGTACATTCTTAGGCATGGTTGCCTAAATGCATAAATTCATCCCCAACTGTGGAGAACTTATTGCACCTCTCACCAAGCTCCTGAACACTAAACAGTGCTTCTATTGGACTCCTGCCAGAGATCAAACCTTTGAGATGTTGAAGCAGAGGCTTACAACTGCACTCATATTACAGTTTCCCAATTGAAACTGCCAATACAAACTCAAGACTGATGCCTCTGACAGGCCATAGGGGGTGTGTTACAGGTAAAAACTGATGAGGGTGTCTTTCTTTCTGTGACATACAAATCCTGGAAGCTCACTGACTCAGAAAATGTTACCCAATTCATGACAAGGAGTTAGCGGCAATTATGCACTAAGTTGAGAAGTGGCGCTGTTACTTGGAAGGGGCCACCTTTCCACCCCGTTTCCTGATAGACCACAAGTTGCTCCAATATTTCAACACACAGTCCCACTTGACACACCACCAGGCAGGCTGGGACAAGCACCTATCTCCTTACCAGTTGTGTATCAAATACAAGCCTGGGAAAGAGCTTGTCACAGCAGATGCCCTCTCAAGGCTCTATGTGGCGTCCATCACCGGGGACAACAGTTTGGACCCCAATTGACCAATGCTTTACCTCTGCCCTGAAGCAACCCACTATAAAGGCCTTAATTCAGGAACCATCTCCAAACTGAAGGACAATGAAAGTCAGTTCACCACCAATGTAGGCAATGTCTGCTGCTGCGCAGAGACAGGAGAAAAGACACCCTATATTCCCATCACACAGTGAGGTGACACCATACTGCACTACCACACACCTTGGGCCATGTCAGAGGATGCAACCTCTTCAAAATCATGAAATTTAAGGTTTGGTGGCCGCATATGTGCCAAGACATCTTGGATCTCCTCAAGACATGTGTGTTGTGTGAGAAGAACACATCAAAGCCTGCACCTCCCAAGTCTGTCCTATCCATTAAGGCCATGGAACCCTTCAAGCAATGGGCCCTTGACATTGTTGGACCTCTCCCCAAAGACAGACTTGGGAAGAAATACATCATCACAGCCATTGACTACTTCACCTGTTGGCCAGTAGTGTGGGCAACCACTAATCACACCGCCACCACCATCACTTGCTTCATTGGCAAGGAAATTGTGGCCCGTTTTGGACGACCCAAACACCTCATTACATATGGGGGTCTCAAGCTTGTTGGACATGTTATGAAAGCGTACTGTGCCAAAAATGCCCTACAACAAATAGTCACAACTCCGTACTTTCTGCAAGCCAATGGGAGCGTAGATCAATTTAATCACCAGTCATTTACTGGGCCTTTCAAGTGTGTCCCATCCACATGTTGAGAGAAACACTGGATAATGACCCAGGTCATACAACATGCCTTGACTTTGAGTCTTTGGTGAGCTGAGTCAAATCTTAGATCCTGTCAGGGATCCAAGCTTGGGCGGCCAGCCCATTGTTTTTGGAAATCATGTGGACTGGGTTTTTGTGGGCAGAGCCCACCACAAGAGAGGAGATAACTTAAAAAGGTAGCAGAAGGACTTCCCCACCCAGGACCATGGGCCAGCAGCCAGGATTATTGTGTCAATCACCCCTGTGAGGTTGATTTACACAATCCCAAACAGCTTGCCAGTTTGATTGGTTTGGAGGTCAGGTGAGGAGGTGGGCATTGGCTTGGGGGTCACAGGCAGTTCCATGCGGAGCTTGTAAGCAGGAAGATAGTTGAACTTGCCTCTAAACAACTTGGGTGTTGATAGTATCCAGGGGCCTTGACAGTTGTATCTAACTGCAGATTGTATGTGGGACAAGGGATCTAGTTTGAGGATCTTTTCTGGGGTGTAGTCCTTATATTCAGGTTTCAAGAGGTATTCCGTGAAGTGGACAGGGCCAAGGGGAAAACCTGGAGGACAGAAATCTGCAGGCAGAGGGGCAGGAGGGCTGGATGATCTTGTACTGATTTGATAGATGGCAAAGACAAAATAAGGCAGTATCTGTGTAAGCCAAAATAACATAACCTTTTGTCAAAACAGCAGGCTTGACCTGCCAGCAAGGTTTCAAGCAAGCAGGTTTGTGACCCGCAATCCAACTATCCTGTCACTTGGAGCCAGACTAGGAAGTTAACTCGAATTTCCAAATCCAACAACATGAACAGATGATGATCCCCCATGGTGGATACCTTGTTTTGGCGCTTGACTCATTACCAGGATCAATCCACCCCCTTAACTGTCCCACTGTGTGATCAACACTATCATTTTCCTGCTATTCACAATTCACAATGACTATATAATACCTATCTCTCAACAAAGAAGATTATCTAGTTTCTAAATATTTTCCCCTTGTAACTCAGCTAAAACAGCACAGTTACGACACTTTATTCAAAAATGGTGATAAATTTGGAGCGCAGGGTCCTTGGGTCAATATAGCACCCCACTTCCAAGCTTAAATTTTCCACAGGGGTTTCTTCAGGGTATTGGGAAATGTGGGCCTGGGGGATCTGGGTGCTTGGGTTCAAAGGTGGCAAAATGGCACTCAGGCTGGGAGTTCTTTCATTGGTCAAAAATCTTGAATTGGCTACTTGATTATCTTGCTTTAGAGCTGTGGTCATGGGTTCAGGCGCAGGCCCGTGCCTTCTTCTGGGTGTGACTCTTGATTGGCCGCTAGTGTAGCCTTCAAACTCATGAAGCTAATGGTTGGGATTTGTTACCTCCATTAGGAACCTTGATTGTTTCCACATTTGGTGCAATGATTCCTTTGGTTTGGCTTGCTTCATCATTTGGGCCATCATTCTTGGCTTCAGCTTGCAGGGGTTTGACCCCAGGAAAATGCGGGAAGGCGGCCCGCAGGGATTCAGGCTCAGGGTTCAAATCAGACCCTTGGGCCCAGGTTTCAAGGGGAAAAGAATTTTCAATCCTGCCAGATCCTTCTGATTGGGATGATGAACTTCTGGAGGGTTGGCCTTGTTGTAACTGTGCTGTTTTATCAGAGTTACATGTGGAAAAATATTTAGAAGATAGATAATAATCTTTATTGTGAGATAGTGATTATATAGTTCAAGTGAATCAAGGATAACAGGAACATGATTAATGATCACACAGCTGGATGGAAGAAGGGGATGGCTTGATCCTGGTAATGAGTCAAGCGCCAAAATGAGGTATCCACCATAAAGAATCATCATATTTTCATGTTGTTGGATTTGTAATTTGAGTTGACTTCCTAGTCTGGCTTTGAGTGACTGGATAATTGGATTGCGGGTCACAAACCTGCTTGGTTGGAACCTTGCTGGCGGGTTGAGCCTGCGGTTTTGACACACACACCCCCCCCAACTGAAGGTCCGCCTCCTCTGGGGGCAGGTTGTCAGGGAGGTTGTCAGGAGTCCGGGCGCTGTATTGAACTAGTTGCTGTTCTGTGGCAGGCAGGGCGGTTTCTCATTATTTCTGTCTTGCTTTGCAGGGCCGTAGGCAATCATGGTGTAGGGTCTTGTCTTGCTTACATTTGCCAAGTCCTTGCTCAAGGTAAGTGCTATTGTTGTTTACCTTCAGAATGATTGCTGGCCCAACTTTTTCAGGCTGTAACTTGCTCTTGTCAACATTCATGACCCATACTTTGTCCCCAACTTCATGTCTGTCTCGGATGGGGACAAGGTTTTTTGCAGACGTTCATTCTCTTTGGCTGTTTGCTTGCTGTTAGCCTCTATTACTCAAGGGTCTGAGCGCAAAGGGACTTCACTTGGAATTTCCAATTTAGGTCCTGTCAATGCTTGAATGATATTTGGCTGTGTGCTGTGGACCAGTTCAAACAGGCTTTTCCCAGTGGATCTGTTCACTCAGGTTCAACACACAAGTAGTGCAGTCAGTAGCTGCTTATACCAGTCTTCAGGTCTCCCAGCAGTGAGTTTGGCTAAGGCTTGCACAAGGCTACTATTGAGCCAATCTACGCGTCCATTGGCCTGTGGATGGTATGGTGTTATCACAGTGTGCTTGATCCTGTTTTGGTGAGGTATACATTGGTGTCTTCAGAGGTCAATTATTTGCCTCCATTGGTTATCATGAGTTCTGGCTTTTCAAGCTTGCTGATTATTTCTTTGCCAATAAATTGTTGAATGTCATTGCCGGTGTGTGCCTTCACTGCTTGGGCTACCGACCATCTCATTGTGAAGTCAATGGCAGTGATGATGTATTTCTTGTCATTGTGCTTTCCTGGCATGGGACCAATAATTTCAAAAGCCCATACTTTGAAAGGTAGTTGTGTGCAGATGGGGAGTACTGACTTTGGTGGGGTTTTGCTTTTGGAAAACTTTTTGCACCCCTCACATTGGTCTAGAACTTCCTGAACATTGCGGTATAAGGTTGTCCACCAGGCTTTATGTTTTAGAAACTCATATATATTTCTGCTCTTGGTATGTCCAAGGTCTCTATGATAGCAAAGGATAGTGTTGACTTGCTGATGTGTGGGGACGTAGGGAATAGTCTTGCCGTCAGTCATCTTTCTGTGAAGGGTCCCGTATACGTCAGCAAAGAGGTGTTCATTCTTAATGACTGTTTCTTTGGTTATGTTGGTTGTGCCAGGGGGGGAACCCTTTGTCATTTGTTTGTAGCACTAAGAGAGGCCAGTCTGGGTCAAGCCCATTATCTCCTCTTGAAGCACGGACATACAAGCGGGACAGGGTGTCTGCCATGGCAAGCTCAGCCCCAGGCTTGTACTGGACTAGCATGTTAAATCTCTCCAATAGTTTCATCCACTGCGCTTGGCGGCGCGACAGATTTGCTTGAGTTTTGAAATAGATGAGTGACTAGTGATTGGTTAACGCTGTGAATTCCTCCTGGCGTTCCAGGTAACAACGCCATTTGACTAGGCAGTGCACAATAGCCAGCAGTTCTTTGTCATGGATAGGGTATTGACACTTGCCATCTGTCAATTTTTGCAATTCATAGGCTACAGGCAGGAAGTCACTGTCACTATTTTTGGTTTCTAGTACTCCCCCAATGGATGCATCTGAGGCGTTGGTTTCCATTTGGTATTCCCTGTCACGTTTGGGGTATTGCAGGATAGGAGCTGTTGTGAGCTTCTCTTTGAGGCGTCTAAAACAGAGGTCACGTTGGGGGGTCCACACAAACTTAGACTTGGCACCTGTTATGGTGGATAAGGGGGCAGTCAAGACGCCACAGTCAGGTATGAAACATTGTACGTAGGCCATCATTCCCAAAAAGGTGTGGAGTTCCAACTTATCCTTGGGTGGTGGCATCTTGCAGATGGCCTGTATCTTTTGACTGTCAGATTTGATGCCGTCCTTTGAGACTATGTGTCCCAAGAAGGGTAGTTGCTCACAGAAGAACTGGCACTTGGAGGGCTTGGCCAACAGTTTGTGTTGTGCCAAGGTTGCAAAGACTGCCTCCAGGTCTTTGTGGTATTGTTCCACCAAGGGGCTGTAGATGATAATGTTGTCTAGGTACACTAGGGCATGCTTGCCTATGTGGGGCTCAAACACTTTGTTCATGAAGGTTACAAAGATGGATGGGGCATTGGTCATGCCAAAGTTGAGTACCACACATTTGTAGGAGCCGTATTTAGTGCAGAAGGCCGTTTTGGGAATGTCTTCCTCCTTGATACAAATCTGATTGTAGCCTGCAGTTAGATTGATCTTGGAGAAGACTGTGGCTCCTCCCAAGGCATTGAAGAGGTTGTCAATCAGTGGCAGTGGGTAACAATTCTTAATGGTAACTTTGTTTAGAGTGTGGTAGTCTGTGACCAGGCGTAAGGTACCGTCCTTTTTGGCCACAAAGAATATGGCAGCCCCAAAGGGGGGACTGTGAGGGGCAGATAAGTCCTTTTTCCAATGCCTCCTTGAGGTAGGCGCGTAAGGTGTTATTCTCACTTGGGGTCAGCCTATAGATGGGGCACGCCTTGGGTACAGCCCCCTTGAGTTGGATAGAGTGCTGAATATGCTTCTCAGGGGGAAGCCCAGGTAACGCTTCCTTAAAGATTTCTGGATGGCAGGCCACAATGTCGCAGTCCTGAGGCGTGGAGGTATCCTGGTGGTCTTTGAAGTGTATGATCTTGTACTGGCAGGAGTCCCAGTCAATTGACTTCAGATCTTTCTTTTTGTCCTGGGTCTCTGTGATACGTTTAAAGACATGGTTGCGTAGCAGTTGGTCCACAGAGTCAGGATAGATCTGATGGTTGACGCCTTCACGCTTGATAGTCAATACTGAGGCCGCCCAGTCTACGTGAGGGTTGTTCTTCTGTAACCAGTCTAGTCCCAGTACAATGTCAAACTTAGGAAAGTCAATGACGGGACCTTGGATGGTGGAGTGAAGGTTCTCAAGCATGACAGAGAAGGGGGTAGTTTCCTTTGTCACGGTGATGTGGTATTCATCAGCTAGGACCACATTTTTAATCCGCAAAGGATTAGTGGCCAGCTTGAACTTATCCACAAAGCTACTGTTGACTAAGGTTTAGTCTGCGCCCGAGTCCAGGAGTGCTGATTCTGTGTAACTGTGAAAGCGGAAAGGATAGAACATCAATTTATTGAGATGTCTGGCGATGGTGTACAGTACTGGGTCCTCCAAGGGCACCTGGATCATTGGGCATTAGTCCACGTCCTTGGGTAGGTATTCATTGTTAGGCAAGTCAGGAGTTGCGTGGGAAGAGCTTGGATTGCTTAGTGCTCTCCCAGGGCTTTTCCCTCATCTTGGTTGCCTTGCGTGGCGGTGACACAGAAATGAGTATGGTTTGACTGGCCATTGTTTCCATTTCCATGCCCATTAGAACCCGTGGGTTTGTGGTTAGCGTTGTTCCCGTTGCCTCCAGGAGGTGGTCGAGCAGAGCGCCCGCTTGGATGGGAGTCCTTGGGTCTTTCTTGTTTCCCAGTTTGTGCCTTATGCAGTGTGCTGGATGTCTGCTCCGCTTTCTCCACTTCACGGTACAGGCTTTGCAGGTTGGTCACTTGATCCAGGTTTACATGTCTCATCACGTGCGACTTGAGAGTGTCGTAGTACATGAGATGTGTGGCTGGGGTGTCAAAGGCCATGTTGGATGGTGCACAAAGACGGAGTTCCTTGTAGGCATGGGTGAGTTCTTTCACAGTGCCTGTCTGGGTCAGGTTCTTTACTTGGTGTATGATCATGAGCGCTGTATCCTTAAGCACAAATCTTGCCAGGAAGTCTTGCTTAAAGGTATCCCAGTTCTTGTCAGTGTACTCTTCATACCACTTGTTGCACCAGGTGCCAGCGTCATGGGTCAGGCAAATGGAAATTTCTGTGATCCAAAATTGCTGTGGGCATTCCATCTGAGCTAGCTTACTCTGGGCGGACTGGATCCATGCAGCGGCGTTGTTGTCATTGGCCCTGGCAAAAGGTTCCAAGGTGGCGCTTTGTAGTCTTTGTGCTACGTAGGCAGGTATGGTGGTTTCGTTGGCTGGTCCGGCATCAATGAGGGAGCCTGAAAGAAACCTTGTGCAGACATGGCGTTGAAGGCAGGTAGCGGGATTACCGTGTTTTGATATAGGACAAAACCATCAGGTATCTCAGTACCAGGAGTGTACGGAGTCCAGTTGGGCAGGAGGCCAGACATAATTCTGTCAAGGATTTGTTGGCCGCGGCGTGTGTGGGCAACAGGCGGAATTTTTTCAAGATAAGGTAGGATGGAGAACCTACCTGTGCTACCAATGTCGTAACTGTGCTGTTTTAGCAGAGTTACACAGGGAAAAATATATAGAAGATAGATAATAATCTTTATTGTGAGATAGTGATTATATAGTTCATGTGAATCAAGGATAACAGGAACATGATTGATGATCACACGGCTGGATGGAAGAAGGGGGTGGCTTGATCCTGGTAATGAGTTAAGCGCCAAAACGAGGTATCCACCATAAAGAATCATCATCTGTTCATGTTGTTGGATTTGGTAATTTGAGTTGACTTCCTAGTCTGGCTTCAAGTGACTGGATAATCAGATTGCAGGTCATGAACCCGCTTGGTTGGAACCTTGCTGGCAGGTCAAGCCTGCGGTTTTGACAGCCTCACTGTTTTTACCCCAATTAAAAGGTTTGATATATGTGTTAGCCTAAAGAGTAAAGGAGATCACCTGTGGTTTTGAAACTGTGGGTTTGCAGCCCCCAGTCTGACTGGCAGGATAATGTGCCAGTGGTAACTTTAAAGCTAACATAGCTTTAAAATCACTATTGGTACAGCTTAAATACTGCAACTTTAAGTCCACCATCTTGGATTCCTATTGAATGGGTGGGGGTTAGACTGGGGACTTGCCAGGGAAAGGTGTCCAATAAATATGGAGCTGTGGGAAAGGAGTTTGGTTTGGTTGTTAATATTTTCTTTGCTAGACATGGCTGCAGCTTCCTCTGAAAGCTAGGATAGTGTCTAGCTACTTTTGCGTGAGAACTATTGGCTTTTGTAGAGAATTTACTACTATTTGTGTTGATATACGCATCGATTAGGGTTTGGAAGATGACAAGTAGATATGAATGAAGCCACGTAATGATGTAGTATATCTTTTATTTAAACCCATTACTAGAAGCAAGATATTTAAAAGACAAAAGTTTATTTTGATCAAGGAAGGAATTATTATTTCAGATGATATTGGATAAAAATTAGGAGGAGTGAGACAGTAAGCCAAATGTTTACTATTCAATTATATTTTGGAGAATACAGGCTAAAAGTTGTTAACGCAAGAAGCTTCAATTGTGAGAGTCCTTGTTTTCTGGCTCCTCTTGGATGGAGTCAGGAGTAGCAGTGTCGATGCTGAGATTCGATTTAGAGGTAGCCTTCCATGGCCCTGTCATTCTTTTAAGCGCCGAACGAAAGTTGAAGCCGCTCCCTGCTGATGGTTTCTCATCACCATGGTTGGTAACAGACATGGATTTGGAACGGCGAGAGCGGAATGGGGATTGGCTTCCACTTTTAGGTTTCTCAGATGGGGTCTGGTCATTACACAAGGAATCGATGGAATTACGCGTGGGGGTGGCAAGGGGTCGAATGGGGGCGGGCAAGTCAAAAGAGACACCTCTGCCGACCCGCTCGGGTTCAGGAGTAGGTACGGGAGAAGAAAATCCACCCATGCCGAATGTGGGTGAAAGGGAAACCAGAGAAGCGGGATGCTTTATCTTTGGGTTCTGCAACCGGTGGTGCAGGAGCCTCAGCCTGTTTTACAGGAGCAGGTGCAGCCTCCTCTTCGTCTCGGTCTGCTGATGAATCGCCATTGTGAGTAATGGCTTCAGCAAGGACAGGATTAGACATAATCTTGCCCAAAATCTTGCTGATGTATAGTGCCAGAGCTTTGTTCTCATCCTTGAGTTGACGAAGCTCATCCTTGGATGCAACCGAAGCATTGTCCTCCTCCTCAACGGGCGACAGAGCTTGGCTTAACTCAGATCCAAGATTAAAGCCACCGCTGCTGGAAGAAGGTTCAGCCAAGCTGAAATTGGAGGCGTGGTGGGCCAAAGTAAACTGGCCACGCAGCGTACGATTTTCTAGAAGCAGCTGGTATGATTCTATCTCTTCCATCAATGTAGAGTTGGCAAGAGTAAGTCGCTCTACTTCACTTTGATTAGCCTTAAGTTGTTTTGCCGCTACAGCTTCCTGCTGTTTCTGGCTAGCAATTTGCTCATTAAGCTGCGTTACAGTGGCTTTGAGAGCACCGATCTCCTTGAGCTGCTGACGAACAGTCCGATTAGCAAGCTTTGCTTCATGCATGAGTGCTGCTTCACCCGTCTCAGTTAAAGCATCATCCAAAACGATTTCGTTTGAAGGTAAAAAGGCTGGTGGCGAGAAGCTAACCGACACCGATCGCGTGCGGGAAGCTCGACCCATCGTAGGACTTGGTAGGCCCTTTTGAATCTGTTGTTGGGCATGCAGATTTTTTTATCTGAGACCGAAGGCCTACTTCTCTTTCTGAGAAGCGTGCTTTTTCGAGTTCAAAATCTTTGCTCTAAGTGAAATTATTAGCCCAGTCTCGAATGGAACAAGGAGTGCAAAATTTGCCCTGACATACCTCTTTATCGAATTTGAATTCAAGGTCGCGTAGTCGGCGACCAGATTCTTCTTCCCTCTCTCTAGCCTTCTCTAGATCCGCTTCAACACTATAGTATTGCTTTTCTAAGTTGGTTTGGGATTGAAGAGTACTTTGAAGCTCATCCTGAAGCCCTTGATATTTCTAAACATTGGTTTAAAAGCTGATAAAGAGAAATTATGCAAAATCATTAATTACTACATGTGGCTAAGATAGATTACGCAATAGAAGAAGCATTATAAAAGAACTATTGATAAAGTTACAACTGAAAGCACCAAAACGAATAATTAGCTTATCAACCGAAGCTTTAAAAGTATATCTACTAAAAGAAATACCTTTTTCAGAAATTCAAGCTGAGCAGATAGCTCAACATTAGCAGAGCTAACAGATTCTAATTGAGAAACAAGAAGCTCCTTCTCATTAAAGCCTCCAATCGAGCTTGAATTAATATCTTGGCTGTCAAAATCCTGGTTGATTTGAGAGGGTGAGAAGGGGCTTGAAGAGTGTGTATTGATATTAGCAGGAGACATGGTTGCCATTGTAAATGCTTGTTTTTTCTCTGGAGATGGGACTATCCTCTATATTGGAAATTCTTGAATGTACAGGGCTCAATACCAGCAAATAATTAGAGCTTGACAGATGCTTGGAAGTCGAGTATGTACAAAGCTTGAGCTAGCGAAAAGGTTAGAAAAGAGTTCGTTCACTCTTGGCAATAATTTCAAAAAACGGCACTGAATAGTTTCTGTAGGATATAAAACAGACAGTATGGAAACCAACCTCTCTTAAAAGGATGAACGAAGAATGAAAAGATCAAAGAAGAAAAGGTAAGTAAAATTTGCGGATTTGTTAGAAACCACTAAAAAAGTACGGGTTCCAGTACGGTACATGAAACTGTGATTACCTTGTGAAGAGATGAAAAGGAACTCTGGTGTTAGACACAAGGCAAGTGGCTTCTGTTATAGTCTAATATACAATAATACAACCGCCTTGATTTTAACTGCTTACTGTTGATCCTCAATGTTTAAGTTATTCCGATCGAAATTCAGGTCAAGTGCTGGAACAATGCTGGATCCGATAAATAAAATCTAAACCAACAGAATATACTCAAGACGCGGATTCAATCTAAATGACATCGCACCGATGGGTTTACTCATCCATGCTTTGCCAAAATCTAGCAAGTTGATGTCATAGCGCCTGTATTAAATTGAATAAATATGTATTTTAAATAAAAAGGATTACAGAATCAACAAATGTAAAGGAGCCCTGTTGATCTCAGATATTTAGAAACTTGGGAATTTTAGCTAAGCTGTTCAGCATAGCTTATTATTCAATAAGATGGTGCCGAAATTTGATTAGAGGATTGCCCCACATTCTTATGCCCAAATCACACAACACAAGTCAGCCATCACGACTATTGATTCGCTGTCTTGGGATAAATGTCCTGTTTTGCCACCACCTTAGTTACGCCACAACGCTCCTTGACGTGGAACGTAAATAAGAATTTATTAAAAACAAAACAGCCCCAGATTTACATGCAATGAGGTGCCACAAAGCCGCCAAAGAAATTATGTGACTGACCAAGTGTTTCTGTTTCAAGCGATTTGGTCTTGTGTATACAAGGATTTTGCTGGGTGGTGCATTAATTCAACTGGCAATACAGGCTTATTTTTAATACATGTACTTTGCTTTAAAATAACATTAAACAATGGCACTTATTGGGCGTATATCAAATATAGGAAATAGCCCAAAATAATGTTATTTTCAAGGCTCCGTAATTTTAATAGCAGTATTCAAAGTGGGTTTCAGTTTAGAGCTTCTAATTGATGGGGCGAAAAATCAGGAGCTCTAATCACATTTTTACTACCACTATATCTAGTGTTACAGCAAGCCGAGCAATTAAAAGGAAATTCATTTTAAAATTAAAAGTATACGTATAGTTGAAATACTTTGAACCAAGAAGACTTCAATTGCCAACATATCTCACAACAAACAAGGGGCGCTCAGAAAGTTATCCCTTGATAGGTCTAATGTTATGTCTGCACTCACCCTAGGTTTATGGTAGAATCTCATATTCCTATATAAGATGTGAAACCAATTTACACCAAAGCTCCTGATATCTGTATCTAGAATACTGCTGATTCCTACCTTGGTCAATGCCACCCCATTGGTGGCCCAATGGCTTTCTCATATTGTATAATAATTGGCATCCTCCCAAATAAAAATTATCTGGTCTCAGACCCCTTTTCTAACATATTTTAAATTATTGTCTTCAACCAATCTCCCAAGTATTGAACTATAAATAGTTCATTGGCAACAGTGGTACCAGAAATAGCTTCAGTCAATGACCAACTTACCTCATTTTCTTAAGAAAGGATGGAATAAGGGTCACATGGCTAACCCTCTTAGAGAACCTCTTCCTTCTACTCCTAAAGGCTATGTTATTTACCAAGACCAACTTGTATTTCTCAGCATCTATAATGGGCTTCACTTAGGTCAACAAGATTTCAGCACCCTACCCCCAATTGGACCTCTCTCAACAGATGCTAAAGCTACAGTTTGAGATTTTTACCTGAAGCATAGAAATTACAGGTGTTGCAAGTTGGTTAAACTTCACAGAAACCTGCCTTTGCATATACCTGGTCCTCAAACCCATGTGGATTACCATAGCTTCAGGATCTTAACCAGGCCTGTTACAGCCAGGTTCATCACCTGAGCAGGCTTCATAAATCTATTCTGGAGTTGAAAGGATAGCATAATTCATGCAGTTTTAGGATGGTGCAGTAGCTTTCAAAGCTGTATTAATAAGCAAAATCAACTCAGATTAAAATAAAATAAAGAACCAATTAATTAATATTGATTAACAATAGATAGGTCAATTTAAGTTTTTTAAATATGAATTTTTGCTTAGCACCACAGCTTTTAAAAATACTGTATCCTATAACAACAAGAGAGCACATGTGCATGTACACACAATGGAATATGATGTAACCTACTCTATCTAATAGTAAGTTTTATAGCCACTAATGCTGTTAACAGATATCAAATAAATCTATTGTCATGCAGTAAAGCAAGTATGATAGTCAATTTATTTTCAGTAACATTGTACAAAGTTACCCATATTGAAGTTCATTCTTCTTAAAACCTGTATAATACTATTTGAAGCTTATGGAGCCTTTCCAGGGAATTTTTTCTTTGTTTTTATAAGTCAAAAAGAAGGCTCATGACTCATATTGATCCTCCTAAGATTGATAGCCATGACATAATAATTTGAGCCTGCCTATTTAAATATCATGGCTAATCTGCTCTGTATATGGAATGTAAGTCATTTACCAAGACTAGCATCCAATTGTAAGGATTCACTTTTTTTATGCTATTATGAAGTCTAAAGTCTACTCTTTTAAATCCTGTCTCTTTCCTTATTTACTAGCAAGATTTACACAAATTTTTCAGTCCTTGGCCATTCCCTATATTTTTTCTCAAATCCAGTCATTTTACACTAATTCTTAAGTTAGTTATTCTTTTAAAAACTTACCACTATTCATTACAGGAATGGAACTCAGAACCTATATGCTAATATTAATAGTAATTATGAAAACTTACCCCTTTTTGCATACACCACAAAATTCCAATTCCTTGGGTTTAGACTTATTTTCCTGCTTCTTCTGGTTTTGTTGCTTATTCAAGTCTTGTGTAATCCTCTGTTCTCCTATCATATTCTTTGGCTCTTATTGTCAGGATTGACAATTCTTTCCCCCTGGAAACCTGGTCCCAAGACTGGGATTCAAACCCTGACCCTGAATTCCCACAGGCCGCCGGCCTTATGGACCAAGGGACCGCCCGCCCACGTTTTCTTGGGACTGAGCCTCCGCAAGCTGAAGCTCCTGCTAAGTCCTGAAGTCAGAATACTAGCGCAGGCTTGACCATGGTGGTGTTCAAGGAGGAGCTTCTCAAATTGTCTAATGAAGGCAGAGAAAGTTCCTCTGTGAACCTCATAAACTTGAAGTCCTCTTAGGTAACCAATCAAATTCAGTTTCCAAAGAAAAACACGGGCTTTAGGCCTGACCTGTCACGGTAGGTTTCATAATGCCAGGAATTATCTGGGCAAGTAGGAAGGCTCAAAAAGCCAACAAACCATTAGCAAATTTGACCCAATTAACAGATTTAAATCAAACAGTCAATTGAAAATGGATTACAGCTGCTCCAGTCTGCCAGCTGAAACCGAGTCCTCCTTGCAAACTAATGTTGATAAATTAACGTAATTTGAGGGCTACCAGATACGAGCTTTTTAATCAGCATGGCCGTCAGAAATTGGTCACACAAGGTTCTTTGCAACCTGGACTAGATAATCACTTGACAATGTGGAAGGAATAGGAGCCCAGGATCCAGGTGGTATTGCTTAGTCAATTTTTGATATATATTGAATAATTTTTACTGTTTCAACTCTAAGAGTTGAGTCCTCCTAAAAATTTACTCAATAAAAATCATTTATCCCAATTTCTAATTTACTTTTTAAAATGCATCCTGTAGTTGGATTGTTGTGATACATTCCCTACAATCTTATTCTAAGCCAGATCATTACTGAAAGATGGGACCCTGCAGTTGGAACTTTGTTGTTGGTATCACCCAATGTTAATTCAATGCCTGCCGATCTTGGAGTGGTTCCCCCTGTCTTTGAAAATGAAAATTATGTTGCATCCCAATGTCCTGAATTTTATTCTGAAGATTCTCTGATGCTTTCACAGGATATTTATCTTGGGCTCCTTTGGTTAGGATTAACTATTTTACTTAATCCTAGTATCTCATTTGGTAATTTTACAAAACGGTATTTGAAGCTGCGTTAGTGGTTAATCATTAACTCTATGTGGATTTGGGTGGTTGTTCCCAACCACTTAGAGACAGCTTCTTACTATCCCGTGATTTCTGTCACACAACCCTGTGACCACAGCCCAAAATCAAGAAAATCAAGTGACCAATTTGGACATTCCAACCAATGAGAGAACACCCAGCCAAGGTGCCATTTTGCCACTCCTGCACCTGGGTCTCCTGGCCACCTGCCTGCATTTTCCCCAATATTTTGATGAAGCCCTTATGGAAAATACTAAGTTTGGAGGTGGGATGCTATATATGCCTATAGATTCCGTGCTCAAACCTTATTGCCATTTTTGAATAAAGGTTATGTTATTTTGGCTTACACAGCTACTGCCTTATTTTGTATTTGCCATCTATCAAATCAGTACAAGATCTTTTGGCCCTCCTGTTCCTCTGCCCGCAGATTTCTGTCATCCAGGTGTTCCCTTTGGCCCTGTCCACTTCAAAGAATACCTCTTGAAACCTGAATATAAGGACTATACTCCGGAAAAGATACTTGAACTAGATCCTTTGGCCCGCATACAATCCACAGTTAGATACAACTGTCAAGGCCCATGGATATTCTCAACACCCAAGTTGTTTAGAGGAAAGTTCAACTATCTTCCTGCTTATAAGCTCCGCATGGAACCGTCTGTAACCCCCAGGCCTATGCCCACCTCCTCACCCAACCTCCCAACTGACCACACTGGCAAGCTGTTTGGGATTGTGTACATCACCCTCACAGGGGTGATTGACACTATAATCCTGGCTTCTGGCCCATGGTCCTGGGTGGGAAATTCCTTCTCCTACCTTCTTAATTTAGCTACTCTCTTTTAGTGGGCTTTACCTGCAAAAACCTGGCCCAAGTTATCCCTGAAAATGACAGGATGGCCGCCCAAGACTGGATCCCTGATACTTATCTAACTATTAATATTTAGTTACAGTAGTTTTAAAATCTATGTCAACAACCAACAATACTTCAAATTTAAATAAAATGATTTCAGATTTAAGCAAACCCCAAGTTGGGTGAGATTCAGGAATCAAATAATTTAAATAGTTTTAGTGAACATACAAATTATCAAACTTTAAACAAAATTTCACTAACAAATTATACAAAATTATATCAATCATTAGTGGCGTAGTTTAAACTATAAACAAAATGGACTGGCACATTAAGTGAAATGGATAGATGGATGGATGCTATTCCAGAATATATTATAATCTTATCAGGATTCATACAAGCCACCAACAGAAGGACTAAAATTAAACAAAATTAGAGCAATCTTGAAGCAAAATTTCACAAACACAAAAAAAAATGAAGTCACATAAGATGTATAGTATGAGTAAACTAAAATAGAAAAATAACAGTTTAACAGCTAATCAACAGCTATCCAATTTAGGAGCAGAGGCATTTTATTCATTTTCATGGCGCCTGATTTGTGTAAAATGTTTTTGAGAACTTTCTATGAACTCAAGATTAAAATAAAAATATGTCTTAAAATTTAAAATTCTACTTTTAGTGATTTTATCCTAGGTTTTTTACAGTGGTTTTCAACAACAACAACATTTTTGAAGCACCAGCAAACAAGACAGCATCAGCTAAGGAAGCTTCTGTGGAGGTGAGGCTCAGAACATGGAGGCTCTCATTTACACCCAGGTCTTTGATGTGGGTAACAAGGAAGATGACCTTTATTTGGCCCCTGACCTCAATGGCTTTGACTTATTTGAAAGTCACTTAGTGTCTAGCTCTGCCCCACCCCCTTTCCTGACCCCATTCAAGGTGCCAACCATCCAGCCAATCAGAATGACAACCCTGGTTTGGAATAACTGCCTGCCACCAACCAACCTGCCCCCTACAGCCAATCAGGATTCAGCTCCTGCGGCCCATCACACCAAGTGCTGAATCATTACTACCCAAATTCTCTAATAAATTGTGTCACTGAACCTGCATGGTCTGACATGGGACCAAATTGCTGACCAATTGCAATTTATCTGAGCCACTATCATGCAGAAATTCAACAACTTAATGAATAAGGGGAACCTGATTGGGACATACAAGAAGCCAAAGCAATCCCCAGAGTCCCAGATCAATGAGCTATACCTGATCATGCACAATCTCTTGTAGCAGGACCCCAAACTTCCCCTGACTGAGGTCCAGAAGCAACTTGCACACCATGGCATTTGGGTTTCTGATTGCATGGTGAAGCTCTGGATGCACAGGAAAGTGGCTTTGATCAGGGTGTTGACCAACTGCAACAGAGACCAATGGGATGACAGTGAGGATTCCCCTTACAATCCTGCCATCAAGTCCACTCTGGTCTAATGCTTGACAAGTTTTTTAGATGATGTCATGTTTATTTCCTACTACAAGTTATTGATTGACTTTGACAAGTTTGGTGAGCAAAGAAAAGTTGCCACCAAGAATGAAAGGAGAAGGTCAAGAGGAGGACATTCACTGGTGAATTCCTGGCTATTTTTTCCAAGGGCTTTGTCTATTATTGGACAAATCCTTATTACACTAATTATTATGAGTATATCCAGATCCTTGGTGTATTACTTGACTCCTGGGATAGATCAAATTCATTCTATCAGGTCTTCTTGAGCCACCAGATGGAGGATAGCTCCACCGCCCTCAAATCAATCCAAGTAGACAGACACCAGGCACCAGTATACCCAGCTGGCCACACAGATATCCATCTGGCCAATGTAGTGTTCTTCTATATTGGAGACACAGTTTGGCAGCACCGCCTCCAGGCATTCAATGACCTTTATCTCAGAGTCCTGGACCATGAGTTGCTCTTTGGTCAACAGATGGTGGCTGAATTATTTGCTCAAATTCTCTTCCATGTGAACATGGGCAACCAATCACATAAGGACAAGCGCCCCCCACCCTGTGCCACAGCCACCTATCAACTAATCCAGCCAATGATGGACAAGGAATATAACAAGCATTATATAGCAGCCATCACAATAAATCTGATTGGTTCTACCCCTGCCACCCCCCACCCCCACCTGCCAGCCCCTGCCAGCCCCTCCCACCCAATCCCAGACCTCCCAGGCCAGTACCACCTCAACGCCTTCCTTCCTGCACTATTCTGCCTAATAGGCATCACTCTTCCCCTCCCACACAAACTCCTTATTGCCAAACTTTTATATTTATATAATCTTTGTCTTGAATTTCAATTGTTTATTTTCTCTTTGTTTATAGTTGGTTTTATTCTTTATGTTCAGATTATTTCAATAAAAGCATATGTTTACTATACTGTGTATCTAGATCCAGAACACAGTTATTTTTAGCTCTTTATACAACCTCTTGTGAAAATATTAGCAATGATTTGATGATCAGCTAAAGTTAAATTAGAAAATTATAGGTTAATTGTGTTTAGATAAAGTTGTTGCTGATCCAAATTCAAAACCTTAATGATAAAATTTAAGCCAATCAGAAGCTGAGTGAGAAAGTGATTGTTGTGACACAAAGGGTCATTTGATAATTCTTTGATGCATGTGCACTAATTAATCTGATTAGCTGGTTGTTTTGCCATTGTGCGACATTGCCGCTGTGGCAAGTTGTTGGTGGACTAGTGCTAACCTGGTAGCTGATTGAGCACTATTCCACCAACAACTTGCCACAGCTACAGTGGTTCACAATGGCAAAACAAGCAGCCAATCATATTAATTAGCGCACATGCATCAAAGAATTATTGAATGTCCCTTTGTGTCACAACAATCACTTTCTCACTCAGCTCTTGATTGGCTTAAATTTTATCATTAAGGTTTTGAATTTGGATCAGCAACAACTTTATCTAAACACAATTAACCTATAATTTTCCAATTTAAATTTAGCTGATCTTAAAATTGTTGTTAATATTTTTACAAGGGGCTGTGTAAAGAGCTAAAACAATACAGTAGTTTTCAAACCTGTTGAGATAAACATATATTATTCAGTTTAGAACACATAAACTCAGTCTAAAAAAAATCAAAGTGGATCAAATTCTATTGTAATTTAATATAAATTCCTTGATTTTTGATTTTGTTTTTAGACTGAGTTCATGCGTTCTAAACTGAATAATATATGTTTATCTCAACAGGTTTGAAAACTACTGTACATTGATTATGGAAGCAATTCAAAAAAAGCAAACAATGCATATTGAGATAAGCGTAAAACATATACACAATGGGTAAAAAGATGGGATATTTTAGTAAATGGGAAAACAAACAGGGATAAACAAAGAGGAAATAATATCAGAATAACACAGAGTTTATTGGGGTGAAAGCTATAAAAACGTATGCAAAGGTTAGTAAAAAATCATATTAGAGAATTGGAGAAATTATTGAAGGACCTTGATCATCCAATTGCAAAGATCAAGGAGATTTATTGCAAAGTTAAGGCCAAAGTCAAGTCATCTGTCCTAACAGGTGACAAAATCAACAAGGTGTCTGAAAAGGTGCTCATAGCCAAGATGCCTGACACCCCTAAGAAGACTATTGAGCTTCTTCTTAACATCCATAAAACAGATGTAGAAGGCTTACAATTCAAGATTTCTTCTCTCTCTGCGCTGTCTGTCTGGGTCAATGACCCTGAGATGTATGAACATCTCAAACCTGCCAAGTGCGCCAGAACAGAGGATACCAAATTGCCTGCACAACTGGTTTCACCAAGGATGAATAAGCCTGCGGAAGCTGACGGCAAGGAGGACACCAAAGAAGGTATCTAAAAATAAAAATTAATAAAAATTCTTAAATTCTTACCATTTTTTTTAGAAATAATTGATGGTTTAATACGCCAGGTCCTGGTCCCCTTTGTTCCCGCCACATTCTACACCAACTATGTCAATCATGTGGCAAAGAAGCTGGCATTGTCTCCTCCTGTTGTGCACAAGCTTGAGGACAGAATAAATGGTTCCTTCCTAATGTTGCAGAACATGTTCCTGGGGCTAACACATGGTAAAGGGGCATCTGAGTGGGCAGTTACTGCCTACAAGGATGCTCAATTGATCCACCTTGACCTGGTGGCCCTCAGTGAAGTTTACTGTTTAAAATCCATTGAGCTTGTTTGGGACGTCCTGGAGATGCTCCCATTCAAGGATATATCAGAGATGGGCTGGGCCTATGCAGCTGCTTGATTCTGCTTCCTGGTAGATCATACACTCTCTTACCTGCTTGAGAACTTCAGGCGCACAGTGGGTAAATTGGCTGTTGCCAACACAACAGCTGTAAAGAAGACTAAGATCCTCCTGGAAAACTTTGGGCTGGCCTGGAGTGCTGATGAGACAGGGCTCCCTCTGGCCATGGAGCTTGCCTTTGCAAAGACAAATCACAAGAAAAAGATCAGTGCTGTGTTCAATAAACTCTGTGAGTTTACAGAAGCCTTTGCTGGGCAAAGGCTTAATCTTATGGTTTACCTGGGGTTCTTTTTTTACTTTGGGATGTGAGCCAACGTAGAGGCCTGGATAGGGTCCTTCTCAGGATTGACAAGGCCAGGCTCTTCCTAGATGGGAAGAAGGTCCCCCCAGGCTACAACTTGGTTGACCATGTGATTCAGGAAGCCCTGGTCCTGACTGGTATTTACAGGTTTGAGGCCCCACCTGAAAAGCTGCTGCTTCACTCTCACCTGACCCTACTGCCTTTGACCAGCAGGCAAGAGTATTTTAATAAGGGTGTATCCACTATCTACAGTTGGCGGTGGAGGTTATGCACCACCTCCATTTCCAGGTGGGTACATACCAAAGAACTCATTACAGGCACCCTTAAAACTCTCTTTTTCAATAAAGATATTTACATTTTAGATTATTTTTGTTTATAATAATTTTTTAAATTTTTTATTTTAGCAAACAAGTTTTGCAAAATAAATCCTGGAGAAGATTTTCATAAAAGCATAACAATATATGTTAATAAAGTATAATTCTAATTTTTATATTATACATTTACTTTTTTAATTCCATTTTTATATTTATTTGACAAAAGTGATATAAACATATCACATAATCAAGTATCAAGTGTTTGGGATAGTCTCTAACACCATAATAAAAAATCAATATAAAATAAATAAATTAATAACCTTCATTGATGGTTCTGATAAATGTGATTGTATGCTTAGAAGCTTCTTAATATAAAACAATAATCCATAAATCTAAAAGAGTTACTTAAAGAATATAAAAATAGTCAGAATTGTTAAGCCTTTAGTTTATTGGCTGTTTGGCAAGGCATGCAGGGAGAAATGAATTAGCGTGGCCATAGAATTTGTCCACTGTCTTAGCTGGAAGGATGTGGATCACAGCCTGCATCAAATCAAAGAGGTCCTCAGTCCTAGTTGGTGTCCCCCGCTTGACAACTTGCTTGAGCCACCCTAATACTTCCTCAATGGGATTTAGGAAGGGCAAATAGGTGGGGAGGAAGAGAAGGCGCAAATTTGATATGGCCAATTGTTGGGGGCCAACTGCAATGCTGGTGTCAATTGGGGGAAATTCCTCAAGAATATCTGCCCCCTTATGGAGACCAACATTATCCAGCACAATTACATTGATGAAGCCCAGGCTTGTGCACCCCAGGTGCTCCTGGACCAATTGGAGGAACAGCAGAAAGGTCCTAATGTTATGGGATCACAAGATCATTTGATAGAGCTCAATTCTCTTTGGACCAAGGAGAGCCATCATTGAATAGGCTGTGGCGCGGACTGCAGAAAGCTGAGCTACCCTGTCATTTGAGCCTTTGAGGACATAGCCATATGCATTGCACATAGACGAGGCAAATGCTGATTTTTCAATATAATAGAATTTGACCATCCCCTTGGCTTTGAGGGCAGTGTACGCCTCTGCGTATTTTTTCTGGATCCTGACATTGGTAGGACTGTTTCTATTGTAGGGGGATATACCAAGTTTTTTCCAGGTAAAGAGCATACTCTTTACCAAATGATAACAAAAGGAAATTGAGGCCTCAACCCCAAAAGCAGATTTAACCATGGCCTGTATATTTGCCAGTTCAAGATGGCAGTCCTGGGTTATCCACTGGCGGATTGCCCATTTGTGCTCCTTGGTGAGCATGGTGGATATATGCAAGGATTTCTCTACGGCAAGAACTCAGCCAGTATTGATTAATTTGTTGAATACTTTACTGGCATACTTGGGATCCACCCCAACAAGGGCTGCAGCCTTCTTGTAGTCACCAGATTCCTGTATCAACTTGAGAAGGATGATGTGCTTGATGTCAGGAATGGCCTTTTGGGTGGCCTTAGTTAGTTCAGATGAGCCAGGATCCTGATTGGCAACTGGTACAAAAGGCATGTGCACCTTGGTATAGAAGGCCACAACCTTCTTGAGCACTAGCTGCCCCTCTGTAGTCCTATATAACTTGGGCTTGTTGTTTTCTTCCTGGTTGCCATCACTGATGTAGGGCTTGTAGCTAGTGTCAAGCACAGGATTAACCTTCTCAATCATGGCTGACAGGACCAACTCCTGGCGGTAGGCAGGGTTGAACACAAATAAAGTAAGTTCTACCTCTTTGTTGTTAACTTTCTTGGTGAAGATAACCTTGGTGGGCTTCTGGGTCAGCTTGGAGACACAAGGGTTGATTCTCTGCATCCTTGCATAGTGTGCTTATTTAACTGGTTGTGTCAGTGCAACCTCACTATTGAACTCTCCTCTCCTGTCTCCTTCCTGAGTAGGCACTTTTGTTGCACTGACTCAATTTTTTGACCCACAGGGGCAACTGAAACTGTGGTGCAAAACAGGTGCATTATTATTCTGTTGTTGTGTTCCTTCCATTTTAAAGTTTAATAAAATACTAAACAAATTTCAATTAAGTGACTCCCTGGTTTTAATTTTTGCTTTTATCTGAATATGGTTATTTAATTAAAATATACACCATCCAACTACCTGTTTATAGATCTTTTATTTCTTAATTAGTTGTTTTTGGTTTTACAACGCCCATTTTAGAATATCCAAAATAATTTCCATCCATTTTCCCAGATTTTACGCCAAATTTAATCACCCAACCCAATATTTTTAAAATTATGTTTCAGATTGTGTGCTTTATTTTAGATACCTTGGTATCATTATTGATTATGATCCATTGCACACAACAATCAAGTGATTTTGTTTACATGTTGAGTTTCTATGGTGTTTTGTTTTGGTTTGGGTTTTGACTCACCACGTGTGAGTGTATTTTGCTGTTGTAACTGTGCTATTTTAGCAGAGTTACAAGGGGATAAAAATTTAGAAGCTAGATAATAATCTTTATTGTGAGATAGTGATTATAAAGTCATGGTGAATCAATGGATAGCAGGAGCATGATTGTTGATCACACAGTTGGATGGAAGATGGGGGGTGGCTTGATCCTGGTAATGAGTCAAGCGCCAAAATGAGGTATCCACTGTAAGGGATCATCATTTGTTCATGTTGTTGGATTTGTTAATTTGAGTTGAATTCCTAGTATGGCTTTTAGTGACCAGATAATTGGATTGCAGGTCACAAACCCGCTTGTTTGGAACCTTGCTGGTGGGTTGAGCCTGCAGTTTTGACACCCCCCCAACTGAAGGTCGGCCTCCTCTGGGGGAAGGTTGTCAGGGAGATTGTCAGGAGCCCGGGCACCATACTGGACTAACTGTTGTTCTGTGGCGGGCAGGGCAGTTTCTTGTTGTTTTTGTCTCACTTTACAGGGTCTCAGGCAATTGTGGTGTAGGGTCTTGTCTTGCTTGTGTTTCCTGAGTCCTTGAATAAGGTAAGTGTTATTGTTGTTTACCTTTAGAATGATTGCTGGCCCTACTTTCTTGGGTTGTAGTTTGCTTTTATCAACGTTCATGACCCAAACTTTGTCCCCAAATTCATGTCTGTCTCAGATGGGACAAAGGTTTTTTGAAGATGTTCATTTTCCTTTTCTGTTTGCTTGCTGTTGGCCTCTATCACTTGAGGGTCTGATCAAGGGGGGACTTTACTTGGGATTTCCAGTTTGGGTCCTATCAATGATTGAATGATATTTGGCTGTATGCTGTATACTAACTCAAAAGGGCTTTTTCTGGTGGATCTGTTCACTCTGGTTTGGCACACAAGTAATGTAGTTGGTAGCTGCTTATACCAGTCTTCAGGTCTCCCGGAAGTGAGCTTGGCTAAGGCTTGCATAAGGCTGCCATTAAGCTGCTCTACACGTCCATTGGCCTATGGGTGGTATGGCGTTGTTACGGTGTATTTGACCCCATTTTTTGCAAGGTATACATTGGTGGTTTTGGAGGTCAATTCTTTCCCTCCATTAGTTATCAGGAGTTCTGGCTTTACAAACTTGCTGATTATCTCCTTGCCAATAAATTGTTGTATGTCATTACCAGTGTGCACCCTTACTTCTTGAGCTACTGGCCATCTTGTAGCAAAGTCAATGGCAATGATGATGTATTTCTTATCATTGTGTTTCCATGGCATGGGGCTAACAATGTCAAGAGCCCATATTTTGAAGGGTAGTTGTGTGTGGATGGGAAGTACTGACTTTGTAGGGGTTTTGCTTTTGGAAAACTTTTTGCATACCTCACATTGGTCTAGGACTTCTTGAATATTGCAATATAAAGTTGGCCACCAGGCCTTCTACTTAAGGAACTCATAGGTTTTGGATCTTGGTATGTCCAAGGTCTCTGTGATAGCGTAGGATGGTGTCTACCTGCTGGTGTGTGGGGATATAGGGAATTGTAGTGCTATAAGACAGTTTTCTGTATAGGGTCCCATATGTGTCAGCAAATAGGTGTTTGTTTTTGATTATTTGTTTCCTTTGTTATGTCATTTGTGCCAGGGGGGAAACCCTCATCTTTTGTTTGTAGTACTAAGAGAGGCCAGTCTGGGTAGAGGCCATTTTCCCCCCTTGAGGCACAGACATACAGGCAGGAGAGGGCTTCTGCCATGGCAAGCTTGGCCCCAGGTTTGTACTGTATGAGCATGTTGAATCTCTCTAAGAGCTCCATCCAGCAGGCTTGGCGGCGAGACAGATTTGCTTGAGTTTTGAAATATATGAGCAACTTGTGGTTGGTTAATGCTGTGAATTCTTCCTGCTGTTCTAGGTAATAGCACCATTTGACTAGACAGTGCACAATAGCCAACAGTTCCTTGTTGTGGATAGGTTATCAACACTTGCCATCTGTCAATTTTTGTGATTCATAAGCTACGGGCAGGAAGTCACCGTCATTATTTTTGATTTGTAGCACCCCCCAATGGATGCATCAGAGGTGTTGGTTTCCATTTGGTATTCCCTGTCACGTTTGGGGTATTGCAGGATAGAAGCCATTGTGAGTTTCTCCTTGAGACGTCTAAAACAGAGGTCACGTTGGGGGGTCCACACAAACTTAGATTTGGCACCTGTTATGGCAGATAAGGGAGCAGTAAAAACGCCACAGTCAGGTATGAAGCAGAGTACATAGGCCACCATCCCCAGGAAGGTGCAGAGTTCCAACTTATCCTTAGGTGGCAGCATCTTGCAGATGGCCTGTATCTTTTGACTGTTGGTTTTGATGCCGTCCTTTGAGACAATGTGTCCCAGGAAGGGTAGTTGCTTGAGGAAGAACTGGCACTTGGAGGGTTTGGCCAACAGTTTGTGTTGTGCCAGGGTAGCAAAAACTGCCTTGAGGTCTTTGTGGTGCTGTTCCACCAAGGGACTGTAGACAATAGTGTTGTCCAGGTAGACTAGGGCATTCTTGCCTATGTGGGGCGCAAACACTTTGTTCATGAAGGTTACAAAGGTGGACGGGGCATTTATCATGCCAAAGTTGAGCACCACACATTTGTATGCACTGTATTTTGTGTAGAAGGCTGTTTTGGGGATGTCTTCCTCCTTGATGCAAATCTGGTTGTAGCCTGCAGTCAGATCAATCTTGGAGAAGACTGTGGCTCCTCCTAAGGCGTTGAAGAGATCATCAATCAGTGGTAGTGGATAACAATTCTTGATGGTAACTTTGTTTAGGGCTTGGTAGTCTGTGACAAGACGTAAGGTACCTTCCTTCTTGGCCACAAAGAATACAATGGCCCCAAAGGGAGACTGTAAGGGACAGATAAGTCCTTTCTCCAATGCCTCCTTGAGGTAGGCATGTAGGTTGTTGTCTTTGTTTGGGGTCAGCCTGTAGATAGGGCGTGCTTTGGGTACAGCCCTTTTGACCTGGATGGAGTATTGGATGTGTTTCTTGGGGGGCAGCCCAGGCAGCGCTTCCTTGAATATTTCTGGATGGCGGGCCACAATTTTGCAGTCCTGAGGCTTGGAGGTATCCTGGTGATCTTTGAAGTGTATGATCTCTTACTGGCAGGAGTCCCAGTCAATTGCCTTTAGGCTTTCCTTTTTGTCCAGGGTTTCTGTGATGCGCACAAAGACGTGGTTGCGTAGGAGTTGGTCCACTGAGCCTGGGTAGATCTGGTGGTTGACACCTTCACACTTAATGGTCAACACTGAGGTTGCCCAGTCTACATGAGGATTGTTCTTTTGTAACCAGTCTAGCCCCAGTACAATGTCAAACCTTGGGAAGTCAATGACAGGACCTTAGATGGTGGAATGTAAGTTCTCAAGCATGACGGAGAAGGGGGCATTTTCCCTTGTCACGGCAATGTGGTGTTTGTCAGCCAGGACCACGTTTTTAATCCGCAAAGGACTAGTGGCCAGCTTGAACTTGTCCATAAAGATAATGTTGACTAGGGTTCAATATTTATCCAAATCCAGGAGTGCTGAGCCTGTGTAACTGCAAAAACGGAAAGGATAGGACATCAGTTTATTGGGATGTCTGACTATGGTGTACAGTACTGGGTCCTCCAAGGGCACTTGGATCATTGGACATTGGTCCACAACCTTGGGTCAGTACTCACCATTGGGCAAGTCAGGAGTTGCATGGGGAGAGCTTGGCCCGCTTAGTGCTCTCCCTGGGCTTTTCCCTTGTCTCAATTGCCTTGCGTGGCGGTGACACAGAAATGGGTACAATTTGACTGGCCATTGTTCCCACTTCCATGTCCATTCAAACCTGTGGGTTTGTGGTTGGTGTTATTCCCATTGCCTGAAGGGGGTGGTTGAGTGGAGCACCCGCCTGGATGGGAATCCTTGGGTCTTTCTTGCTTCCTGGTTTGTGCCTTATGAAGTGCGCTGGAGGTTTGTTCCGCTTTCTCTGCTTTGCAATACAGGCTTTTCAGATTGGTCACCTGGTCCAGGTTCACATGCCTCATTACATGCAACTTGAGGGCGTTGTAGTACATGAGGTGTGTGGCTGGGGTGTCAAAAGCCATGTCAGATGGTGCTCAAAGTTGGAGTTCTTTGTAGGCGCAGGTGAGCTCCTTCACGGTGCCTGTCTGGGTAAGGTTCTTTACTTGGTGTATTATCATGAGCGCTGTATCCTTAAGCATGAATCTTGCCAGGAAGTCTTGCTTAAAGGTATCCCAGTTCTTGTCAGTGTGCTCTTCATACCACTTGTTGCACCAGGTGCCAGCGTCATGGGTCAGGCAGATGAAAATTTCTGCAATCCAAAATTGTTGTGGGCATTCCATCTGGGCCAGCTTGCTCTGGGCGGACTGGATCCATGCAGCAGTGTTATTGTTGTTGGCCTTGGAAAAAGGTTCCAAGGCAGTGCTTTGTAGTCTTTGAGCTACGTAGGCTGGCATGGTGCTTTTGTTGGTTGGTTGCGGCATGGAGGAGGGAGCCTGGAAGAGCCCTTGTGTAGACATGGTGTTGAAGGCGGGTAGGGGGATCACTGTATTCTGGTACAGGACAAAATCATTGGGTATTTTGGCACCAGGAGTGTACAGGGTCCATTCAGGTGGGAGGCCAGCCATAATTCTGTTGAGGATTTGTTGGCCATGATGTATGCAGGCAACAGGCTGAATTTTTCAAGATAAGGTAGGATGGAGAACCTAATTCTGCTACCAATATCATAACTGTGCTATTTTAGCAGAGTTACAAAGGGAAAAATATTTAGAAGCTAGATAATAATCTTTATTGTGAGATAGTGATTATATAGTCATGATGAATCAATAGATAGCAGGAACATGATTGTTGATCACACAGTTGGATGGAAGAAGGGGGTGGCTTGATCCTGGTAATGAGTCAAGCGCCAAAACAAGGTATCCACCATAAAGGATCATCATCTGTTCATGTTGTTGGATTTGGCAATTTGAGTTGACTTCCTAGTCTGGCTTTGAGTGACCAGATAATTGGATTGCAGGTCACAAACCTGCTTGTTTGGAACCTTGCTGGCAGGTCAAGCCTGCGGTTTTGACATTGCCACCAATTTACATAGTAAATATGTGTACACCAAAGGTCAAATCACAACATTTTGTTTGTGAATCCATGTCTTTTGGTTTTTAATTTAAATATTTTTGTTTGGCATGTGAGCACTTTGTTGCTGTGTTGACCCATTCTGTCCATTAGCACCAACAATACCTGTTAGTAGAGTGTATATTTTACACTGATAGTTGGAATTTGCTTAAATCCAAAATCATTTTGTTTAAATCCAAAGTATTTTTGGTTGTCACCATAGCTTTAAAACTACTGTACAAATAATTAATAAAAATCATCCAATGAAGGGAGTGGCACCCAATGGCCTCTAGAAATTAGGATGGAACTAGTTTTTTTCCAGATAAAGCCCCCTGTCGGAAATATTAACCTCAGACAAACCCTTCTCAGAGGGGTTGGCTCTGCCCAGTATGAAAAATAAACAAATCTTCTATCTAAATCAAATATCTTCAGGAAAGCCCATCCTAGATAAGCTTGATGAAAACAATGATATGAAAATTGAGCATAATAATAATATTTTCTTAGTTGAATTATAATAGCCATTTCTAATAAATTTTATAATGAATCTTTGGTCCATCCAAATAATATCCTATTTTTAGTAGTATTTTTCCATCTCAAATCTCATTTTCAAAATCCAGCTTTTGAGAAATCCTCTCTTTTCCAAGTACCTGATGTTAACCCAACTATAATTAGTAACAGCTATTCCTTATTTACCAAGATACTGCTTCCCAATGTTCCCCTGGGTAGATATGAAGGGTCTTACTCTTTGGTTATACATAATAACCAGTTATATATTCCCAGACCAGCTTTCATAGACAGTAAGTTTAATCCCTATTTGTCAGGGAACCAACTCTGATCTGCTGGCTTGCTAGCGTTTGGGAACTGGTGGGTTGCAGACTGGGTGGGCAGGGCTTACCAAAGTATTGGCACTAACTTAATGAGGTAGGACATTGACTTGCCCACCCATGACCACGGGCCGACAGCGGGAATAATAGTATCTATTACTCCTGTGAGAGTAATATATACAATCCCAAATAACTTATTGTTATGATCTAGGGGAAGCTCAGCAGCAGATGCAGGCATTGGTTTAGGAGTGATAGGTGGTTCCATGTCTAATTGTTAGGCAGGAAGGAAGTTGTATTTATCTTTGAACAGGCAGGGCTTGGTAACATACCAAGGGTCTTTCCGGTATTATCTAGTTAACTCTGTATATCTGGCCAAGGAATCCTGGGCTAATGTATTTTATGTAGTGTATTCCTTGTACTTGGGCTTAAAGGGGTATTCTGTTAAAGGAACAGGACCAAATGGAGCACCTTTAAGACTACGTAGCTGGCAAATTGGCAGGAGGATCAGATGATCTTTGAGTTAACTGGTAGATGACAAGAATAAAATAAAGTAATAATTGGGGAAACCAATATCTCATAAATTTTATTTTAAAATGATGATGGGGATTGGTCTTGGCCTGGCAGGTACTTATACCGCGCTGCCAGGCTTCATTTCCTGATCAGTTTTCCTGAGCTTGGGCGGTTTGGCATTGGGGGTCTTAGATGGCAGTGTGGCACTTGGAACTGGAAGGTTGGCACTGGCCACTTTGGGATGAGAAGACTTTGAATCCTTCTGTTTGCCAACTCAGGCTTGGGTGCCTCTTCAGGTTCAGTGCCACTTCCTGAGCTTTGGGAGAGTTTGGAATAACTCTCACTGGGGAACTCATGCATTTCACCAAGCAAACCACTGATTTCAGGTATTAGAACCTTGGGGAAATTCCCAGCATTTTGAACTGGTAGTTTGCTTGCAGAACCCTGCGTGGTGGTTAAAGGTTTGGGTCCTGGTGGGTTGGCAGCAACTTTGTCAATTGGTAGTGGGCTATTGGGTTCCCAACCTTTGGATCTGGCGGTCTGTGAAGGGTTTTGTTCAGGGTTCAACTCTAGTTACGTACTTTGGGATTCAGATGCATCCAAATTGTCATTCCTGACACTATTAGTTCATGAATACTTCCCCTCCTACATCATCATTCAGTCCTCAAGTGGGGACCCTACTGCTCCAGGCAGGTTTTCCACTAGTGTCACCTGGGTAGTTGAGCTTTTTCTGCTTGACTCTACTGGTATATTTGATTATTATATCCCACATCTGTGCAAATAGACTCCTCTCAGCCATACAATCTCTTATATTATGAAGTTGGGACCAGTCCTATATCTGGCCCTGCCTATTAATTGATCACCAACTGGCCTGCCAACTGACTAAGCACAATATTTGTGGAAAACTCCTGAATTTTTTAAATTCTGGCTTACCTTTCTTTTTAAATTCTGCTTCCTTTAAAGTTTCTTGCTTTAAATAAGCCTCAGGCTTGAATTCTGCATCTTCCAAACTTCTTCATTTACCTGTTTTTGCTCTCCAAAAACATTGAGTCTTTTAACCACTTTGGGTTATTATTTTGGAGGGTTATTCACTCCTGGCATGTTCTTTTGCTCCTGGGTCCTTCACTTCTTACTTTTTTTAACCTTTTAAAAAAGGGGACACCATCATCTTTTTACTTCAAAATCAATTATGCCATCACTTCCAATCCCAAGAAACTAAAAAATTTCTCCTTATGAAGCAAACTTCATTTTCAGAATGAAATAAATACCTTAGAGCCAACTTTCTCAGCATCAAATTGAGATTTATTGACTTGCACCTCAAAGGGGTAATATTTAGGTTTTAGATCTTGCTTTATTTTACTTTTCAGCTTTATTTTAATCAAATTAAAAACTTAATTTATGTCAACTGTCTTCATGATTCTCTTTGATGTATTTTTCCCAGTTAAAAATTATTTACAACAGAACCCAGGCCATGGTACTTGATACTTTGCCTCTGTAGTCAAATCTAATAGTTATTTGGACATATAAATTAGTTTATTGGATAAATCTGCTATCCTTAGTACTGGATTTTTTTATTTTCTTAAGCTTAATAAATTATTTGGGCCCTCATTTCACTTCATATAAGGCTTTAGGAGCTTTAATACAATTAATTCTTGTAAGCCTGCCTAATTTACTATATCTTATCAACAAAAACTTGGTAGGATTGAAGGCACAAGTTGATAACCATCTTTTAAATAGCTTGATATCTTACAAAGTTGCAGAAAGAAGGCTTTGGATGTTAACAACCACTGTTAAATAGAGGCACTCTCACAGAGCTAAACCTAAACTGTTCTGGTATAGGATTAACCACAAGGAGGATATCTTTGTCACTTTGGGAAGGGGAGAAGACTTGAAAAATTATCAAATTATTGTAGGTAATCAGTCAACAGATGGCAACCCTGGTGATCTGAAAACACATTATTTTAGTCCTTCAATCAATATTTAGTTATATTTATAGCTGAAATAATATTATGTAAAAAAAGAGGTAGATTAAATGACATGATTTATCTCAAACATAGATAAAGACCATTCATGTGTTTCTAGAATGAAAGCAGCTGTGATGAAGCTGAAGAGCTTCATTAGAGAGCTTTATTGACTCTAATATTCACATAGTGTGACTAATTCTTCAACTACATCAAAAGAGAGAGAAAATACCAAAACTAGGCACTCTGAAGGTGAGTCAAAAAGAATAGAAGGTACAGGGCTGGTGGGTCCATATTAATAAAGAAATTAATGGATAATTGGGTATAATAAACCTGAAAAACGCTAGTACAGGTGAGAACAACTATTATGACATTCAAAACAATAGAATCTAATAATCATAAAAAATATCAAAACAGAAAGAACTTTGAAACCTCACCCAAGTTAGAAAAAGATTAGTTCAACATTGTAATGATGGAGTCATTTCAAAGCTCAGAGGTGTTGAGAAAATGGGAAATAAAAAACCGAATACTAAAAACATTGATGAGCAAAAAAAACTCTCAAAATTGATATTATTAGATGATAAAATCCAATAAAAAAAGATTGGTGGAGGCAACCAACAAAAACTAAGATAAATGAGAAGAAATTCATTACATAATAAATTGAGACAGAATTCTGTAAGTAAATAATTTGGAAAACGGGTTCAACAATTCCCTCAAATTTTTACTACATAGGCTCCAGAAAGCAGTGTGGACACCACAAAATTAATATTGCAACTTGCAAGAAGGCAGCCAGAATATAAGACAACATGAGCTTCATTTTTGTGGATAATAATTACCAGAAATACAATAATTTGCTTTGAAAGTACTTATAGATTTATTGAACTGAAAAAGTAGTTCTGAGTGTCACAGATGGTTAAATCTTATCTGAAATTGTCAGGGCCCAGAAAGCCCTGGACAACCATCTGGCCTTCTTAGAGGCCAAACAACCCACAGCCTGGAAATCTTTACCAATTGTCTCCCAGAGCAAGAAAACCCCCTTTTGATTAACAAATGGCCCAGGATTTGAGAAGCACACAAGCCTTAAATCCCTGGCTTTGATTCTATTAACAGATTTGGACCTCTTAATTATCAGGAAATGATACATCAGGAGAACAATTGTTCAATTGTGAAATTGGGTGCTCAATTGCTTGCAGGTTCTATAAATAGCTGTGGCACCTTGGAATATTACAGCTCAAGCAAGGTTCCTGTTATGCTGACCAATAATAATCCATCCCTAAGCTCTAGTACACAATTCCTGAGCAAAATTTCCAGTTTGACTGAAAATATTTCTAACAGATCCCTGGTGGCACAAAAGGCTGCATCTTAACCAGTAAGTATAAGTAGTGAGGAGGAAAAGCCCTCCTCACTGTTAAAATCTTAAAAATAAACAACTTTAAGCTTAGGATCCATTATTTTCTTGCAAGAACTATCCATTTTTTGCACCAATATAACTATTCTGTTTGCATTTATTTGTGATTCCAATACAATTTACAACCTCACATATCTGCTCCCTTGTTATGAATGCCGCCATTCACTATGTTTCAATTTTGCCTTTGATTGGTTATTTCAAGAATGAATCTCTCTCTTTTGCTTTTGCCCCTCAAAATGAGTCTGTATCCAAACTAGGAAATACAATTGTTTGATTCCCCAATTTTTTGCAGCTCACTTGCCCCACTCATGCTTGTGGCAAATGATCCTACTGTCCATGTACTGTTTTGTGGTAAATATACACCGTATATATTGCCAATCTTTATACCCAATAAAATTTAAGTTCTATTCACATTTTGTCTTTGAGTCTTCAAGTACTTTGGTGCTTCTCTAGCCACGTCTAGCAGATATTATTCAATCAGGGCCACAAGGTAATCATATAGACTTCCCTGCCATTCTAACCAAGACTTAGTACAAATCCAATCCTAAGGTTAGGATTCTCTGTTGTGTGTCTGTGCTGCGCCTCAGAACATGACAAAAATGGTGCTCACTACAGGGGCTGTAAGCCCCTTGGTTATCCCTTTTGCAACCACGTTTTCAGGTCCTTTGTCTCCTCCTATACAAGAGCCAGCTTCACCTGAAATCACCAGTCCTCCCATTGAGGAAGACATCACAGACCTACCTATTGTCCCTACTTTACTGAATCTTTGGAATGTTCCCTGCCTAGTGGCCTACCATTTGGGTACCCCTGACTTAGAACAAGTCATGGCAGTAGCCTTTGGGATAGCCCGTGAAGGAGCCATTCCTTTCCTCTAATTACAATTCAGTTGAGCGGAATACTATGAATTAATTGTGACTCTGCAATATCCACAGCATCTCCTCTCAGCAGCTGGCTCTTGCTGAGCACCTATTGTCATCCTTTGTGCAACCTGCCTTAGCCCACCATCAAATGGTGTTAGGGTTCCACATTCAGGCAATTTTGTCCCTACAAGCAGCCATCACAAACCACTGGGATCAGTTTGCTGCATATCAGCAGTGGATCCACTCCCTGTTTTCCTTGGTATCCAACAATCAGTGTGACTCTGTCACCTCCCAAACTTGCTTGGTTAATTCCATCAAGCAAATGCACCAGTCTATCCCTGAATATGTCAGGGAGCGCCTACATGAGTTCCACCAGTTGGTAAAGCTCTGGCAAGCCCAAGTGGATTCTACCTTAAACACCTATCTTATCAATTTTGAACAACTTGTGCAGCAGCTCAATACATTCAGCGCTTACTCTTTTGATCAAATACAACAAGTGGAAGACCTTGCTGATAAAGGCTTTTTCAAGCTCAGTGAATAATTTTATCAAGAAAAGGTTACCACTGCTGCTGCCATTGCCAAGCTCCAGACCCAAGTGATTGAGTTGTCTACACCTAAGCCAGATGTTCCTCCTTGTCCCTCATCTGACAATTTGATGGATAGAGAACAGAGACTATGGGATGCCATTCAAGATCAACAAGCGTCTACCCATAGTTGAGATTGCCCTACCAAAGCACCTCATCCAGATCCTCAGGTGCTTGTTTTGATGACTCAAGTTGCTGAGCTACAGCAAGAGATTGCTGCCCTACGCAAAATGATGGCAACTGCTGCTAGTCTAGCTGGGGTTATTGATGAAGATGGCTGCTGCCCCAGCCTTCCAGGAACCCCCACATTCAATGTTCTAGAGAGTTAATTGCTCTAGCCAATGAGATGAACCACTTGAAACGGGATCACTCCAACCTTGACAAAGATGTGCAATAAATGAGTGAAAAAATTGATTCAATAAATGACAGATTCACCCCTTGCCTCTCAGTGGGTCCTTCCCTGACCTCCTGACTGATCAAGCTTTCCACAGTAGTAACAACACAGGGTCAACGCCTAGAAGTTACTGAGAAACAGAACATCTTAGCTAATAATACAGGTGCCTGTACTGCTGAGACCTTGACTACTATTGAAGAAAGTGTTTTTCAGCTGTGGGCACAACAGCCCCCTTTGGAATCTGAAGCGGAATTCTCCCTGCACATAAATGTACTCAATAGCAACAATGGTGGTCCCACTCCCAAAGCACATTTCAAACCTACCTTTAAGCAAGTCTTTGACCCCAAAACATCTACCATTACAGCTTTCCTAACTATCTATAAGACTGTCATGAGAAGAGCCTCTAATGAGGTTAAGAAGGAACACATTCTAACCTGCCTGCACCATACCTGTCAAGAGGTAGTGGTGCCAGAGCTGCCCACCATTGAGACTTGGGAAGAAATGAAACAGCTTCTGATCAATGAGTTTGGTGGTGATCTTAGCCTGGAGGTGAAGAAGGACGCCTTCATGCACATTGCTTTCAAACCAAAGGAGACTCTAGCTAAATTTGAATATATATTCTACATGGAAGGACAACAATTGATAATGAGCAGACAACTGACGGCGCATGAAGCACACACGGCTTGTGCTCAAGCCCTCAAGGTTAATCAGCTTCTGTTCTCCACTTTAAGGCTCACAAGGTCATGCTTTCCTCTATGAAGAGTATAAAGACGCTGTTGCAGGATATGCACCTTACCCATTCTGGAGTGGTATTGCAGGAGAATTGAGCTGCCTCTAATTCTGGTTTGTCTTCCCGCGGCTCTTGCATCCTCACTATGAACTCTCAGAATCCTCTTAGACGCCAAGTTTGCCATAACTGTGGCCAGATAGGTCACCACTCTTGAGTCTGAAACAATCCTTGGGTTGAAGGGGCTGATCCCAAGAAGCAGGCGGGAAAAGAACAGTCAACCTAGAGGCAGAGACGCTCTTGGGTGAAAATTCTTCCCAGTCTCCTTCAATTCCCCCACCATAGCCAACTCTGAGCCTGCTGACACTGAGGCTCCTCCCATTCTTCTGCTGTTACACAATATCTCTGATGACTCTGACATGGATGATTCAGATGTTGATGATCCTGACGCCTATGGGTATTCATTTATTGCTGTCCCCAAGACCATTGTGGTCCCTTATAAGTTACACTCTGGAAAAACTACGACAACTGCCAAGCCTTTGTATGAAGCCAAAGAGGTTGTTTCTTGTCCATACCTCACTCAAGCTAAGAAGCCTCCTGTGCTTGTAGAGTTATACAAGGAAGCTTCTGAAGTTGCTGACGCTGTATTCAAGAATGTTTCAATCTTGCTTCCTCTCCAGACTGTCTATAAGGAGTTTCCAGGCTTGAGATGCATGATTGAAAAGTGGGACAAAGAGCTATCAGAGGCCCAGGACATCCTGGCCGTCTTTACACCCTTTGGTTGTACTAGCACTTTTGTGGAAAGATCCAAAAGGTAAAGGTGAAAATCAAGGCCGTCTTGGACACTGGATCTCCTGTTAATGTTGTCTCCTCAAAGCTTGTCAAGAAGCTCAAACTTGCCCTGACCTTAACTATCATCAGTTGTATGGTACAGCTGGGCTATCCATGATTCACACTATAGGGGCCTATTCTGCTCTTCTCATGTGGTTTGACAAGCTACTCTTAGCTGTGCATGCCTAGTCTTGGAGTATGAGAGCTACAATCTCCTAGTTGGTACTCAGTTCCTTAGGGAATACAATGGGATCATCCACTTAACAGATGGCTACCTCTCTATCTTATGTTATGAAGTCCCTCTGATCTTTGAGGAGACTTTCAAAGTTCCCAGAAAGCACCTCAAGATATATGCCTTAGAATATCTCACTGGTGTTTTCACTTTAAAATACCGTACCCACTCATCCAACATGAAGTGTCCTCCTATGGCTTGTTCTGTATCTTAGGGGATCCCTCTCTTGGCCGCCTCCACTGTGACCATTACCCCTGGCTCTCAAGCCATCCTGGACTCACAGATATCATACAAGTTTCCTGAGTGCACCTTCCTGGAACTGTACTCTCCTCCCTCACTGGGCCACAACAAACCTTACCTCTGCACTGGGATCTTGGATGTCTCTCACAAAGAGCCTGTCCAGCTGTTGGTAGCCAATTTAACCGCTCTCCCCATAAATGTTTCTAGAGTCTAGGTTGTTGGCTATGGCAAGTTGTTGAATGCTCCTGATGTGTTATCCCTACACCCCTTTGGCACCTTTCAGGATTTCAACCTACCTGAAGACAAGCCATATGTCTTATCTCTTTTCCCCGCTCAGGACATCCTGCAACTATCCTCTGTCTAACAGAAAGAGGTGCTTGAACTGCTAGATCAGTTTTCAGATATCTTTGTAAAAGATAGAACTTATTATGACCTAGCTAAAGAAGTTACTCACCATATTAATACTGGTGATGCTCCCCCCTTACAAGCTAAACCTTATTGCCGCAGTCAAGTAGAGGACGCTCAGGTGTCTAAAGAGCTCAAACAACTGTTAGATGCTTGGCTGCTGGCTCCTTCCAAAAAGTCCATGGGCCTCCCCCTTGCTCATAATGAAGAAGGATGGAGGTCATTGTATTGTGATGGACTATTGACAATCAAACTTCTTAACCAAAAAGGATTCCTACCCCTTTCTGTATATTGATGATGCTCTCCGCTGCCTTGGAGGCTCTAAGTTCTTCTCCACTATGGATCTAGCATCTGGGTTCTAGCAAGTTGTCTCTCCCAAGGATAGACAGAAGGCCGCACTTATCACCTCTGAAGGACTGTTTGAGCCTACATGTATGCCTCAAGGCCTATCCAGTGCGCCAGCCACCTTCCAGAGAGCCATGGACGCAGTGATGGGAGATCTCAAGCTATCCTGTGTTCTAGTATACCTTGATGACATCAATGTTTTCTCCTGCACCTTTACCAAGCACTTGGCTCACCTCAAAGAAGTGCTCATAAATATTCAAGAGGCTGGCCTTAAACTGATACCCTCTAAGTGTGCTTTCTTCAAGGAAAGCCTTGAATTATTGGACCATGAGGTAACCCAGACAGGGATTCACCCAATGACCAATAAAGTTGAGGCCATTAACAAAATGCTTCCATCCACCAACCTACAATAAGTACAAGTCTTTCTGGGCATGATGGGTTGCTACAGAAAGTTCATCCCTGACTTTACCAACACTAACAAACTATTTGGTCCAACTGTTACATAATGTCTCTTTTGAATGGGCTGCTAGTCAACAACAGGCCTTTGAGACCCTTAAGAAAAAACTCAAAGAGGCTCCCATCCTATTGTATCCTGACTACAATAAGGAATTCATCCTTTACACTGATGCTAGTGACCTGGCCATTGGAGTTGTCTTGGCTCAACTAGATTATGAGGGTGTGAATCACCATGTAGCTTATACTTCACATGTCTTCAACAAGCATGAGAAGAATTACAGAGTCACGGAGGAAGAATGTCTTGCTGTGTTGCATGCCGTCAAGCAGTTCCACCATTATGTATATGGCACCCATTTCACGGTGGTCACCAACCATGCTTTGCTTAAGTGGTTACAAAAGCTTAAGGAACCAGAAGGACAACTAGCTAGATGGGCTCTCCGCCTTCAAGGTTACGGCTTCACTGTGCTACATTGTCCTGGGATTCATCATCAGAATGCTGATGGATTATCTGGAATGCCCATCCTTGCTCTAAACACTGCCAAGGCTGATCAACTGTATGAACTAATTAGATATCCTTCCTCTTGGGAGAGAGAGACAAAAGAAGTTCAAATTGCCCTGTCCAAGCTATCCAAGGACACGCTCATTTGCAACAACCAACTTTTCAAAAAAGTACAAGACCAATACCTGCCTTATGTACGGCCTAGTCTTTGCCTTTTGTTGGTGCTCCAAGATCATAAGGAAACAGGACATGGAGGCCTTTCTAAGACCTATGAATGGCTCCAGAAAAACTATTTCTGAGAAACCTTTTCCTGTTGATTCCAGACGCCATAGTTAGTTGCCACAACTGCCAGCTCCAGAGACCTTGAGCTGCCTCTCACAAGTTCAAACTAGTCCCCCCTCAACATGCATTTCACACTATCAGCATTGATGCTGTAGGGCCTCTCCCCTGTTCCCGCTCTGGTTTCTGCTTTATCCTAATTGATATTGATCATATCAGCAAGTGGGTAGAAGCTCACCCTACTAAGGACATCACTGCCAAGACAACTGCTGTCTTTCTGTTGCAGGATGTATTCTACTGCCATGGCTGCCCTCAAGTGTTGCTGTCTGACAATGGAACTAACTTCAATGGCAAGTTGGTAACCTCTGTTGTCAAGGCCTTGGGATCTCATCAGTCTTTCTCTGCCCCTTATAATCCTTCTACCAATGGGGCAGTTGAGCAAGAAAATTTGACTCTGGTTTCTATCATGAGGAAACTCACTTACTCTGATACTGCAAACTGGGATCTATATTTAACCGCTGCTCTATTTTCTTATTGCCTTAGAAAACATTGTGTTGTCGGGTATTCCCTCTTTGCTATGCTGTGTGGTTGTGAAGCCACCACTCTGTTGCTCTTGGGGGGCCCTACTCTCCTCTGATAAGGACCTGAATCCTGATGACCATATCAAGGATCTAGTCAATCAAATCATTGATATCTAGGCTTCTGCATACACCTCTGTGTACAAGATCAAAATGCTTGAGCTCTCTCCTGATAATGCTGGATGCTCTCCCTTGCCTGAGTTCAATATTGGGACCAAGTTCTCTACTATCAACATAGAGTAGGAGGACGCACTCACAAGTTAGATACGTTGTGGGTTGGACCTCTAGAAGTGACCTTCAAACAAGGGTCAGAGTACACTTTGAAACTCCTCTCTAGTGGCTGTCTGTTTGCCTGAGTGCATGCCAAGTTCCTCCGCAAGTACTAACCCCTAAGGCCAATCTAGAGGGGGGCAATGTTGTGAATGCTGCCATTGACCATATTTTGATTTTGCCTTTGATGGGTTATTTTGAGGAGAAATCTCTCTCTTTTGCTTTTGCCCCTCAAAATGAGTCTGTATCCAAACTAGGAAATACAATTGTTTGGTTTCCCAATTCTTTGCAGCTCACTTGCCTCACTCATTCTTGTGGCAAGTGATCCTACTGTCCATGTACTGTTGTGGTAAAGCTACACAGTATATATTACCAATCTTTATACCCAATAAAATTTAAGTTCTGTTCACATTTTTATCTTTGTGTCTCCAAGTACTTTGGCGCCTCTCCCTAGCCACAACTAGTAGAGATTATTCTTTCAGGGCCACAAGGTAATTGCATAGCCTTCCATGTCATCTAACCTACTTAGTAAGAATCCAATCCTAAGGTTAGGATTCTCCGTTGTGTGTCTGTGCTGCGCCTCAGAACACAACATCCCTCCTGGCCACCAAGAGTGATCATTTCTCCCTCCATGCTGGAGATTCCTCCTACTCCTCCTGCCAACTGTGCCTCCTTCCCAGGACTTCAGTAAGTTGGTGTTTGTTTATATCACAGTATTGGGGCTGAACAATCAGGTTATGCCCCATACTGGGAGTTGGCGTCCCCTAGCTACTGCAGTCAACTACCTTGTCAGAATTGCGCCTATTGTGTACATGGCCTTCCAGGCCTGGCCTGCCTCCCCTGTGGGAGTCCAGCCAGACTCTGGTATGGGCCGTGACAAAAATTGCCCAATCTTAGAAATTCAAGCATAAAGCCAGGCCCAAGAAAGTGACCTTAAAACATTACAGTAGTTTTCAAACCTGTTGAGATAAATGTATATTAGTCAGTTTATAACACATGAACTTAGTCTAAAATCAAAATCAAGAATTAAGGAATTTATATTAAATTACAATAGGTTTTGGATCCACTTTGATTTTGTTTTTAGACTGAGTTCATGCATTCTAAACTGAATAATATACATTTATCTCCACAGGTTTAAAAACTACTGTATGATAACATCAAACAATCAATTGACCAGAAGTGGGCTGTGGTCAAACATGTAAATATTTTGATGAAAGTTGAAAAAAGCCGTTTAAAGCCTTAAACCCCAGAAATCAGATAATTTGGTGCTTTTTGGCCCCAAAATCAAACTATGCTGTCATAATCTTTTTGTCAATTCAGATGGCTCAGCTGTAAAAATCCCCCTTGATGATGAAATAATTTCCTCCCAAACACCCATATGAGCTGGGTTGGAGTTCAGAACTACCCTAGTAATTCAATAAAATCATAAGTATTTGAAAATCTCAGTTAACAGTTTTTGACAAAATTTCTCCATGAAAATAGAGTTTTGCTCATCTATGTTTTTACAGCTTCTTTTAGGTTGTGGTGTCAATTTTTTTGGTGTCTACAGTCTTTGCGCTTCTTGACTCAACCCCTGAGCCCAAAATTAAGAAAATGATTAAACCAATTTTCAAAATTATTTATTTGCAAAATGATGTCCTATTTCCTCAAATTGTTGCCTTCTTTATTTTTGCCTTAGGTTCTCTGGGTTGTATTTTTCCAATATCTCTACTTGGAGTTTACCATTTGCAAATTTTGTTGTTGAGAATTTTTTTGTTATTGAATGCTTTCAGCATTTGGATTTTCATTCCCATTATATCAACACTTTAGGATTTCAGCAAGACTTCACTATTAAACTGAGCTTCACAACCAGCTCATATGGGGTTTAGAAAGTCTTGATGACATCATTGGGGGATTCTCTTGACTAAGCTATCAGAAGCCACCAAAAATTTGATGGCATCATAAATCTGGTTGCTGGCCAAAAAATACTAAATTATCTTATCTTGCTGTTTTTGAGCTTTAAATGGCTGCTCTTAACCTCCTGTTGGAATTTTCACCTGTATGGTTACAACTAACTTCTGATTGATTTCTTGATTTAAATCAGTATATTTTTTCTTGGGCTTTCTTTTTTTCTGGATTTTCTGCTTCTTGGATTTCTGGGTTCAAACAATGCCAGTTAACATGGCACTATCTGTGATAGAAATCACTCTATCACCAAGTAAAAGGTGGACTAACATTCAATCCAGATATCACACTAGTATCAAGATTGGCAAATATGACAATTAAAATATAGATACCATTTAATTATCATCCTTTCCAACTTGCCTTACTTCCAGGATGCCTTCTGGAAACCCTCCTGTGAATCTGAAAATCATTGATCCCCTTTATTTTTTATAATTGCCTTATAACGCAGTTCTTCAATTTCTAATAAAATTATTCTTTCTTCTTCATTTCTTGCTTTCTCACAGCATCACCTTGTCATTATGATAAAACATATGAGTTTAAGGGTGTTACAGAGGTAACAGTTTCAAAGCCCTGGGCAGGAATTGAACCTGCGCCCTGCCACCAGGTGGGGCAAGCGGGTGGCAGAGATTTTCCTGCACATGGTGTTGCAACTGAACCAATTTTAGTTCATTATTTAATTGAGGAAGACAACAGTCCAATAGAAAGGACAGGTATAAGAATAATATGATAAGGTTTATTGGTTGTTATTGTGACTAATATACTATACTGGGAAATCCACAAGGCTACCAGGGGGTGGCAGGCTTCATATAAGGTTTGTGACTATGGAATAAATTGTGTGGGGATCAGTGTGTCTTATTAGTATTGCTCCTAATTAGGAGATAGTGCCCATAATTTGGAATTACCATCATATTGATACATGTTGTTAGATACCTCATGGGACAACTCATTGAGTGCTCCCTGTATATTGTGAGATATTTTAGCATGTGAGGAGAGAATCTTGGTTGCAACACTGGATTTGCTTTGAAAAGCAAAAGTCCAGGTGCAGGAACCATTAACACCCTAGCTACAGCTGCAGGGCCTTTACTGGGCCCCAAAAGCTATGCCCAAGCCTTGGTGGGTTTGGCTGAGCCTGACAGGCTATTTTTAGCTGCCCAGTAAACCCAGTTCAAGCCCACCCTCCATTAAGTAATTTGGGGTCCCCAATTGGGGACCTCTTTTTTAATCAAGTTCCTTGGCCTCAGAAAAGCCTGTCAAGCCAGCCCAAAAAAGGTGATCAGATTGGGAAAGCCCCATAACCCCAGAAGCTAAACCTGCTAGAACCAATGGCCAGCCAAGCCAAGATGGACCACCAAAATCCAAACAACTGTTCCTGAAAACCCCAAAAATGACCATGAAGCAGCCAACCAAACAGCATAACCTGAGATTTCAAGCCTTTACACACAGATAGCACATGAAAAATGCCCAGTGGCACCTGCATGTGAATGACTATATAAGCCAAAAGCACCAGAGAGATTCTGTATTGTTACTTTTATCAAATAAAGTTTGCTATGAACCTTTAGTTTCCAACCTATTTCCTTACTTAATTCTGATACTCTTGCATCTACAATTACCCAGATTCCAGAACTCTACCTCAGGAGTTAAACATCAAGCCCCAGCTAGAGATCTAGAAGTGCCTGATTATTACTGCCCCCCAATGATATTCTTGGCTATGTACACTTCACAGAGTATTCACCCAATCCCAACCACAAACCCTGTACTTTAGAAGACCTGCAGTGGTACACCTGCCCAGACGCACCCAAAGATCCCTACAAAATTGTGCGCAACAGCAAGGAAATTAAAGTATACCCTTTGATATTCAACAGAAAATACAATAATCCTTCCGCCTACTTGGTCTTCATGGAACCACCCTTGTTACACAAAATGTCTGTATCAACCCCCCTACTTCTGATGCCACTAGCCAGAATAGTTGTAAGGTCTTAAAGCTTGGGGTAAATTATTATAGACCAAAGCCTTTAACCTGAGAATTTTATGTTTTTTAAGTATAAAAAGGCCAGTAAAGTTTGTAACAACAACTGCACTAAAGCTCCTAAAGGTTTATAGGAAGTGAAGTAAGGACCAAGACAATTTATCAAACCTAAGAAAAGGAAATAGATACCAGTCTTAATGACTGAAGATTGGGTCAAAAAGTCAATTTCTAAGTCTGGGTAACAATCAGCATTAGCTGGAGGGTTAAAACTATCAACTATTAAAGTGTGTGTACCACTATAAATATTGCCTAGCTGGTTCAAAATGTAGTCAAAAGGAATCATAAAACTAAGGATTTAAAGAGAAGATAATTTGCAAGAGAAAGATTGGAAAAGAAGAATACACAAGCCACAAAACCTAAACAAGTACCTTTTTGGGGTGCAAGTCAAACAATCTCAACTTATTATTAAGATTGGAAAACCAAGCCTTTTTATTTTACTTGGTTTGTGAGGTGCAAGAATTGAGATGGAAAGTCTAACCAAGATTGGTTAGGTAACTTGATGTTGAAAAACAAAACAAAAGCACATGTTTCATGTGACTTAACTTTAAAAACTTAAGCACCAAGGTAAAGGGGACAGCAAGGAGATTAGTGGTTGCTTTGTAACCTTTAGGAAAAGCAAAAAAACAGCGGAACAGCAGGAAAAACCTGGTCCAAAAGTGCTGGCAGAAGCGAGCAAAAAGCAAAAGGTAATTAAATTTGGAACTAATTAAAATAACCAAGCGTATAGGTCTGTGGTTTGAGAATTATCCAAGGTAAGCTTTGAAACATGAATCTAACTGTTAATATAGATTAAATTAGCCAGTAAAAGTAATGGAATGAAGGAGGGAGATGATTGAAGGATAAATTGTTGTGATTATAAACCAAGGGTAAGATAAAATAAAGTTGATGCCCTTGAAAGATACTGGAAGTAATTAATAATGAAGGAGGATCCTACAATGGTCAATTCCTTGGAGTGCTCTATCTGGCGCTCACAGGGTTGATTGATTCTTCTTTGCCAGCAGCTGGGCCCTGGGCTGTGGCTGAAAAGGCCCTTTCCTACCTGGTATAGTTAGGTCCCATCATCTGGTGGGCCATGTCAGTACCTACTTTGACTCCTCCCTCACCTGCTTGAGCTCCACAGTACTCTTGGTATCCTGACACAGGCAAATCTAGATGTTCCAAGACCCCATTACTACCATAATCTACATGGACATCATACAGCTTATCATCTTACTATACAACACTCTTCTCTAATATCAAACAAAGATATCATTATATTCTTTAAGTTTCCCCTTTATTTTGGATTTTATACTTTTCAGAAGTATATGCATGACATTAGGATCAAATCCAAAATAAAATTTCTGTTTGCAGATAATTACTGGGCCTGATTTTAATAAAATTTAGGCCAGAATTGGTTTGGGAGGTGTGGTATCAGATTCAAATATGCACCAAATCTTAGATATTTGAATCTGACAAAGGCTTGAAAAAGTTTTATGGCTTGGTTTAAATTCCTGTTGCAACCAAGAAAGGCTCCCTGCCCGCCAATGTATCATACAATACACATGGGTGCTCATAGAGGTGCCCTATGATGTATCTAACAGCATTGAGCATCCTGTTGCCACCTTCAAATTATGGGCAATATCTCCTAAATAGAAGCACTGCCAATTATATATGATGATCCCTTGACTAAGATATGTATAACTCAACCCTATTTGGATCCCACCACAGTACCACCCCCTGGTGGACTTGTGGATTCCTAGTATAGTATATTAATTATGCTATTTTCAAATAAACATTGTCTCATTCTTATTCTTTTCCTTTTCTATTGGACTGATATCTTCCCCAATCTATATACAAAACTATAATTGGTTCAGTTGCAACATTCCCTACCCTCTCAATTTTAATAAGTAATATATCTCTTTCATTATTCACTTTGTTTTAAGCTTATTGGCTGCAGGGAGCTTCCACAGAGACAGGTGCTTGTCATGAATACCGCTATTCACCATGTTTTGATTTTGCCTTTGGTGGGCTATTTTGAAGACAAATCACTTGTTTTCTCTTTTGCCTCTCAAAATGAGTTGATGACTGAATCAGGAAGTTCAATTGTTTGGTTTTTTTGATCCTGCGCAACTCACTTTCCCCACTCATGCTGGTGGCAAGTGATCCTACCGTCCTGGTAGTGTTTTGTGGTATTCCTAACCACTATATATTCCATTTCATATTCACCAATAAAAATTAAGTTCTATTCACATTTTTGTCTTTGTGTCTTCAGTACTTCTGCGCCTCTCTCTATCCACAACTAGTAGAGATTATTCATCCAGGGCCGCAAGGTAAAAGCATAGTCTTCCCTGTCATCTAACCAAGACTTAGTACAAATACAATCCTAAGGTTAGGATTTCCTGCTGTGTGTCTGTGCCGCGCCTCAGAACACAACAAAAATGGTGCTCACTACAGGGGCTGTAAGCCCCTCAGTTATCCCTTTCACATCCACGTTTTCAGATCCTTTGCCTCTGTCTATACAAGAGTCAACTTCACCTGAAATAACCAGTCCTTCTATTGAGGAAGATATTGCCAACCAGCCTATTACCCCCACTATAATGAACCTTGGGAATGATCTCTGCCTAGTTGCTTACCCCATGGGTACCCCTGACTTGGAGCAAGTCATGTCGGTAGCCCTTGGGATAGCCCGTGAAGGAGCAATCCCTTGCCTTCAGTTGCAGTTTAGTTGGGCTTAATACTAAAAATTAATTGTGGCTCCTCATATTCTACAACATCTCTTCTCAGCAGCTGGCTCCGCTGAGCACTTACTATTGTCCTTTGTGCAGCCTGCCTTGGCCCACCATCAAATGGTGTTGGAGCTCCATGTCCAAGAAATCTTGTCTCTGCAAGCAGTGGTTACTCATCATTGAGATCAGTTTGCTGCCTATCAACAATGGATCCACTCCCTGTTTTCCTTGGTATCTAACAATCAGTGCAACTCTGTCACCTCCCAGACCTGTTTGGTTAATTCTATTGAACAAATGCGCCAGTCCATCCCTGAATACCTGAGAGAGAGTCTACACAAGTTTCACCAGCTAGAACAACCCTGGCAAACTCAATTAGATTCCACCTTAAACGCTTATCTCACTGATTTTGAACAACTTGTGCAACAACTCAATGCCTTCAGCACATATTCCTTTGAGCAACTACAGCAGGTAGCGGACTTTGCTGCTAATGGTCTTAATGAACTCAGTGCAGTGTTTGATCAAGAAAGAGCCGCCACTGCTATTGCTATAGCCAAACTCCAGAGTCAAATGAATGAGTTATCCACACCCAAGCCAGATGTTCCGCCCTCTCCCCCTTCTGATGACTTGGTGGATAGAGAGCAGAGAATATGGGATGCCATTTGAGAGCTATATACAACTACTTGCAGTCAGGGACGTCCTGCTGAAGCTCCTCAACCTGACCCCCAGGTGCTTGAATTGACTGCTCAAGTTGCAGAGCTACAGCAAGAACTTGCCACCCTACGTGAAATGATGTCAACTGCTCTTAGTCCAGTTAGGGTTATTGATGAAGATGGTTGCTGCCCTGGCTTATTAGGAGCTCCTCAAATCTAATGTGCTAGGGAACTAATTGCTCTAGCTAACAAAGTGGATCAATTGAAGCAGGATCATACTGAACTGGATAGAGACATACAAGAGATTAATGATGTGATTGACTCTGTGAATGATAGGTTTGCCCCTTGCCTCTCAGTGGGGCCATCCCTTGCTTTGCAACTGGCTGAACTCTCCACAATAGTGACCACTAAAGGTCAACGCTTGGATACTACTGCACAACAGACCACTTAAGCTGTCAATACGGGTGCCCATGCTGTTGAGACCCTTACTACCCTTGAAGAAAGTGTTTACCAACTATGGGCTAGGCAGCCCCCCTTGGAATCTGAGGCAAAGTTTTCCCTGCGTATAAACGTACTCAATAGCAACAATAGTGGCCCAACCCCAGAAGCACACTTCAAGCCTATTTTTAAGCAAGTCTTTGATCCTAAAACCTCAACCATTTCAGCTTTCCTAACTATCTACAAAACTGCCATGAGACAGGCTTCAGACAAAGTTAAAAAAGAACATATTCTGACCTGTCTACATCTGACTTGCCAGGAGGTGGTGGTGCCTGAGCTGCCCTCCATTGAGATGTGGGAAGATATGAAGCAGCTTCTGATTGATGAGTTTGGTGGTGACCTTATCCTGGAAGTAAAGAACGCCTTCATGCATATTGCTTTCAAACCAAATGAGACCCTAGCTGAGTTTGCAGACAGATTCTACATGGAAGGACAGCAACTGATAACAAGCAGACAGTTGACAGCCCATGAAGCCTACACGGCTTGCGCTCAAGCCCTCAAGGTTAACTAACTTCTGTGCCTTCACTTCAAAGCCCATAAGACTATGATTTCCTCCATGAAGAGCATAAAGACATTGTTTCAGGATATGCACCTTACCCACTCTGGCGCAGTTGTTAGGGAAGGTTGAGCTACTTCTAACTCTGGTTTATCTTCCCGTGGTCCTTGCATTCTTACCATGAACTCGCAAAATCCTCCTCAATGCCAAGGTTGCCACAACTGTGGTCAGATAGGTCATTATTCTCAAGTCTGCACCAACCTGCAGGTTGAAGGAGCTGATCCAAAAGAGCAGGCGGGAAAAGAGCAGTCAACCTAGAGGCAGAGATGCTCTTGGTTGAAAATTCTTCCCAGTCTCTTTCAATCCCTCCCTCTATAGCTGACTCTGAGCCTGCTGGTAATGAGGCTTCTCCTATCCTCCTCTTGTTTCACAATATCTCTGATGACTCTGACCTGGATGACTCTGATACTGACGGCGCTGATGCATACGGGTACTCTGTTCTGGCTGTTCCTGAAACCATTAGTCTCCTATAAATTACGCTCCGGAAAGACTACAACTACCGCTAAACCTTTTCCTGAAGCCTAAGAAATTGTCTCTTGCCCTTACCTCACTCGGGCTAAGAGGTCTCCTGTTCTAGTGGAGCTATCAGAAGAAGCTGCCAAGGTTGCTGACGCTGTCTTCAAGAATGTATATTTTTTGCTCCCCCTCCAGACTGTTTATAAGGAGTTCCTGGGATTAAGATGCATGATTGAGAAGTGGTATAATGAACTAGCAGAGGCTCAAGATATCCTGGCTGTCCTTCCTCCCTTTGGTTGCACTACCACTTGAGTAGAGATATCCATTCAAAAAGTGAAGATCAAGGCCGTTCTAGATACTGGCTTGCCAGTCAACGTTGTCTCCTCCAAGCTTGTGAAGAAACTCAAACTTGCCCCTGACCTTAACTATCACCAGTTGTATGGCACAGCTGGACTGTCTATGACCCGCGCCATAGGGGCTTACTCTGCTCTACCCATGCGGTTTGGCAAACTTCTTCTAGCTGCGCCAGCAGTTGTCTTGGAAAATGAGAGTTACAATCTCTTAGTTGGCACCCAGTTCCTTAGGGAATATAATGGGATAATCAACTTAAAAGATGGTTTCCTCTCTATTCTGGGATACAAAGTCCCTCTGATCTTTGAAGAGCGGTTAAAGTTCCCGGGAAACAGCTCAAGACCTGTGCCGTGGGACTATCCCACTGGGGTTTTCAACCTCAATATTGCACCCACTCCTCAAACATGAAATGTTCACCCATGGCTTGTCCTGCGTCTGAGGGGGTCCCTCTCCTAGCCACTGCCTCTGTCACCATCCCACCTGGCTCCCAGGCCATCCTAGACTCTCAGATATCATATGAACTACCTGAACAAACCTTCTTGGAGTTGTAATCTCCCCCCTTGCTAGGACGCAACAAACCTTATCTCTGTCCTGGAATCCTAGATGTCTCCCATAAGGAACCTGTTCAATTGTTGGTAGCCAACCTGACTGCACTCCCCATGACCGTGTCTAGGGGGCAGATCATTGGATATGGCAAGTTGTTGAGCGCTCCTGATGTCCTGTCTCTTCATCCCTTTGGCACATTTCAAGACTTTAACCTACCTGAGGATGAGCCTTAAGTCCTATCCTTGTTCACCGCGCAAGACTTTCCACAGTTGTCCCCAGTTCAACAGAAAGAGGTGCTAGACTTGCTAGACTAATTTTCTGACATCTTTGCAAAGGACAGTACCAACTATGGGTTAGCCAAAGGTGTTATCCATCAGCTTGACACTGGTGACACTCCCCCCTTCCGTGCTAAACCTTATTGCCGCAGTTGTGTAGAGGACGCCCAGATATCAAAAGAGCTCAAACAACTGTTAGACGCTGGGCTTCTGACACCTTCCCAAAGTCCTTGGGCATCCCTGCTACTCATCTTAAAGAAGAAAGATGGGGGTCATTGTATTGTGATGGACTATTGCCAATTGAACTCTTTGACCAAGAAGGACTTGTACCCCTTACCATGTATTGATGATGCCCTCTGACATCTTGGAGGCTCTAAATTCTTCTCTGCAATGGATCTGGCATCTGGATACTGGCAAGTTGATCTATTGCCCAAGGATTTTCAGAAAGCTGCGCTCATTACCTCTGAAGGGCTTTTTGAGCCTACTTTCATGCCACAGGGACTCTGCAATGCCCCAGTCACCTTCCAAAGGGCCATGGACTCCATCCTCTGCAACTTGAAGTTGTCATGCATCCTAGTATACTTGGATGATATAACAGTTTTCAGCGCTACCTTCAACAATCACCTGGCTCATCTCAAAGAGGTTTTCATAAAGATTTGAGAAGCTGGCCTCAAACTAAAACCTTCCAAGTGCGCTTTCTTCAAAGAGCGTCATGAATTCTTAGGCCATTAAGTAACCCAGACCAGGATTCACCCAATGACTAAGAAGGTTGAAGTCATCAACAAAATGCTTCTGCTCACCAACCTGCAAGAGGTACAAGTCTTTCTAGGGATGATGGGCTACTACAGAAAGTTTATCCCTGACTTTTCCAATACTAGTGAACCTCTAGTCCAGCTGTTACGTAATGTTCCTTTTGAATGGACTGCCAGTCAACAGAAAGCCTTTGAGACCCTTAAGCAGAAACTCAAAGAGGCGCTAATCCTAGTGTATCCTGACTATGATAAGGAGTTCATCCTGTACACCGACGCTAGCAATCTTGCTATTGGAGCTATTCTGGCCCAACCAGACAATGAGGGTGTAGACCATCCCGTGGCTTACACATCCTGCGTGCTGAACAAACATGAGAAGAACTATAGTGTCACAGAGAAGGAGTGCCTTGCCGTGTTGCATGCAGTCAAGCAGTTTTGTCACTATGTATATGGTACCCACTTCACAGTTGTCACTGACCACAATTCTCTTAAGTGGTTACAACAGCTTAAGGAGCCTGAAGGGCGCCTAGCTAGATGGGCTCTACGTCTACAAGGATACAGCTTCACTGTGCTCTATTGCCCTGGGATTCAACACCAGAACGCTGATGGGCTCTCCAGAATGCCCATTCTTGCTTTGCATCCTGCAGAGGCTGATTGGTTATACAAACTAATTGGGTACCTGTCTTCTTGGGAAAATGAGACAGAAGAGGTACAGCTGGCCTTGTCCAAGCTATTCAAAGATACCCTCATACGCAACAACCAGCTCTTCAAGAAGGTACAAGACCAGTATCTGCCTTATGTACGACCCAGTCTTTGCCTCTTGTTGGTGTTTCAAGCTCATAAAAAGACTGGGCATGGAGGAATTGCCAAGACCTTTGACTGGCTTCAAAAGAATTACTTCTAGAGAACCTTTGCCTGCTGATCCTAGACATCATAGCTAGCTGCCACAACTGCCAGCTTCAATGGCCTTGAGTTGCTGCCCATGAGTTCAAATTATCCCCCTGCAACATGCTTTTCACACTGTCAGCATTGACGCAGTAGGTCCTCTCCCCCACTCACGTTCTGGGTGTTGCTTTATTCTGATTGCTGTTGATCACTTCAGCAAGTAGATAGAGGCTTGCCCTACAAAAGACATCACAGCTAAGACAACTGCTGCCTTCCTGTTACAAGATGTTTTATACTGCCATGGCTGTCCTCAAGTGTTGTTCTCAAATAATGGGACTAACTTTAATTCCAAGCTGGTAACCTCTGTTGTCAAAGCTTTGGGATCACATCAGTCCTTCTCTGTCCCCTACAATCCTTCTACCAATGGGGCAGTTGAGTGTGCAAATTTGACACTGGTCTCCATCATGAGGAAGCTCACCTACTCTGACGCTGCCAACTGGGACCTATACTTACCTGCCGCTCTCTTTGCATACCACCTTAGCAAACATTGTGTCACTGGATACTCCCCTTTTGCTATGTTGTATGGGCAAGAGGCTACTACCCCTTTGCTCTTGGGGGCCCCCTGCTTACCTCTGATAAAGCCATGAATCCTGACAACCACATCAAGGATCTAGTCAACTGCATAATTGATATACAGGCCACTGCCTACACTTCTGCATACAAGACTAAGATGCTTGAGCTCTCTCACAATAATGCTGTACGCTCCCCCCTGCCTGAATTTGATGTTGGTGACCATGCACTTTACTACCTACACAGAGTAGGTGGTTGCACACATAAGTTGGACTCTCTGTGGATTGGCCCTTTAGAAGTGACTTTTAAACAAGGGTCCAAGTACACTTTAAAGCTCCTCTCCAGTGGCTTCCTTTTGCTCAAGTGCACGCAAAGTTCCTTTGTAAATATTACCCCCTAAGGCCAATCTAGGGGAGGACAATGTCGTGAATACTGCTATTCACCATGTTTTGATTTCGCCTTTGGTGGGCCATTTTGAAGACAAATCACTCGTTTTTGCTTTTGCCTCTCAAAATGAGTTGATGACTGAATCAGGAAGTTCAATTGTTCAGTTTCTTGATCCTGCGCAACTCACTTGCCCCACTCATGCTGGTGGCAAGTGATCCTACTGTCCTGGTAGTGTTTTGTGGTATTTCTAACCACTATATATTCCATTTCATATTCACCAATAAAAATTAAGTTCTATTCACATTTTTGTCTTTATGTCTTCAGTACTTCCGCGCCTCTCTCTAGCCACAACAAGTAGAGATTATTCTTCCAGGGCCGCAAGGTAAACACATAGTCTTCCCTGTCATCTAACCAAGACTTAGTACAAATACAATCCTAAGGTTAGGATTTCCCGTTGTGTGTCTGTGCCGCGCCTCAGAACACAACAGTGCTGCTGTCTCATTGGTTCATGCTTTTCTTATCCTCTGCTTGATTCAAATATTGGATACTTGAAGTCTTGCACTTCAGTGGCTGTTTTATATTAAAGCAGCTAGCGGCTCACATCTGCTGCAACCCTGATGCTCAATCACACTTTAATTCATAATTTCCTCCATTACTTTAACTCTTGATTCCAATTTGCATGGATGTAGATTTTGCTTTGTAGCATTCATTTGGCTAGATAAATCCTGGTATGTAACAATCACAATTGAATTAATCTCTACTGGAGGAGGAAAACTATGAATGCTAGGTTGGTCTTCATCAATTTAAAATATGAATTTCTGTCTAGGGTTGTGAAGCTGTGGTGATTCTCTGGGTGCCTAGTTTATATTGCATTGTTAAGCAGAAGGTTCAATCCTCAGCCAAAGTAACAGATGGTGAATATCTTGCTAGAGAAATTTAAACTAGTTAACTAATACTAATGTTAAGATCTAATGCCTTGACTAGGGCTGAGGCGTTCCAATCTCTACCCAGATTAGGGTAGGGACGGGAACAGCAATTGTGCAAACACAGTGTCACAAAACCATTTTTTTGGATGTTTTGGGTTGGGTCACAAAATAATTTGGATGGATTTGTGCCACAACTTTTATAGTAGGTCACAATTTGTGCCTCACTCCATTGTGTAGATCACAAAATATAAAAGAAAGGCAGCTTTCAAATATGAAACAGATGATTTTATTTTGTGAAGGGGCACAGGATGTAAAATTAGAATGGTTCTCAAGGGTGAAACAGATGGGTCGTTTTGTGCAAGGCACATGATGTAAAATTAGAGCAAGTTCAGTTGTGGGACTTTATTTTTTAAATTGAATTATTAAAGCTTTACCTGCCATTACCTCACAATGATAGATTTGATCATACCACAGTTTGCTTTAGATAATTATATTAAAACGCCAATCAAAATATCTAATAAATATCTACTTCAATTGAAAGGAATAGCTTGGCACAATTGGTTTTGTGACTTTGTCAGTTGAATACAATTCATTTTGTGACCTTCATGTCACATCACAATTCATGCAGATTTGTGTTGTGACTTTAGGAGCAGGGTACAAAATATGGCAGTTAAAGTTGTGTACAGCTTTAAAAACACAAAACAAGTCTGCATGAATTGTGATGTGAAATGAAGGTCACAAAATGAATCTTATTCAACCTTGGGAGTCACAGTTTTAAGTTTTTGGTCGGCAGCCTGTCAGGCTGCCTGTGGCCGGTGGAGCTGTCAGCAAAGCTGCTGATAAGCTTTTGGATGATTAATAGTCTGGCGCAATGGGAAATGCTGCCAGGGTGGACTTCAGATGCTTTGAGGTGAAGCTTTCATAAAGTTTTTGATATATAAATCTACTCTAAGATGTAAAATAGTACTACAAAATTTTAGATGATGCTTAGATAGAGCATAACTTAAAAAGAAATTAAGCTTCTTGAAAGCTTAAATTCTTGAATTGGATTGGCTTAGAAGAGTAGGATGATCAACCAAGCATTCAGGTAAGCCTTCACTAAACACAATACTAACTTTTTCAACCCAAAATCTAAAGATTCACTTCAAACTTAAGGTAAGCTTCAAAATATATACATAATACTAACTGTTTTAATTATAGTAGATCAAGTATATTCAAGGTAAGCATATTTTAAAAAGTTTGAAGCTAAAATTTTATTTAAAAAGTAGTAAATTGTTTAAAAAAACTAATTCAATTAAAAAAACAAATTAAAGCTGCAAATCAGGTAAGCTTTTCATTAAAATTACTAACCTTCTTTCCAATTTAGATGGACTTGGTTCACAGCAGATCTTGGGGTGGGTAAGTTATTTTTCATCAAATTTACTAACCTAGATTAAGAAAACTAGATTTTTGCCCTGAGGTTAATCATAGGAATAGTAATTAATGTGTTCAATCACTAATTTTTTTTCTAAGCTGCATTTCAGGTAACTATTTTCAAAAAAAACCATCACCTTCAAATCCTTTTAGATGAACTTAGCCTGCAGCAGATCTTGGGTTTGGTAAGTTTTATTTTTACTGATTTTCCAAAGTAGATTTAAAAAACCAGACTTTTTCCCTGAAGCAGATCTTGGTTTGATAAGTCATTGTGCTAAAAACTAATATTTTTTATAAAAATGCCCAGTTTTACTGCAGCAGATCTTGGGGTTTGGTAAGAACTTTGTGCCAACTACCTAATTTAGTTTTCATCCTGAAGCTGCTCTTGATTAGGGTAAGTTTTTTTCAATTTCAATTTTACTAACCTAAATTTAAACCTCAAGATTTTGGCTTTAAGCAGATCTTGAGTTTGGGTAAGTTTTTTAACAAATTTGTGTATGGTGAGTATTTCTAGGATCATTATGATATCTACTATTTTCTAATCATTTTTGATCCAACTTTCACTTAAAAAAGATATTATTCTTTACATGATTTATATAAATATTATATAAAAAATTTCATTTACTTAAAATTAACTCTTATCTATTTTAATTATTTTACTTTTATTTTGTTTGACTTAATTGCTTTAAAAATTTTACTTTTTGTCATTTGCAAAGTTTTACTGCCAAAAACTACACATTGTTATCACTCAGTAATTGTTAAATGGTTTAAGCAACTTCTATGCTTAGATTATTTTATTTATAGAGTTGAAAGAAAGTTTTTGGCAACTTTTTTTAGTTTTTAGATCCAACTGACATTGTTGCAAAAATATTTTTTAACTTTAAAGTGTCAAAAAAACTATAATATGTTGATTTTATACTTCTGGGAAGTATAATAAACAAAATAAAGGGGAAGATTAAGAAAGAGAATGATACTTTATTGAATATTAATATAGGTTAATATATAGTATTATGATAAGCCACATGTTGTCCATGTACGTCATGGAGGTCATGGGGCTTATCTGAGTAATGTTCTTCTTGAGTCACAAGGCTTAATCAAGTTGTGTTCCATTTAGGACCTGGATTGAGAGATCCCTGTCATAGATGGTTAACTGATAATGATGCCACCAGTTTATTGACTGGGCGGTGAACCACTCAGTGAGCTGCTTAGTGATTTACTCAGGGTGTTAATTCCCCAAGAGGGAGTAATAAAAGATGTTGCAACATCTCCCCTGGGGTGCTGGAAGGCGGAGCATTAGGAATCTTTTTGAGAGTATCTGGTATACAGGCTTGGTACTGATCCAGTTTGGCGTTAGGTACAGGGAGTCTTGAATTTTGTTGGGCTTATCTTGCCTTACACAAACAAATTCAATCATGATGCATATGTTTTAGTTTGGTTTGGGCTCCAATCCCTTTGATGAGGTAGGTGTTATTGGGCTTCACTTCCATGACAATGCCTGGTTCACGTAACCCTGGGTCTAATTTGTGTTGTTTGTGGTTGACAACCCAGATCTTGTCTCCGACTTGGAACCTCTCTTGTTGTAATGGGATTGCTTCTCGCTGAACCCTTTGTTGTTCCATTGTCTCTTGGTCCTTTCTGGCTTGTAGTACTTTTGGGTCATTTCTGTCTGGTACCTTCTTTGTAAGTGGCAGTTGTGGCCCTGTGGTTGTACTGACAAGTGAAGGTTTTTGACCATAACCAAGTTCATAAGGGCTTTTGCCTGTATTGTGGTTGACTTGTGTTCTGCAGACCATAAGGGCAGTTGGTAACATATCAACCCAGGCTTTTGGATTGTTGGCAGATAACTTACTGAGAGCTTCCACTAGAGAGCCGTTTAGTTGTTCTACGCGTCCATTTGCTTTTGGGTGATATGGGCTGGCTGTGATGTGCTTTATCCCATTTTTGGCAAGATAGATATTGGTGTCAATAGCTTTAAGTTCAGTGCCTCCATATGTGATTAAGAGGTCAGGCTTTCCAAACTTAGCTATGATTTCTTTGCCAATGAATTGTCTCACGTCATTGCCTTTGTGCTCTTTTATGGCTTGTGCCACAGGCCACCTGGTTGCATAGTCAATGGCTGTGATGATGTACTTCTTGCCTTTGCTTTCACCAGGCATAGGTACCACAATATCTAACAATCATACCTTGAAGAGCTGTGTGATGGATACGGGTACTACTGACTTGGGTGGAGCTTTGGTTCAGGCGTACTTTTCACAGACCTTGCATTGTTCCAGTACTTCTCTGATATCATCTAGCATATTGGGCCACCAGTAGCGGGTCTTGAGATATTCATGCAAGTTTCTGCTATGGGTGTGTGATGATCCACATGTTTGGTGGTTTGCAGGTGGGGCTAATGTTGGCCAAGCAAGAGTTTGGTTGTTTGTTGAAGGTGAGCCTAGTAGGTAACATAGGACTACTAGGGTTAAGTAAGGAAAGCCTAGTAGGTAACATGGTCTACTAGGGTAAGTAAGGCCTGGCTGGTAGGCAACAAAGGACTACCAGAGGCAGATGTTGCCTCCACCCAGCAGAAGACATTGGCTGCTTTGGGCTATAGTGCTTCACCCCACAGGAAACTATGGCTGCAAAAGGGTGAAGACTTAAATAGCAAGCAGGGAACTTTGTCTGTCTGGGGGGAGTAGGTTTTGGACCCCTGGTGGGTAACACGGGCTGCCAGGGAGGGGAAGAGCTCTCAGGGCTCTACATACCCTAATACACTTACGGGAGGTCTGTGAGCAAGCATCCTACCTAACGGACTGGTAGGGTGTCCTCATTTATGCCCCTATGGGAGCTTTGGGGAAACCCAAGGTGAGCATTGGAGGGTATAGACATGCTCAGAGATGTCACCAAGGTGGCTTGCTTGGGGAAGCAAGCTGCAGAACTTGGTGTGATCAGGCCTCTGGGAAGTAGAGCTGATTACTCTGCAACTGAAAGCCCAGACTTAATCACCTGGGTGAGTAAAGACAACGCATAGACATTGATCTATGGTTGAATGGCCTAAGTGGATTGCCACTTGCGAGGGCCCAGTCAAACGCCAGTTCAATGTAGACTCATGCCTGGGTCTACAAGTTCTGGTAATGGGGGCTGAGATAAAGAACCAAGGTGGTTCACGGAATTAACAGAGAAAACTATCAGGAGGGACTGTTTGGTCACAGTGAAGGCTAGTTGATGGACTGTTAATTCATATTGAATGGAATGAACCAATATGGCTCAGTGTGTAGAAGGAACAAAGAAGGTTCCTAGTGAGGATTTATTGAGGGACTGGTTGAGGATAAGCTGAGGGCTCAGAGATTATGATGTTGGACTAGCTGATCATAATGCAGGTTGGCCAAAGGACCAGAAGATTGTGTTGCAGGAGTAGCCAGAGGACTGATGAGGTTAATGGACTGATTGCTGGTCAGGCTTAAGAGCTGGAATATGAGCTGGCTGAAAGATCCAAAGATGATGGTGAAGAACTGGTGGTCTGGAAAAATGAGCCAAGATTTTGCCAAATTGATTTGCCAAAGTGGGAAGATATGGGATATTTTTTGCCTTGGTTTAGTATTAAAATCAAGAAGGAATGTGGATAGAAGTGTGGGTAAAATATTTATTTATTAAGTTCCTAGGATAGACAAAGGTATGTTGCTATAAGAGCGGGATACAAAGTTGTTTTGGTAGGACATTTTCCTTGGATTTTACAATATTTGTAAATATATGGGGAAACCGTTGAAGAGGTCCAGAAAAAACAATTTAAATAGTATTCTACTATTTAAATTGGTTCAGGTTGAATGCAGGGAAGACTGGTGCCAAAATAGTGGGCCAGTTAACGCTTTGGTGCGTAAAGAGTTGTCAATTTGAGCGGTTTGAGCTGTGGAAATTGTTTTCATAGTTGAATCCCAGTGGAACTTCAGAAATGGTCTATTTACGCGCTCTGCATTCATTGGTTGAGTTCTGGCAGATTTCCTGATGAAAACAATTGGTTGGAAGCCAAAAGCTTAAAGTATAAGCAAGGAAATAGTGAATTAATACTTTAAGCTTTTGAGAAAGTAAGTATGTAAGCTTAAGTTATTATAGGAAAAAGTGAGCGACAATGGTTTAAGCTTATGAAGAAAGCCATTTTGAAGGCAGAACCGTTGGGAAAAGGACATTATAAGAAGATGGCTGGCTGGAAAGTTACCAGATCTTTTTGGGGTCTTTTTGATGTCTTTTCAAGGTCTTTTGGAAGACTTTTGGAGGTCTTTCTCAGGTCTTCTGAGTTTCTGCCAAGAGACTTTGGAAGCCTTTTGATCACCAGCAGGAGCTTGGTTGGACTGATACAACCCAAGATAACAGAGCAGGAGTCCAAGAATAGGAAGCTGGATCCTAAGCGCGGCGCCAGAGTCCAAGTGTAAGGTGCCAGAGTCCAAGTTTAAGGAGCAGAAGTCCAAGTCTAAGGAGCAGATGTCCAAGACTAAGGTGCAGAAGTCCAAGACCAAGTACAAGGAGTCCAAGATATTGTTGGAGGACTCCAAGTATTGGCACAAACCCTTTATTATCCCATATCCCAAGGCCATATATCAGAAGGTTTCTAAGGGAATATTCCTTCTGAGAGTGAACAAAAGCCTATTTTGACCCCTATACATATTTATGAGATACATTTCCCCTTACTAGAGAATGACAATCCCTTCCAGCCGGTCCCTGGCTACAAACCAGGACACACTTGGGGACTGGTGACCAGGAACCCCACAGGGTGTGTCTCAAGTTTCTGTGATAACGGAGGATTGTGTCAATCTTTTGTGTTGACAGAACATAGGGTACAGTGTCACCATTTGAAAGAATTTGGTGGAGGGTACCATATACGTTTTTGAACAGATGTTTGTTCTTGAGGACTTTCTCTTGGATGTCCATTGGTGTGCCAGGTGGGAATCCTTCCTGGAGATTCCCCACAATTAACATGGGCCAGTCGGGGTTGCCATTGGTGCGGAGGCTGTGTTTATTGTATAGCCTTGATAGGGCGTCTGCAATAAGCATCTCTCTGCCTGGCTTTTATTCAATTTGCATGGGGTATCTCTGTATGAGACTCATCCATTCAGCTTGTCTTCTTGACAGGTGTTGTTGTGTTTTAAAGAATACTAACAACTTGTGGTTGGTGAGTACCTTGAATGTCTGGGCTCCTTCTAGATAACATTGCCATTTCATGAGGCAGTGTATGATGGCGGCCAGCTCCTTGTTGTGTATAGGATATCTTTGTTTGCTGTCTGATAGCTTCCTGGATTCATATGCCACGGGGAGGAAGTCTTTCTGGGCCGTTTGGATACAGAGGACTCCTCCTATGGCATAATCAGAGGTGTTGGTTTCCAGCTCATAGATGCCCTTGCGGTTTGGGTATTATAAGATGGGAGTGGTGACCATGTGTTCCTTCAGTTGGCAGAAATGTTGATCTTGTAAAGGTGTCCAGACAAACTTGGTTGTTTTCCCAGTGATGGCTGATAGGGGAGCTGTTAGGGCGCCCCAGTCAGGGATGAACCTGTGTACATAGGCTACCATTCCAAGGAAAGTGCAGAGTTTGTTCTTGTTCCTTGGGGCTGGCATTTCTGTTATGGCACGTATTTTGTCTGGATCGGGCTTGATGCCGTCTTTGCTAATGATATGACCAAGGAAGGGGAGTTCAGTTGAGAAGAACTCACATTTGGTTAGTTTGGCAATTAGTTGGTTTTCCTGCAGGGTACAGAGGACTGTGCAGATGTCTTCCCAGTGTTGCTGTAGGTTGGGACTGTAAATGATGATGTTGTCCAGGTAGATGATTGCTCTTTTCCCAATGTGTTCCTTGAATACTTTGTTCATGAAGGTTACAAAGGTGCTGGGAGCGTTTTTCATGCCAAAATTGAGGACAACACATTCAAAGGACCTGTATTTAGTTCAAAATGCGGTCTTTGGAATGTCTTCAGGTTTCACACAAATTTGGTGATATCCTGCTGTCAAATCAATTTTTGTGAAGATTTGGGACCTCCCCCAGGGCATCAAAAAGGTCATTAATTAGGGGAAGGGGGTACCTGTTCTTTATTGTGACCTTGTTGAGGGCCCTGTAGTCTGTGACCAGATGGAGGCCTCCATCTTTCTTTGCTACAAAGAAGACAGCAGCACCAAAGGGTGACTTTGAAGGTCTGATGAGGCCTTTCTTGAGTGCTTCATCAAGGTAAGCTTTTGGGGCATTGTCTTCTTGTGGTGTGAGGCAGTAGATGGGTTGTGCTTTGGGCACGCTACCTTTCAGGTTGATCTTATGTTGTATATCCTGGTCAGGGGGCAGCCCGGGTAGTGATTCTTGGAATACAGAGTGAAATTCATTGACCAGCTGGTCCCTAATTAGGTTCTATTTGTGTTGGATTTCTGTTTTTTTGAAGTGAATGACTTCATATGTACATGTGCTCCAATCCATTTTGCTGATGTCAGTTTCTTTCTCTTTTTCCATGATCTTTACAAATATTTGGTCCCTCATGAGGGTGTCAATATGTGTCGGGTACACGTGATGGTGGACTTCTCCTCTCTGGATAGTGAGGGTGGCAATGTCCCAGTCAATGTGAGGTGTTGTCTTTTGCATCCAATCTAATCCAAGTATGACATTGTATTTGGGGATTGGGATGATGGGACCACTAATTGTTGTTTGAACATCTCCAATTTGGGCCCGGAAAGGTCTGGGCTCGTGGGTAACTGGTGTGCTGCAGTTGTCTGCCATGATGACCCTTTTGATGTTACTTCAAATGGTAGGTAACTTCATGAGGTCTGCAAAATTCTTGTTGATAAGCAATTGGTCAGCTCCAGTGTTGAATATTGCTGTACCCTGGTATCTGCAAAAACGGAAAGGATAGGCAAGGAGTTTATTTCCAGATTGGGCGGCAATCAGTAGAGGATTGCTGAAGGGAACCTGGATCATGGTGATTGAGTCCACATCCTGTTCTCTGTACAAGTCTTGTGAAGAGGGGGAGGGCAGCTCGCCTAAGCACTCCCCTGAGCTTTTCCCTCCTTGTTGGTATCTTTGGTGCTAGCCTGGTTGGCTTGTGCAGTGTGATTCCCGTGTCAAAGTTGCGTACTGGTGGCTCAGTTGTTTTGTTTATTAGGGTGAGTCTCTCTCTTAACGGTGGGGTTTTCCTTGCGTTTGTTGGAGGTGTGTAGATTGTCAGACTTTTGAGCTGTGTGTTTTCCCTCTAAGAATACATCCTTGAGGTTCTTGCAGCGGGTCATGTCAAACTGGCATCTAATATGGGTAGGGAGGCCATTGTAGAAGTCCAGGCGTGGCCCAGGTTCATCAAAGTTGATGGTGCTAGGTGCACAGTCATGTAGTCCTTTGTATGCGGCGATGTATTCCTCGATGATTCCTGTCATTTTGAAGGTTTGGAGTTCAGTCATAATCACCACGTCTGAATCCTTCATGGAGAATTTCTTGAGGAATGTGTCTTTGAACATTTCCCAGTTTTCCTTCTGGTCAGAATGTTGAGCCAGCCATTTGGTAATGAAACGCAAGGCAGTCTCTATGATGTGGAGGGCAATTTTGCTAACCCAAAGTCTTTGGGGGTACTTCACTTGCTCAAACTTGCTCTCAGTGCTGTTGATTCAAGGCAAGGTGTTCTCGTGGCGTAATCCTGCAAAGGCGCCAATATCAGCGGTACGTAAACGCTGAAACACTATATTGGGTATCTCAGGTTGCGTAGGTGCTGTTGTGGCTGGTATGGTAGGGAACAGTTTGCAGGTTTTAAGAGTGTTATACTGGTTGATGGGTACAAGGAGATTATCGTAGATGACAAGGCCTGGGGGACGTCTTGTCCTACTTTGTAATCTCTCCAACCGTTAGGGAGTGACATTGCTTGGGTTCTTTTCTTGGGAGGAATTTTTCCTTTGAGTTGGGTAGGTATGAATAACCTACCTGTGCTACCACTGTCGAGTTTATACTTCTGGGAAGTATAATAAACAAAATAAAGGGGAAGATTAAGAAAGATAATGATACTTTATTGAATATGAATATAGGTTAATATATAGTATCATGATAAGCCACATGTTGTCCATGTATGTCATGGAGATCATGGGGCTTATCTGAGTAATGTTCTTCTTGAGTCACAAGGCTTAATCAAGTGGTGTTCCATTTAGGACCTGGATTGAGAGATCCCTGTCATAGATGGTTAACTGATAATGGTGCCACCAGTTTATTGACTGGGCGGTGAACCACTCAGTGAGCTGCTTAGTGATTTACTCAGGGTGTTAATTCCCCAAGAGGGAGTAATCAAAGATGTTGCAACAAATACTTAAAAAGAGTGTTTTATTATAGATGCTTTTATTTTGATTGCATTTGCCTTATTATTAAAAAGATCTCTATATTCAAAGCTACATTTTTTTACTTATCAAAAGTTAATACCCTAAAGAATTAAGACAGACTAATGAAATGATTATTTGTTTGGCTTTTATTTCTGAACTTTTTGCTAAAAATTAAAAGGTTAAATATGCTGAGAAAATTGTACCCAGGCAAATAGAAAAATATTAAAATGTTTTAGGAAATTTCCACAACTAACCCAGATACTGCTAAAGAGTATAAGCTGATAAGTGGCATCTAATGGCGTAGAAAATAATAACTTTAAATATACAATAAAAAAGATAAACATTTCAAAACACAAATTATATGACAAACTAAATCAAACATACATATTTCAGATAAAAAAGAGTATTATATGGTTTTGACTATAGACATATCAGCTAAGACAGAGAAAAATATCTATTTATATCAAATGCTTAAAATTTAAAATAAAGTTATTGATTTGTCCTTTGGAAATCAAAAATTGTTATTGGAAATAAAAAGTTATTTCAAAAGTATTGTAGTTTCAAGATAATGCAAGAATTATTCAATCTCTTATTGCTTATATATCAAAAGTATAATTCATAATAAAAGTAAAAACTTATAAAATAAGACCTTGCTGATAGTTTAATAGAGATAGTTTTATAGCATCTCCTTATTCTTCTGATGTAAGTTGTACAATCAAAACAACTATAATTTTTATAATAAAAAACTGTATTTTTGAAAACTACTAAATCATCTTAGAAAACAAGAATTATGAACAAAATTAGAATTTTTGCTGAAACTATCAAAAAGTCTTTCTGCTAGACTAAAAGAAAGATACCAGTGAGCAGCTGTAAAAAAGAAAGCTACCCATAGCAAAACTGTTCTCTTTTGATACCCTGATCACCACTCATAGCTTTATACTCACTGATTTCTGCTAAGCTTTTAACTCTGGCTAAAAACATTGTAAATAATATATAGTTATCTCTAATTCAAACAAGGCTACTTATCAGCTCTGAGACTAGAAACACATCTTTGGGCTGCTGTAAAAGGGTAAAGCAAAGTGTAGCAGAGCTTTGCTCATTTGGAGCCAGCCTGCACATATTTTCTTTTACCAGCTATTACTAGAAACACATACCAGTAGGCTGCTGTAAAAGAGTAAAGCTGAGCGTAGCACAGCTTTGCTCTTTTGGTAGCCAGCCTGACACATATTTCATTTTACCAGCTATAGACTAGAAACACAAACCAGCGGACTGCCATTGTTAAACACTTTTTACCAGCTATAACTGGAAACACATACCAGCGGGCTGCCGTAAAAGAGCGTAGCACAGCTTTGCTCTTTTGGCACCCTGCCTTACACACCTTTCCTTTTAACAAACCATATCTGATAAATTTTATTATCTGCATTTAAATATTTATTTATTTGTGTTAATAAATAAATCTTTTAAAAAGTGCATTCCAAGCAAGAGACTTGGGGTCAGATTTGGGCAGACTGTCTAAAAGGAAACTAATCATGAGCAACGTGAATGATTTGTTTGCTTTTGACAGTCTGCTGACCAGTACGTGCTTGTTGTACTCAACTGATAAAGTCAAAAAACCAATTGTGCCAAGCAAAGCTTGGTCACAAAACCAATTGTGTAGATTTAGGTGCCCTCCCAACCCTAGTCCCAACCCTAACCCAGATGCCCGATCTAGTTTTTTTAAAAGCTCGGAGCGGATAGTGCGTTAACAAGATCAGCTGGACTTTTCTTAAATATAAATCCACTTTAAAAGAGGGCATGTGAAAATTAAAAGGTTTTGTAATTTAATGGTCATGCTTGATCTGAACCACCTTTTAAAACCAGATGCCTAATCAGACCCAAGTAGGGATGCTTCGGCTCAGCCCCGGCTGGCTTTCGGCTCTAGGCCGCTACAGCTAAAGCGGAACTGATATATATTTAAACATTGTTAAACAAACATCTGAGACCAGTCGCCAGGAGCCAGAAACTGACCGCGGCTGCCCAAGGCTTGGCCGAAGCAGCCCTAGACCCAAGGATACAGATCCTGGGTTGGATCGTAACGCTTTAAGCAAACCGAAATAAAATACATCTACCCGTGTCACCTGCTGCTTCGGACTACCTCCAGACCATCGGCTCTGAGCTTTAAAATAAACTTAGATCGGATCGCAGGCCAACTGCTGTATCGCTACTTTTGGCACAATATTTGATTTCAATCCCCACATTTATGTTTTCAAAGATGGGCCTGCCTTCGGACCGTTACGCTGATCATCGAACATCTATATGGCATGTTTTCAGTGCACCAAATTTCTTATGGCTTTACTTCGCTAAATCCATATTTGGCCAAGTAAAAGAAGATTGGACAGGGGCTCTTTTCCCATCTAGCCTGATTCAGAACTCTTATCTAATTTATAGTTTAAATGATTTAGCACTGTAACCAAGTCCAGCTTTAGCCAAAGGAATTTTACTTTTATTCTGGTATGTATTCGAATTAGATCAAATCTGATTTCATATTCACTAACAGGTCCTACTCACTTATTCCTATTCGCTTACATTGCCAATTTATTATTAGATAGCTGGGCTGAAACTGGGCTTGCGAAATTATGTGGACGATCGAGGCAACTACAGATCGAGCGATGGTGCAGAGTGGGTGATGGGCTATAAGCGTCGGGTGAATCCGGAATTAGTCTCATATCGATCCCAATACACCAATCGGAATAAGGCTTAGGTGTCAATTTGTTTTTTAATTGATTACATCATTTCCTGGCTTTTCTATTTCATAAGTCTTGTGTAGCCAGATGACTACGCTTATAAAAACAAGCTAGAATAAAAGGTTAATACAATCCCATCACCTCCTAGAATATATACGATTTCTCTTATAAAAATAAAGCTGATGATATATAATTCTTCTATAATTAAGTTCCCAAGGCCCAAGCATAACGAGAATGCTCAATTTTCTGAAATGAATAAAGTAATAAGGATGAATTTAGGCTAGACGTTTTGATAGTGATGTTTACGGCTAAATTGTTTATCAGAATCAAGATGCTGATTTCCAGCCAATGGGGTTGCCGCTAAGCTGCCTTTCTCGTGAAACGCAAAATAAGATTTATTGATCTTATTTACAATTCAATTCAAGATCCCATCCACGTTTCCCGAAAAAAATCTCTTGGCTGGTTAGATTATCCGCAGCTAAAGATACATCGGCCCGATCCGGCCAGCTTTCGGCTCTGGGCCGCACAGTCAAGACGGCAAGCTTTAATATTTCATTAGATTTAAATAATTCTGAATGACACGGCCCAAAGCCAGAAACTAGCCGGAGTGGGCCGAAACTGCCCTATCCTCAACAGGTAAATGTGATGTGATAATTCCTTAGCCAATAACATTGTTGGGCTTCAGTAGGGACTGCTTATTTGGCTTCGTTGGAATTTCGATGGCTTGGTTTAAAATTTATTAGAGCTTTGCTCCAACTAAAGGAGCGGTTAACTTCGCACGCTCCAGAGATACCATCGTCTCTTAGCATTAATTCTAGTTGTGGCTTTTGACAGCGTGCCATTTCATTACTGATATTATTGCATGGTTATTATATAGCTATAGTTTACCAAGATATTATAGCTTTTATTGAAATCATCTCATCTACGCCGGACAAAATCAAACATGTCTTCCATGTTGAAAGCTACCAATATACTAAAAACCCGTCAAGTGAGCAATGCAGTAAGAGATATCGTGGCTTCCAACATCTATCGCATCACTGCTCCAGTTTTAAGCGGCGCAAATGTAGGTGACAGATGTCACCTTTACTATGAAGCAGAGTCACCTATTAATTTCTCGCATCCTTCCTATTTTAGTTCCATTTCAAATTCAAATCCCGTTCTTTCTCTCACTAAAGTACCAAATGATCCTTCTGCACTTCCACCTTCCCCAACTACCGAAAACAACGCCTCTAATTCTAATGGAATAACCATAAACTCTGAGCTGGCCAGTCTGGAGCTGCCCTTTTTCTCATACCCCACCAGACCTGTTGTAAACAACTGGATTGACCAGAATGCTGGTATGCGTATTCATCCACTACAACAGTTCTATTTCGACTATGGAGTGACCGGTATACCCAAGACAAATCTTCGTCCAACCTTTCCCGATGAGGATCGCTTTCACCTCAGCAAGGGGTTTGGCGAAGATGCTTGTTTCATCCGCAGAGACTCCTTGGGAGTTGCTGATGGCGTTGGTGGCTGGAAGAAGATCAAAGGTATTTTATTGTGCTTTATGAATATTAATCAGTATCACAGGGGCTAGCTCTGCTTTCTTTTCAAGAAACCTGATGCACTTTGCCTGCGAAGAACTTTCTAAAATTGACAAGATATGTAGTTCTCCGCAAGCCACGCCGGAAAATGGTACCAGATTCATCCTCCCTAACGAGGGAAGCCTTGCGTATAATCAAGTTGATCCCGTGAAGATCCTCGAGACAAGCTATCGTTTAGCTTCCGAATCTGCCTCGCTCTATGTAAGTCGCTACCCTCAAACTTAAGTACTAATCCTTTTTAAGAAAATCAAAGGATCTAGCACTGCTTGCATAGTGATTCTTCGAAACAAGGAACTTCGCATAGCCAACCTGGGAGATTGCGGAGTGGCAGTTTTACGAGGTGGATCGATTGTTTTCCAGACCTCTGAACAACAGCACTCCTTCAACTTTCCCTACCAGCTGGGTACAAATTCCAAGGACAGGCCCGCGGATGCACAATCTTATTCCGTTCCAGTACAAAGAGGGGACGTTATAGTTATGGGAAGTGATGGACTTTTTGATAATTTGTTTGGGTCGGATATAGAAGAGGAAGTTTCTAAATGGTCACCCACCTGGGCGTGGGAGAATGTTTCTAGCTTCCCGGGAGAGGTACTCGGTCTATCGACAATGTCAACGACGGTTCATACTCGGCATCCAATTTGCGATGTGAGATCTTCGACCAGGCGATCTTTCTCATGCATTAGCTGCCCGAGCTTGCTACGTCTCTCAACAGACTTCTTCTAAACAGTCCACCCCCTTTAAAGAGAGGGCGAATAAAGAAGGATTCTCTTTCAACGGAGGGAAAAGAGATGACATCACTGTGCTAGTCGCCATCGTTGCCCCCGCTTTCCAAAAATCAGATTCTTAAGTCTGGATGGGCGTCTCAAGTCTAAATTCCCCTGCTAATCCTATTCGGGTAAATCGTTTTCCCGCCATCTTTTCACATACCCACTTTTTGTGGGCTTGCCTTATCATTCTAGATTTCCTTCAAAAAGTAATTCGTCTCTGAAAATTTGATTCCCATAATAAACCAATATTGTAGATACTCTTTTCTAATGTCTTCTCCCCACAGGAAATAAAACAACAACATAATCGAAATCTCCCCAATATAATTATTCTCACGTCACCAACATCCGAAGCACCCTCCTCAGCTCTTCAACCCAAAGCGATGTCAAACAAATATGCTTCAAACCATCCTGCAAAATCCTAGAATGAGCTAAAGCATGGCTACAGAGTATCTGCTTCTCAATCCCAGCACCACATTTAACGGCGACCAGATGTACAAAGTTAAGCCAAGTTTTTTCCACTAACCCCCAGTAAAAGGTATACCCCCACCTTACTTTATCGCAACAGTAGAGTTACCACCCAATCCAAATGCTGGTTGCCACTTTTTCCAACCCCAAGAGTCTGTTTCAACCCCTAACCGTAACATTATGACCCTACTGGTTGGCAAAAAGGTATACATGTTAACAAGTTTAGAATATAATGACGGGGTTATGGCGCCTTCTAAAGGCAGCCCAGGTATTCTGATGCCATTAAATCCATACTATAGATCTCAGCCCAGTTATGAAATTGGTGGTACTCTCCAAAACCATGATGGTAGGCTCCAATCGGCTGAGGCAAATTTTAGGGATAGAGTGAAGACCTTTTGGGTAAAAATGATTCATTTGCTCCTAAAAGTTGCTCCAGCCAAACTGAGTCTACCATCACTGCTTTTGAGGATGCAGCCAATTTCATATCAGATGACGATGAGGTGATCTATGGAGGGGAGAAGATGATATTCTTATTGAATAATAGATCTGGCTTTTAAGCTAAAGTGATTGTGGCCTGGCCCTCCTAATATCCAAGAATCAATTATGAGTGGGAAAGATAGTGTAGCTGATTACCACATGACTAAATTATTGTTTCAGTGAAGAGGAGGATGTGGATCATGAAAATAGAGGGTTGGAGGGTTTCAAATCTGCTCCCTCAACACAGCCTTGAAATCTACAGCACATAAATCTTCTCTAAACCAGACTAGTGGGATAACTTCTCTGATTACTCCCTCTCAGAAAATCATTTATCCAAAAAAGACTTATTATCAAGCAAAAGATGATCCCACGACTCGATCCAGATATTATGCTGGGATCAGCCCCCTAGTTACCCAGAGGTATTACCTATTCCAAAACACATGGTCTACATGGATGCTATGTGGCATATTACCAGCAATATAAAGCTCTCCTATTTTAAAAACATGGCAATCTCTTTTAAATCCTCCCTCTTTCTCATGTTATATACTTTCCAGAAGTATATGCTCAACAATAGCTTGGTCGCTTTAAATTTCAAACCTTGGGTGCCTGGCTTCCTAGCAGGATCAATCCCCAACTTTTCTGGTTCAGCCCCCAATCAGCCAGATTCAAAACTCATGTCCCGACTTTGCTCCCATTGCAGTGCGGGTTTCCCCAAACCAGCTATTTCATATATAAATGATCCCATCTTACCAGAATTGTACATGGAGCCACTATGCTTATAACATCCTTCTTTTAAAAACTTTGAAAATTTTCTGGTGTTGGGATCAGAGGAATGCCATAATGTCCGCAACCAGTCGAACCAGGTGCCATCCAAAGACAGATTCAACGCTACCAAGCCGCTCTGAGCAGCAGCAAGGTTGCACCAGAAATGGGCACTTCATTTGTCAGCTTGATGCGGGTTTAGAACCTATCGGGAAAATCGTAAGGTTGGCTACTCCAGTAACTAGCTCCTGAACCGGAAATGCAAGCAGCTCGGCCCAGGCAAGGGTAAGGTATCTAATAGATCAACCGTATCATCTGCTGATTATAAGTCCCAGATTCAAGTGATCCAGATAGTGTATGATAGAACTCATCAAGCAGATGAGAGGTAAATTTATTGGAAATTTTGGGTTCATATGTACAGTTTGACATGTTATCTGATGCCATTGATTTGAGCCCAATTTGAAACGATTGACAGATATGGAATCACTAGATTCGATACCCCTGGAATTAAACTTCAAACTGTAGATAAAGTGAACCGAGAATAAGGTCAACTTTTGGACAACTAAAAAAGGAGGATATAGGGTCCAGTGTAGATCCCTGACAGCCCTTTTGAAAACTGCTGCCATCCCTGAAAGTTCACCCAGCTCTATTTCACAGCGGCTGGGAATTAGATGCCTACCACTCACAAAATTAGACATGCTTGAAAATAAAATTGACCAAGGTATATTCATATTATTGAGCCTGGTTTTTGGGATGAGATTTACTATTTTATCATCCACCAACTGCCAAAGTGATAAGCTTTATCCCAGATTTGACAGAATTGCACAGGAGCATGCTAGGTCTGCCAATAGCAAAGCCCCAGCCAATGGCAACATACAACTTTCTGACTCCACTCAGAGCAATACAAAGTAGTATGTGATCTATTCTGCTACATTCAGTATGGCCTTGTTTGCTCACCATGCACGGGTAGCCACTATGTCAGGGCCTGGAATAATCCTGACAAGGAACTCAATAATATCAACACAAAGGAATGCAAATTTGCAATCAAGTGATTGCCTGATTGGGTTTGAGAATAAGGTCTCATTAACTCACACCACAGTTCCCCAAAGTCTAAAATCAATGCCCTGGAGTTGCTCACATCTGGAAATACCCTCAGAAGCAGCCTTTATTTCCAGAAACACTTCATAGTGGCCAGAACCATCAGAAGTTTGGGGGGTTGGCCCCAGAGCTATCTGAAATACCCCAAGGTTTGGCCCCAGCACCAGGACCTAAAACTAGCCTGTTGCTACCCATGAGCAGCTGATCAGAAGATGCCGGTGCCAGCAAAATGGTAGCGTGTGACCAACCAGCCAACCAGGATGCACTGCCAAACCAAGAGCCAACTTCCCAGCAGCATGTGGCTGGGGAAGCTGACAATTTCTTCCATGTTGACATCACTTAATAAACACTTTTAAATGTAATCAGAGCATTTTTACTCTGTAGGAGTTGACTACATGATTGCAAATCTTATACTGTTGGTGCTATATAATGGAGAGTACTTGCAGTATCAACGCCAGCGCTAGGAGACAGAGTAACTTCTTGCTGCCTCTAACAAGCAATGTTTTATCCTTGTTCCTTTCCCTAGAGTGTGCAAATTCACTGCCACCCTTGGTACTGGACCAAACTATTTTCCCCAGATGTACTAAGAAAGGCCCAAAAACATCAGCCAAACCCCTTAATTCTTTAGAGGATCTAGCACACACAGTTGATGAGAGATTTGTGCTGGCCTACCCCGCGGATCCATTGCCTTTGGTTGCCCCCCCTGGGAAGAAACATTGGTCGATTTGGATTACTTGTTGGCATGGTGTCACCCACTTTTGAAAAACATCCAATCTAACCAATTAGGTGACACCACATTGACGCTCAAAAACCCAGGTGAATTTCAAAAGCCTGGGATTGCCTTTAGCCAATCAGATGGACCGCGGAAATTAAGGTGAAACTTTCCAGTCCTCCTGTCTCTGATCAGCAAATTTTCTCCACCAGCCAATTGGATCTAAGTCCTGTGGTCATGTGATCTGACTCCCCTGCAACACACTTCTTTTATCACAGCAAGGGGACTCCAGCCCCCTGCTTGTCTATTTTTCAATATCATTAAAGTTTGGAAGCTGTTGCACTTATTATATTAAGTTTACTGTTTGGAACCCTGGGTTTGAAGTTCCTACTATATGAAGATTAAAGTGTTAGTTAGTATCTTAAACTTTACCTTGTGTTGTCCCACCTCAACTCAGCGTCTTCCCTGGAATCATTAAGAAGAGCTTTGATGCTTAGTTGTTGTTTGATTACACTTGAGCTTTTGAAAATAGGTCTCAAACTTGAATTTCTAAATTTTCCTATAATTCCCTTGTTTCAAACCCGCTTTCTGTTTCTCACCCACCCAAGCCACCTGCGCTTATTACCAAGCTCCCAAGCCTGTTCTGTTGCCCCTTGCTTGCCTTTTACTTGTGAGTCCCTTAATTAGCTTCAATTTTATTGCTTACAAGTTAGAAAAATCTATCAATCTTATCCAAACTTTGTGGAGATCATTACCATGATACTCCCTGTTCTGAAATTTGTGGTATTTTCCTTGGCGCTGTTTTTACTGTTATTATGGTCAGCATCTCCAGACCTATGGTCAAAAATCTTCTCTTCTGCTTGGCTCATGGGTGACAACTCTTCTAGCTTCTTGGATCTTACCAGTGGTCTCCTATTCTCTGGTGAGGCTGTAGTAAAGAGCTTGACCTGCGACGACTTGGATTTAGATACTGTAGATTACTCCTTGCCCACTTCTGTGAGTGGGGAAATATTGGTGCCTCTGCCTCCTGTCCTGGAAAAGAGCAGCTTGGTGCCCCTTCAGGATCCTTTGAGGCTTCCTCCTGTTCCCACTTGTACACCCAGGTTGCTCACTGGCTTAATGCTGATGGGACTGAATGCATACTTCCCTCAGCTGTCCCCTGTGTCCTCTCCGTGGCCCCCCCCTTTGAGCGGCTGTTCCAGTCCTCCACTGGGCGGCATCCTGGTGGTTTGTTTCACCGGGATGGGAGCCAAACTTAGTTAGTTTAGCCCCCTCTCTTACAGAGTGTTAGATCAGGAGATAGCTCCTGCTCTTGCGCCCCCTCTCTCCTACCCAGGTGCCCCTCTGCTTTGCCAACTTACCCTGTTGAGCCAGCCTATGAGTGCCACTTCTGGAGAGCTCCCCCTTGTCAATCTTATCCTGTTCTATGACTTCAGTAAGCTTGGGGTTGACTACCTGACCATGCTGGGGCTCACTGAGCAAGTGATTTCCCACATGAGAGTGTGGCGCCCTTGGACCACCACTGCCAACTACGTGATGAGGATGGCCCCCATCATCTACTAGAATTTCCAGGCTCAAATCTTTCCTACAACTGAAGGTTCTCCTGGAAACAACCCAGGCTATATCACACTAACTGTAAGGTCTTGCCCATAATGGTGCAATGTTATAGACTAAAGCGTGCAAGGCATTAGGATTCAAATTTAAAAGATATAAAAACGTAGGAACTATCTGTAAGATAATCTTACAGAAACCTGCTAAAAACCTATATTGTGTCACAAATGAAGTAATAGAGTGTAAAAACCCTAAGCAAAGAAGATAAAATAAAGTTTTCAATAGTGAATAATTCATAACTAAGGAAATATCAATATTAGGATATTCTCCATCAGCAAATTGATACATATAACTATTGAAAGATTCCTTAAGAGAAAACAATGGATACAACAAGCCTAAGGCTTGTTGTTTTACAAGTTTCATTTGATTTAAGGAAAGAAAAAGCTAAACTTAAAAGTGAATTTAATAAAAATGTATGAATTTCTAGAAATTAAGCTATTGAAGTTTAAAAATTGTAAAAGATTGAAGGGAAGAAATCACTTAGAATTTTGGCTTAAAGCCTACTATTCAAAAGATATTTATTTATAGAAGAAAATGCATTTACAGTTGGGTTTGATCATCAGGGAGAGCAGCCAAGAAGAGGAGCAACTGGAGAAGTTTGGGGTGACCTGGAAAAGAAAGGAGACAAGAAACCCCAGAAGGAGTTGCAGATCAGCAATGTGGAAACTGGGGAGAGCGGTAACAACGTAAGCAGGAGTTTGAGAGTAAGTGAAGTGAAAATCATTCTAACTTTAAAGTAGAAATATATATAGAGCAATATTAAATGACAGAGCAAACAACAACAACAAGGATTTTAATGCAAATTGCAAAAAGAAAACAGGGTAATTAACTTTAGAATACTTATATATTAACTCTTGATTCAAAAACTTCAATAAAAAATACTGAAGCTTTAAATCAATCAAAAATCAACAAATATACTAAAATTAAATAGCCTGCCCTTTGGGGCATGCATGACACTAACCAGAATCCTGTTCTGGCACTGGCAACAATAAGCATCCAATCAAGCTAAGGTACCGCTAAGGGAAGCAAAAATCATATAGTGCTCAATCAGATGGAAGCATCCAGTTCCAAACAAGGAAATATCTCTCCTCTAGCCAATAAGCCTTCAAGACACAGGAGAAAGCTCATCACATCCAAAATTGTTCTGGAAATGATAAAAAACAAGGGATATTTATGTCCCTTGAAGAAATTGCAACCATGATGGGGTTTGAAAAGACCACTGTGGCTGTAATCCTGGAAGCATACTACAGCTTTGCCCCCACAAGAAGACATCAAATGGTTCCTGAACACCAGCTGAAAGAGGTAGAGCTTACCTTTACATGATGGCTATTATGAAGCATGATTACAAAATGCCTCTTGGTCAGGTTTGGCTGCAACTAGGAGCTCACAAAATCTTCAATAGAAAGTAGTACTTGGATGCATGATGTTGCAGTTGCCACATGATTTATGAATAAACAAGCTCTTGACAGACCAGTATAACAAGATACTGACGCATAAAATCCATCTGGTATCAATTTTTTCAAAGGGAGAGTGTCAGAACTCCGGAATAATATGATAGACTTGACCATTATTCCCTTTGCTGATTGGCTAAGACAATCAATTGTCATAAAGCTGGATAACTTAAAGAAATATCAGCTGATCTTGTTTCTGGCCTTGGGTAATCAGTGCCCTTAATATTACTCCAAAGATTGATCCTGATCCAATAATGGTCTCCTCATTGAATTGAACCTGAGTAAACAGACTTGATTATTCATGACTATAATCACAGAACGCTCCTCAGCCAATAAGATGGAGTGTTTCTGAATAATAATGCAAGATGGCTACTGCCAAACATTTGCGCTTAAAGACACATAAAAATCTATGATTAACATGGAAGGTTGTTCAGAAGAATACTGCATAATGCAAAAAACCAGTCAGTAGGGTAACTAAACTTGCATATGCATAAACTGCCAACAAGATGCCACCATTACACTGATAAGATAAGCTGAGGTCCGTTAATCTATTGAAGTCCCATGCCAGACTGGCATGGCTGCCCAACTCTGGGGGCTGAAACTAGCAGTCTGGGGAACAGATAGACTGACCAGTAAGAGTTGGAAGCGTCAGATTACAATCTGGCAAGAGGGCTTATCCACACTATATAAGGTGCTCTCCTGATTAGAGATTGAGCAGAATATTCACCATTGAAGATAGAGATTAAAAGATATCTATTATTGTATCACTACTAGCCAATGTCTAGTAGTCAGAAGTATCCAAGTAGAATGCGCCGCTGCTTACTTGCAGACCCCGTGTATTTTCTCCTACGGCCAGATATATTTCTGCCAAACTGTATTGGTAATCTAAGACCTAATTGGCAGCTATAGACTGTCGCCATACAGTCCCCTATCAACATCCCCATTTTAATGTCCATTAATAAAAACAATTCATCAAGACCACAAAATCTTGACAGTGGTGCTCACTACAAAAACAAGCTGCCATCGGAGTCAAGTCAAGGCACCACCTTGCCTCTTTCCTGCCCCAGCTTCATTGATAAGTATGGGGGGATACATGGAAATTAGTGACACCAAAAGGGACACTAGTCTGTGACTGGCTATTACGCCGTACCAAGCTGTTGAGCTACAAGATGACTGCCTCCACTTGGACCCTGCCAATGTCCCAAGACCCCACCAATCCCAACAGTATACCTTAGACGAGGTCTGCGCTATGCAAGGTGCACTACTTCACAGTTGACAACACAAAGGGGCCCAGAAGGAGACAGAATTCACCCTGTTTAGCTACAATCTTAATGCTGCTGACCTCTGGACTTCATATTGCCAGTACCAGGAGGCAAACAGCATGAAGATTAGTCAGCTGTTGAACAAGTAGAAGGGGCAAGTCAAAGACTTCCTCTCTTACTTCTGTTCATCCAAGCATAAAACACTTGCAACAACTTGTTGCAAGACAAAGCTTAGAACTTACTGAGCTGGGGGCAAGCCACAATTAATTTCAAGAAGCCCACTTGGTAAAAATAAAAAGCTGAACACCAGCTTTGATTCTTTGCAGGGTATCTTAAGAAATCTGTTTGATACCACCAACCATGCCCACTTCAGAGTGGATGATATTGTGCAGCAGTTCAATTCCCAGGTTGGGCACATTGTTGCAAATTGCTTTGAGAGCACTGGCATAACTCCACAGTGGATCACCAATGTGACTACTCACTGTATCAGCCTGACCCGTAGGGTCAACAAATTGGCTCACAATTTGATACAGAGTGAAGGAACTCCTGACAGAGAAGCCTTAAGCAGTATGCTAGATAATGCTGACAATAGAAGCACCAACCAATACAACAAGCTTGTAGCTTACGTAAACAAGCTTGCAAGTAAGATTGATGGCATGAAGAATGGGAAGATCCCTGCCCCTCTGAGCATTGCTGCTCAAGAGCCTGCCTCCAAGACCCACAACTTTTGTCTGTACCACAACACCTATGTGGACAACAAGAACAATCTTTGGGAGACTGTTGAAAGCATACAAGAACTTGCCAGCTTGCTTTATGAGAATCTTGAGTCTTCTTGTGAACAAGTTGCCCATCTGGAGGAAGGCTGCATGAAGGATGAGCAATGACATGATATGCTCACCTGGATGGTTCTGATGTTGGAGGAAAATCACAGTAACCTACTTGAACAGCTTGTGCAGGAGAGTGCAGCCAGGAAAGAGATGGAACTTAAGTTTGCTACCAGACTAAGCAAGCTGGAGGCTCAGGAAATCATAAAAGGAAGTAGTAGATCTGGCCAAAACTTGTTGCCCCTCCCTGCCTCTTCTTTGGAAAGACAGAAGACCTCTTCTCCTGATTTTTTCCGCAAGGTAGGGTCTGAGCGTGAGAGTAATGGCTCCCAGTACACACATAATGTGCTCATGGGAGTTGCAGTACTTCCTCCTCTCACGCCAATGTCCTCTGTGAGGCTCCCTCCTATCCCCGTCAGAAGACCTATGGCCACTCCCATAGAGGAGACCTTGGTTCCTGACCATAAGTTCAAGCCACTAAACTTGCCTAAGTTTGATCACAACAGGAACATTAGGACGTTCATATAGCTATTTGAGATGTCCATGAGAGGGTTGTTGGATCATATGAAGGCTGCCACTTTCATTAATGTCTTGGATCCTGCAAGTGTGGATGTCATTATGCCACGTCTACCTAAAAAGAAGAGTGTACATACACAGACGCCAAACAAGCGGCCATTAACAAATTTGGCAGAAAGACTAAACTCCAGGCCAGAAAGGCGGAGTTTAGCAATATTTCCTTCAAGAAATATGAGACTGTCTCCAACTTTGCTAGTCAATTCTACCATGAGGCACAGATTCTTCTTGGAGCTGGAGTACTTTCCAATCTTGACTGTTGCATCACCATGAGCAGAGCCTTACAACCCTATTGTGAGCTTGCCAACGTGATTTTTCCAGTACCCAACCAGTCCAATGACACACAGAAGATCACTAGCTATCTAAGCAGACTTGGTTCAAAGTTTGAGGTCCCTAACAAGGGACAGGCAGGTAAAAGTTTTAACAACTTCAAGGAACAATTGTGCACACCCAAGCCTGCCAAATCCACACCTGACGCAGATAAGTCAAAAGGAGAGAATAAATCATATCAGAACTCTGGTAACTGCAACAAATGTGGAAAGAGAGGCCACTTTGCAGCAGACTGCCTTGGCGGAAAGCCTAGTTCCTCTTCCATCAACATGGTCACAGTAGCAAACCCTGAAGAACAGGGAAAAGGGAAGGCAGGCCAGTAATGGAATTTACTGGTCCCACCAATCCCCTTACCATTCCAAACGACCCCAATTGTGAGAAAGCCAGTCAGCGCCTTGAGGCCAGCAAAACTGACTCTGTGCCTACCAGCAAGGAGACAGCACCTAATTTGGCAACACCCCTAGACACAACCACAGCCATCAACCAGCCCCTTCCTGATTTATTCCTACCAGAGAAGGACTTTGAGGAGGACTCTATCCATAAGCTAGTAGCAGATAACCTGCATGCAATCCCCACCCAAGGGAGAGGCTGCCCCAGGAAAATTGACACTAACACAATAGAGACCGTCTCCAAGCCCTACACTGCTCAAGTTCAGGAGGTATGTACTGGTTCTAACCCAAACGTGTCCAGCAACCTTCCGCCACTGAAAGGTGTACAGTTATCCATACAACTGGAAACCATAGAAGCAAACTTTCCTAAGATTGGCCAAAGCCTCCACCAATACTTTGATACCCCGGACCACTGGGTATTCATTTATTAAATCTCCAAACCAAATCTTATACAGAATGTACTTATGCTTATATTTCCATAAATAAGATAAAGGTGCGGGCCATTATAGATAGCGGGGCCCCAATTAACATAGTATCAACCTTCCTGGCAAAAAGACTGGGTCTGGATCCTAACGTGGCCCATTCCAAAGTCTATGATACTGCCAGAATTCACACAACCACCTCTGTTGGGGCATATAGTTTGTTGCCAATGAGATTTGGTTGGATTTCAGTCTCTTTGCCCGCTATGGTTCTACCCAGTCAAAACTATGATATACTGATTGGGACAGTGTTCCTTTGCAAGTACAGGGTGAAGCTAGACATGGAAGTGGATACACTGACACTTCTCAGTCAGATGATCCTGTTGTACTACTCCAAGGAGAAGATGCCACCAAAGGAGACCAAGAGCATTCACCTGGCTTACAAGGACAGTGTAGTAGCAATACCTTACCAAATCAAGAGGAAAAAAGGCAAGTGGTTGCCTACACAGATAAAGAAACACAAGGGCATTCCCATTCAATTGAGGTCAACCTTCACACTAAAAAGCAGCACCCAGATGGCCATCAACTCTGGGTTGACCCTAGATATACCTGAAGGCCTCTACGGTAAAATTTATCAGCCTTGGAGCTGCTCCTGTTTTAAACCATGTGTTACCCCCAGGATCATCATTCCTGGGCAACAGGAGATTCATGTTCTATTGGCTAACCTACAGGAATTCAACCTAAAGATCAAGAAGCACCAGGTAGTTGCCTTTGTCCACCTCCTCCCCGTCATAGAGATAGAGGAATTCCATTGCATAGATGATTTCTCCAACATGGGACTGTCAGATTAAGTATAAGCTTCTGCTTACACAACCACTCTGTTGGCTGACCTATCCTCCTTGAGAGATGAAGAACGCAAGAAGGCCAGTGCTTTTTGAAAAATACCACTGTATCTTTGCAGAGGATGATTTTGATCTAGGATGCACCACTGATGCCACACATAACATTGATACAGGTGACCACAAGACTATTTGCCTCCGCCCCATTAGAAGGTCCAAAGCTAGCAAGGAGGTAGTGAGCAAGGATATTAAGGAACTCCTGGATAAGGGCATGCTTGTGCCATCTAATAGCCCTTGGGCGTCTCCTATGCTCATAGTAAAGAAGAAAGACAGTAGCAATAGAGCCATGATTGATTACCACTAGCTCAACCTGATAACCAAGAAGGACTCATAACCTCTTCCACAAATTGATGATGCCCTTGATTGTCTAGGCGGAGCCAAGTACTTCTCTGCCATGTATCTGATTTCTGGTTATTGGAAAATTGAGTTGCCACCCAAAGAACAGGATAGTGCGCTATAATAACCTCCCAAGGGTTATTCCAGCTAACACACATGTCACAAGGTCTATGTAACACCCCAGCCATATTCCAGTGGGCCATGGATTTGCTTCTTGGTGACCTCAAGCTGTCTTGCATTCTGGTATATTTAAATGATATTAACGTATTCTCCAGGACATTCAATGAACATATGTATCACCTAGAGGCTGTATTTAAAAGACTGGCTGACGCTAATCTCAAGATAAAGCCTCAAAAATGTCAGTTCTTTAAAGATCAGCTTGAATACCTTGGCTTTGTTGTGGATACAACTGGTCTTTGCCCTCAACTGGTAAAAGTTAAAGCAATCACAAATATGAAGCAACCAGAAAGCAAGAGGGACATACAAGTCTTTCTAGGAATGGTTGGCTACTACCAGCGCTATATCCCAAACTTCTACCACACTGGAAAGCCACTGTTTAATCTTCTAATAACAGAACTACCTTTGAATGGACCACAGATTGCCAGAACACCTTTGACTCTCTTAGAACCAGTCTTTTGTCTAGCCCAGTCCTGATGTATCCAAACTTCAGCAAGCCCTTTATTGTCCACACAGACGCCTCATTATCAGCACTAGGCGCAGTACTATCCCAGCTCAACAAAGAAGGGGCTGAGCATCCTGTAGCCTACGTATGCAGGTCCCTTAATGTCCATGAGCAAAACTACACCATCACGGAAAGAGAATTCCTCATTGTAATATACACCTATAAGCAGTTTAGGGTATACTTACATGGCATAAATTTTACTGTCATAACTGACCATGCCAGCCTCAGCTGGCTACAGAATCTCTGCTAGCCAGAAGGACAGCCTGCCAGATGGGCACTGAAACTCCAAGCCTTTGACTACAAGATAGTCCACCGCCCTGGAGCTGGCCACCAAAATGCCGACTGCCTGTCACACCTTCCCACGGTAGCACTGGTATCATCACAAGAAGACAACATGTACAACAAAATGGTAAAGGCCACCTTTGATAATGAACCAGAGGAAGTCCAGGCCATTCTGAGGGAGCTGAGAAAGGACTGCTGGGTAAAGAACAACAAACTCTACAAATATCACAAAGGTAAAAAGTACTTATTCCCTTGACTGTTAGACAGACAAAAAATCATACTTGCTGCCCACAAGGCAGTAGGCCATGGAGATTTCCAAAAAACCGTTGCTCAGCTGCAGCTCCACTATTATTGAAAGTCTCTGCTGTTTGACGTCAAAGAGACTCTCACTTGTTGTTCCAAGTGCCAGAATTAAAAACCATCTGTGGGCCGCCACCAGTACAAGAAAGTGAAACCAAAATTTGCTTGGCACACTGTGAGCATAGATGTCATAGGTCCTTTTCCAATGTGCATAGGATGCCTCTAATATATCATAGTGGCTATTAACCACTTAACCAAATGGGTTGAAGCCAAGTCACTGCAGAGAGTAAGCGCTGAGTCTACAGCCACCTTCATTTTAGAGTGCATTATCCATCAACATGGATGTCCCCAGTTCATCCTCACAGACAACAGCACTAATTTAACCGGCCATGTCATTCCCAAGCTGAACAAGCTCATGGGTGTGAGGGGAGTCCTCTCCACTTCATACCACCCTGAGTCAAATGGTATGGTAGAGAGAGTGAATGGAACATTAGTCTCCATCCCAAGGAAATTGGCAGATACTTGTACCTCAGAATGGTACCTGTTCCTGCCTGCTGTGGTCTTCACCTACAATATTTCAATCCACAGCACTACCAGGCTTTTGCCCTTCCAGTTGGTATATGGTTGCTACCCTACCATCCTACCAATCCTGTACTCTGCAATGGGCAATCCTGAAGACATGACTTATCAGCAATACCTAACCAAGTTAGCAGAAACGCTGATCAAGCTTCAAGCCAAAGCTTTCTCAGAAACCTCCCTGTCCAGAACAAAGGGCCAGATAGCTGATAACACAAAGCACCATCTTTTGATGTAATTCAAAGTGGGAAGCCAGGTTTCATACCATAACAAGGTCATGGGTCAATCCCATAAGTTGGATAGCTTATGGAAGGGTCCTTTTCAGGTTATAGAAAAATTCTCACAGGATGCATAATCTATTAAGAATCTGGCAGATAGATGACTCATAAATTGAGTACATGTCAGATTCTTTAAACCTTTCTTTTCTTTTCCTAGTATTGGCAACAATTAAACCTTACAATATAAATACAGATAAACTTAAATATAGTCATAGACATAGGTGTTTATTGAATCACTAAGGATCTCCCTCTTGGTATTCTGGGTCCTCTTCCTCCTTGTCTTCCTTGCCCTCCTCCTCCTCATCCTCATAATTGTCACTAGGATTTTGACTCACTGGAGTTTGACAATCCAATGCCCTTCCTTTGGCCCAAGAAGTCTGTCACCGTCTTCCAGACTGAGTCACGCTACAAACAGGGACAAAAGGGAAAGCACAGCCCCTGACAAAAAAGTCACAATCTGCAGCCACACTCTACAAACTTCAATTAGCTGTTGAAAATATTGGATAAGTGTGAGAGAAATGGAGACCTTCTGGGTGTCTAATTGCCATAGTCTGGCGTTAAGAGGAAAACAGCACAAAAGAACCATGCAATCAAGCATGAAGTCAGAAATGTACCAATAGATGCGAGGTAAAGGAGCCTGAATGCCACCTATTTTATTGCAATACTTCTCCCAGTGCGCCGCCATATCATCAAAAGTCCCCATAGGAAAACAAAGATCTGGCGTCAGGAGCAGGTCCCCGCACAAGGCCATCCCACAAAGAGCCAGCTTCTTGTTGCCACAATGAAGCACCTCCCAGGCCCTTCTGGTAGCCCTGCAAATGCAACTATCTCAAGCATTGGAATTTTTAACTCCCAAGTAACTGTATACCTTGAGGAAAGGATCTAAAGGGAGGATCCAGCTTTTAATAACCTCAAGGCCAAAGTCAAGGATGAACCCTATGATTGGCATATCCATGGAACGCACTGTTGTTGGGTCAGCCAAAAGATTGATTAATTCCTGTAAAGCTTCCTGCCAAGAGGACAAGTCTTCCACTGCATAATGCCCACTGGCAGTTTTTTGGATCTGTTTCTTCAAATCCACCCAAGGACGCTTCTGTGTCACCACAAAAAGAAACAGAGGAATGATACCCTTGCCATAGAACAGATTCTTTAATGTAAACCCTTCCTCCCCCAGACAAAACTGTGTGAACAAAGACTCTTGGGTTCCCCCAAAGGTATCATACCAGACTTGGGCTGTAGTAACAACTATTTCTTGCCCTTCTGTGACCTGGCTAGAAGCCCAAGTAGCCTTTTTAGGCAAGCACCCCTCTACTGGCTCCTATGATGGACGCTTCCAGGAAGTAGTTGTGTTAGTCCCTCCTGACTGCTTGCTGTCACCCTGAGTATCAGATGGAAAAGGGTCTTCCAACCCAGTAAAGGCTGATTTGGAGCCTCCATCTCAAAGCCCTTGGATGAGCGCCCGCCTGGCTTTATGAGATAAGTTGTAGAACGCCTTCTACTCCTCCTCTGACATCTCCACAATGTACTGACGGGCGTCTGTTTTGCTAGTATAGTTTGAGTAGTTTGACAAGTTATCCATATGCACAAAGTCTTTGGGCAAGGGAAGAATATATGGTCCAGTCTAGCTGGGGGAAATGTCAGAGCTCCAAAATAATATGATAGACTTGTCCATTATTCCCCTGACTGATTGGCTAAGACAACCAATTGTCATAAAGCTGGATAACTTAAAGAAATATCAGCTGATCTTGTTCCTGGCCTTGGGTAATCAGTGCCCTTAATATTACTCCAAAGATTGATCCTGATCCAATAATGGTCTCCTCATTAAATCAAACCTGAGTAAGCAGACTTGATTCCTGGGCCACAATCACAGAACACTCCTCAGCCAATAAGACAAAGTGTTCCTGAATAATAATGCAAGATGGCTACTGCCAAACATTTGCGCTTAAAGACACATCAAAATCTATGATTAACATGGAAGGTAGTTCAGAAGAATACTGCATGATGCAAAAAACAAGTCAACAGGGTAACTAAACTTGCATATGCATAAACTGCCAACAAGATGCCGCCATTACACTGATAATATAAGCTGAGGTCTGTTAATCTATTGAAGTCCCATGCCAGACTGGCATGGCTGCCCAACTCTGGGGGCTGAAACTAGCAGTCTGGGGAACAGATAGACTGACTAGTAAGAGTTGGAAGCGTCAGATTACAATCTGGCAAGAGGGCTTATCCACCCTATATAAGGTGCTCTCCTGATTAGAGATTGAGCAGAATATTCACCATTGAAGATAGAGATTAAAAGATCTCTATTATTGTATCACTACTAGCCAATGTCTAGTAGTCAGAAGTATCCAAGTAGAACGCACCACTGTTTACTTGCAGACCTCGTGTATTTTCTCCTACAGCCAGATATATTTCTGCCAAGCTGTAGCAGTACTCTAAGACCTAATTGGTAACTACAGACTGTTGCCATACAGTCCCCTATCAACATCCCCATTTAAATTTCCATTAATAAAAACAATTCCTCAAGACCAAAAAATATTGACAGAGAGCAATGAGATCCCAGAATGATGTCATTTTTCTGGCATGCACAAGGATTTTTGCAGACATCCAAAGTTTTTGGGAGAGTCACACACTATCTGACATTAATATATATAAAAGTGAGTCTGTCTGTCTTTATGAATGTAATGTTGCCTCAAGTGGGTTCAATCTGTAAGAGGTTTAACTAAATTAATCTTTCTATAATATTTAAATAGAACATTGGTTGCTAAGCCAAAATATTGATTCAGCTCATCCTTACATTCAATCTCTTACATTCATCTTTGAAATTACTCAGGTTGAATTCAGTGGTTTGTGGTCTAAATTATGTTGAGCTGGAATATAAGCCACTCAGAATTTAATAAATATATAATTGATGTCTTGTTTTTAATTTGTTGTTCAACTATCACAGATTGGCTTATCTATGAAGATTACCCAGCTCCAGAATGTGTGTATTAAAATTGGAAAAGAAACAACAGATTGTTTAAAATTTTTTTATATTATTGGATGGTTAAACTTTGCCAAGGATTGAATTGACAACAAAAAGAGAGCTTGGTCAATTTAAAGAGACATATTTCACATTATAAATACATTGGTTTTCAAAGCTATGGTGCCAAGCAAAAATAATTCAGATTTAAACAAAATAGACTCAGATTTAAGTGAATTCTAACTATCAGTGTAAAATATAATTTCTGTAAACAGGGATTTTTGGCATTAATAGACAAAACGGCTCAACTTAATAATAAAGTAATTATATTGCAAACAAAAAATTTCTATACAAGCTAAAATACATATCTTCACAAAAAATGGGTTGAGTTGACCTTTGGTGTACATATGTTTACTGTTGCAACAGCAGGCTCAACCCGCCAGCAAGGTTCCAAGCAATCAGGTTTGTGACCCGCAATCCAATTACCCGGCCACTCAAAGCCAGACTAGGATGTCAACTCAAATTGCCAAATATAACAACATGAACAAATGATGATCCCCTACAGTGGATACCTTGTTTTGGCGCTTGACTCATTATTAGGATCAAGTCACTCCCTTCACCATCCAACTGTGTGATCAAAGAATCATGCTCCTGCTATCCATTGATTCACAATGACTATATAATTGCTATCTCTCAATAAAGATTATTATCTAGTTTCTAAATATTTTTCCCTTGTAACTCTTCTAAAACAGCACAGTTAAGACATTGGTAGCACAGGTAGGTTGTCCATCCTACCTTATCTTGTAAAATTCCGCCTGTTGCCCCTACTTGCTGCAGCCAACAAATCCTTGACAGAATTATGTCTGGCCTCCCACTGGACTGGACCCCGTATACCCCTGGTACCAAGATACCTGATGGCTTTGTCCTGTACCAGAATACAGTGATTCCACTACCTGCCTTCAACAACATGTCTGCACAAGGGTTCTTTCAGGCTCCCTCTTCTATTCTACAACCAACTGACAAAAACACCATGCCGGCCTAAATAGCCCAAAGACTGCAAAGCTCTGCCTTGGAACCTTTTTCTGGGGCCAACAACAACAACACTGCCCCATGGATCCAGTCCGCCCAGAGAAAACTGGCCCAGATGGAATGCCCACAGCAATTTTGGAATGCAGGAATCTCCATCCACCTGACCCACAACGCTGGCACCTGGTGTGACAAGTGGCACAAAGAACACACTGACAAGAACTGGGATACCTTCAAGCAAGACTTCTTGGCAAGGTTTGTGCTTAAGGACATGGCGCTCATGATCATACTCCAAGTAAAAAAACCCAACCCAGATAGGCACTGTGAAGGAGCTCACCTGCGCCTACAAGGAACTCCAAATTTTTGCACCATCTGACATGGCCTTTGACACCCAAGCTACACACCTCATGTACTATGACATCCTTAAGTTTCATGTAATGAGACATGTGAGCCTGGACCAAGTGACCAATCTACAAAGCCTGTACCGCAAAGCAGAGAAGGCAGAACAAACATCTAACAACTTCCATAAGGCACAAACTTAAAACAAAAGAGACCCAAGGATTCTCACACAGGTAGGAGCTTCACTCAACCACCCCCTAGAAGCAACAGGAATAACACCAACCATAAACCCACGGGTTTGAATGGACATAGAAATGGAAACAATGGCCAGTTGAACCGTACCCATTTCTGTGTCACCGCCACGCAAGGCAACCAAGATGAGGGAAAAGCCTGGGGAGAGCACTAAGCAAACCAAGCTCTCCCCACACAGCTCCCAACTTGTCCAATGATGAGTACCAACCTGAGGACGTGGACCAATGTTCAATGATCAAGTACCCTTGCAGGATCAGGTACTGTACATCATTGTTAGACATCCCAATAAACCGATGTCCTATCCTTTCCGTTTTTGCAGTTACACAGGCTCAGCATTCCTGGACTCAGGCGCGGATTGAACCCTAGTCAACAGCAGCTTTGTAGATAAGTTCAAGCTATCCACTAATCCTTTGCAAATTAAAAACGTGGTCCTGGCTGATGAACAACACATTGCCATGACAAGGGAAGCCACCCCCTTCTCCATTATGCTTGAGAACTTCCACTCCACCATCCAAGGCTCTATCATCAACTTTCCAAAGTTTGACATTGTACTGGGGTTAGTTTGGTTATAGAAGAACAATTCTCACATAGACTGGGCAACCTCAGTGTTGACCATTAAGTGTGAAGGTGTCAATCACCAGATCTACCCTGACTCAGTGGATCAACTCCTACGTGACCACGTCTTTGTGCGCATCACAGAGACCCTGGACAAAAAGAAAAACCTGAAGGGAATTGACTGGGACTCCTGCCAGTACAAGATCATACACTTCAAGGATCACCAGAATACCTCCACGCCTCAGGATTGCAAAATTGTGGCCCACCATCCAGAAATCTTCAAGGAAGCTCTACCTGGGTTGCCCCAGAGAAACACATTCAACACTCCATCCAACTCAAATGAGCTGTACCAAAAGAGCATCATATCTACATGTTGACCCCAAACAAAGACAACACCCTATGCACCTACCTCAAGGAAGCGTTGGAGAAAGGACTTATCCGCCCCTCACAGTCTCCTTTTGGGGCCGCCATATTCTTTGTGGCCAAGAAGGACAGTACCTTACGTCTGGTCAAAGACTACTGAGCCCTAAACAAAGTTACCATCAAGAATTTTTATCCACTACCACTGATTGACAATCTCTTTGACACCTTGGAAGGAGCCACAGTCTTCTCCAAGATTGATCTGACTGCAGACTACAACCAAATTTGTATTAAGGAGGAAGACATTCCCAAAACAGCCTTCCACACTAAATACAGCATCAAACCTGACAGTCAAAAGATACAGGCCATCTCTGAGATGCTGCCACCCAAGGATAAGTTGGAACTCTGCACCTTCCTGGGGATGGTGGCCTATGTACTCTGCTTCATACCTGACTGTGGCGTTTTGACTGCCCCCTTATCTGCCATAACAGGAGCCAAATCCAAGTTTGTATGGACCCCCAATGTGACTTCTGTTTTAGACACCTCAAGGAGAAGCTCACAACAGATCCTATCCTACAATACCCCAAACATGACAGGGAATACCAAATGGAAACTGACACCTCAGATGCATCCATTGTGGGAGTACTACAAATCAAAAATAATGATGGTGACTTCCTGCCTGTAGCTTATGAATCACAAAAGTTGACAGATGGCAAGTGCTGATACCCTATCCACAACAAGGAACTGCTGGCCATTGTGCACTGTCTAGTCAAATGGCGTTGCTATCTGGAACAACAGGAAGAATTCACAACATTGACCAACCACAAGTCGCTCATATACTTCAAAACTCAAGCAAATCTGTCTCACTGTCAAGCCTGCTGGATGGAACTCTTGGAGAAATTCAACATGCTCATGCAGTGCAAATCTTGTCCTGAGCTTGCCATGGCAGATGCCCTCTCACGCCTGTATGTCTGTTCCACAAGAGGGGAAAATGGGCTCAACCCAGACTGGCCCCTCTTGGTACTACAAATAAAAGACAAGAGTTTCTCTCCTGGTACAACCAACATAACAAAGAAAACAGTCATCAAAAACAAAAAACTTAGTTGCTGATGTGTATGGGACCTTGCACAGAAAAATGTCTGACAGGACTACTATTCCTTATATCCCCACCTACCAGCAAGTAGACACCATCCTACAATATCACCAAGACCTCAGACACACCAAGAGTCAAAACCTATACAAATTCCTTAAACACAAGGCCTGGTAGCCAACCCTATATTGTGACGTTCAGGAAGTCCTAGATCAATGTGAGGTATGCAAAAAGTTTGCCAAAAGCAAAACCCCTCCAAAGTTAGTACTACCCATCCACACACAACTACCCTTCAAGGTGTGGGCCCTCAACGTTGTTGGCCCCATGCCAGGGAAACACTACAATAAAAAATACATTATCACTGTCATAGACTTTGCTACACAATGGCCAGTAGCCCAAGAAGTAAAGGTGCACACTGGCAATGGCGTTTGAAAATTAATAGCAAGAGAGATAATCAGCAAGTTTGGAAAGCCAGAACTCCTGATAACCAATGGAGGGAAAGAATTGACCTCTGAAAACACCAACACATACCTTGCTAAAAATGGGGTCAAACATACTGTGACAATACCATACCATCCACAGACCAATGGACGTATAGAGAGGCTAAATGGCAGCCTTGTGCAAGCCTTACCAAACTCACCGCCGGGAGACCTGAAGACTGGTATAAGCAGCTATCAACTGCATTACTTGTGTGCCAAACCCAAGTGAGCAGATCCACCGGAAAAAGCCCTTTTGAGTTGGTATACAGCACACAGCTAAATATCATTCAAGAATTAACATGAACCAAGAAGGAAATTCCAAGTAAAATCCCCCTACGTTCAGACCATCAAGTTATAGAGGCTAATGGTGACCAAACAGAGAGTGAAAACAAGCATCTACACAAGACATTTGTCCCCATTCAAAACAGACACAATGTCAGTGACAAAGTTTGGGTCATGGATGTTGATAAAAGCAAACTACAACCCAAGAAAGTAGGCCCAGCAATTATTCTAAAGGTAAACAAAAATAATACTTACCTTGTGCAAGGACTTGGGAAGTGCAAACAAGACAAAACCCTGCTCCATGATTTCCTGAGACCCTGCAAAGCAAGACAAAAACAACAAAAAACTACCCTGCCTGCCACGGAACAACAGTTAGTCTAGTATGACGCCCGGGCTCCTAATGACCTCCCTGACAATTCACCCCCAGAGGAGGCCAACCTTCAGTCAGGGGGGTGTCAAAACCGCTGGCTTAACCTGCCAACAAGGTTCCAAACAAGTAGTTTTGTGACCCGCAATCCAATTACCTGACCACTCAAAGCCAGACTAGGAAGTCAACTCAAATTGCCAAATCAAACAACATGAACAAATGATGATCCCCTGCGGTGGATACCTTGTTTTGGCGCTTGAATCATTACCAGGATTAAGCCACTCCCTTCACCATCCTATCATGTGATTTACACAATCATGTTTCTGTTATCCATGACTCACATTAACTATATAATCACTATCCCTCAATAAAGAATATTATCTAGCTTCAAAATATTTTTCCCCTTGTAACTCTGCTAAAATATCACAGTTACAACAATCTCAAAAAGGATGTCAAAGGATCTAGAGTGAATCTTTTCTTATTCTTTTAGAAATCACAAGCATTCCCAAAAATCATCCTATTCTGTTCTAAGACGGCTAAAATTTAGATCATAATATTCACCAACTTAACATACTTAACAATAAAATAGACATTAATGCACACTTCTCTTTTTGAGTTTAATTTTTTAATAAAAATTTATTATGCCTTATTTTAATAACAACCAAATAAACAAGCTGTTCCCTGGCCTTGACAAAATTATGCAGGGCTATGCTAGGTCTTCCAATAGTGAAGCCTCTGTCTATGACCACTCCCAACCCGCAAGCCCCTCTGCAAGCCCCACCCAGGAGTCTGTTACTTCTCCTGTAACTTCCAGCATGGCCCTGCTTGCCCACCATGCACAGGCAGCTGCCAACCCAAATCCCTTATCAGCAATGACATCTGGAACCATCCATTTTAGCCATAGGGTCACCCAGAGAGCCCAGGACCCAAAACAGCTAATCAGATGGCATTGACCAGTTCCCATGATGAACACATCCCTCCTCCAGCCAATCAGCCTGCAAGAAGCAGAAGAAAACTAATCACTCTGGAGATTGTTCTCAAAATGGTTGAAAAGCAAGGGATGCTTATGTCTCTTGGAGAAATTGCGGCCGCAATGGGTTTTGCAAAGTCCACTGTGGCTGCAACCCTGCAAGCCCACAACAATTGTGATCCCCTCCTAAGGAGACCCCAACTGGTGCCTGTACTTCAACTGAAGGTGAAAAAGACCATCCTCTCATGATGGCTATCATGGAGTGTGACCTGCGGATGCCCCTGGTCCAGGTTTGTCTCCAACTGGGACTTTGTGGCATTTTCACAAATAAAAGAACAATCAATTTTTAGATGCACAGAGTTGTGGTTGCTGCTAGAATCTTGTCCAATCAGGTTCTCATTGGCCTCAGTTTGGTGGATACTGACCCCTACAATTCAACCATAATTAATTTTATTAAAGGGAGGGCAATGAGGACACACAATGACGTCATCATCTTGTTGTATGCCAATATTTCTGCAAGTATCCAAGATTATGGATAAAAGTGTATCCAATCTGATGTTTACAAGTGTGGGCCAATTTTGTATCAATTTGTTGGGGTTTTGTTGGCAGTTTCCCTATTGGATGTCAATTATTACTTGGCAATATCAAACACCTCAGATGGGTATGCCTACCTGACAGAGCTCAAGGACATTTGGAGGAGTGGGCTACCCAAAAAGCCGTGCACACAGTTGTACTGAGTGCAGAGGTGGAGCAGCGGGAATGGGCAACCAAAGAAATTAGGCCTGTGGGGCATACCTATTGGTCCTATCCCACCAACCATGCTGACATGAATCTTGAAGATGTATGTCTTTACAATTTTGGTTTAGTTCTCAGGCGCTCAAAGTCTGCCACCTACAATGAACTGTGCTCCCTAATTGAGAAGGGGTATGAGCTTTTCCCTTCCATATTTGTCCAGGACTTATCAGATCTCATCATCTTCTATGAAAGTGATAGTTATAAGTCTAGAAAGGACTCCTTCCTTCCCCCATACTCATAGATTATTTTTTTCAAGCCTGCATATGTGACAGAAGAAGAATTTGACTAATTGAAGCAATCAGCTCTTTCTGTCTCTTCCCAGTCAACAAACCCTGCCTCCCCAACCCCCCATCAAGATCAAGCCACCCGCCTTCCAACCCTGACTCCCAAACCACCACTCATTCCCTCCCCACTACATCTGATGCCGTCCCTTTTACAGGCGCAGATGATGATGTACATTCTGCCCATTCCCCCTTCTTGTCATTTGATGAGTAAAATGAACCCTTTCTTTGTGACAACTTATTAAAATTAACATTTCTCTTTCAATTCACAATTACCAATATTTCTTTTATATTGTTAGGATTTCTCATATTTAAAAAATGAGTTGTAAATTTGATGTGGTAACATATGATTATTTGCATGAATATTTTTCATTATTGATAATAAATTAAGGACCATAAATGTAAATATTGCATTATAATATTGCAATTAGACATCAAATCTTGATATTTTGATATTATGTGTATAACTCAATGCACTTTGTTTAATAAAACTCATTCTAAATGAGGCCTTTTTCATTGTATTTATTTAAACAGACTGTGTTTATATTAGAGAGCCATTAACACTTAGTATAAATATTGATACATAGTGGTTTTTACAGCTTGTATATTTGCCTATTAATAACAATTCTGTAAACTTTCTAGTTGGTTTTGTAAGGTAATAATGATGTAATGGTTTAATAAATTAATGTTTATTACCATTACACTATTATTACCTCGCAAAATTTGACTAAAAAATTTACAGAATTATTACCAATAGGTAAATATACAGGCTTTAAAATGCACTATGTATCAATATTTTTACTGAGCAGTAATGACTCCCTAATATAAACACAGTCCATTTGCATAAATTACAATGAAAAAGCCACGTTTACAATAAATTTTATTATACAGAGCGTATTGAGTTATGCACATAATATCTAAATATCAGGGTTTGGTGCATGCCTGCAATATTCTAATATAATATTTATATTTGTGGTCCTTAATTTATTATTGATAATGAAAAATATTCAGGTGTTGATGGTAGTACTATAAAAACAGATTGGTTGATGTACTACCATCAACATGTCAAATATCTACAACTTGATAAATGAGTTAGAACCACACCTGCAAAAGGTTGTTGAAATAGAAAAAATATCAGTGAACTAGTAACAGGAAAGCTGGGCAACAGAGGCCAGCCACTAATCCAGTCAAAAGAAGATGCTCTGAATAAACTAGGAAATATTATAGATAAAAAGAACAAAGAAGCTTTGCTCAATCTACAGGGAACAATCCTATCAAATCTGAAGTTCAATGATGCAGCCTACAATTTGTGGGAGTTTTGGCAAGAGTCCAAAGAAAACAATAAGAAAATCAAACTGATTGAAGGAACTGAAATTTCAAAGGAAATCAACAAAAATGAAGAAGAAACTGATCAAATGGAAACAGATGAAAATGAAGCACGGCCAAGAAGTAGAAGCACCACAAGAAACAATGAAAATTTATCAAATGAAAATAAGAGGAAGCACAATTAGCACAGAAAATAAAGAAGATCAAGCCCAGGAAATCAAATGAAGAGCAGCTAACACTCATGAAGTTTGCTGAAGGGGCGCCGGTAGTTGAGGGGGCCGCGGGGAAACAATAAATAAAGTTTTTTATGTTTTTCTTATATTTACTTTAGTTATAACTAGGAATGGGGACAAGTTGCTGAAGTGGCGGTCTTTACGCCCAGTTGGTTTTACAGGGGTTACCAATCATTTATAGCCCCTGTAAAGCAAATAAATTAAATTAAAATGAAATAAATAAAATAATTCAAATGAACATGAGTCAATATGGAAATAGGGAAGCATATGAAAGAGGAGCAAATATCAATTTCAAAGAGATGAATGAAATTTGAGGGGATATCAAGTTGAATTTTGGTGAATATATTTCTGAAACTATTCAAAGACTTTTGTTTTCAAACATAAATGAATAAAAAAATCTAATAAAAACAGACTTTCAAATAGGACCAGAATATCTTAAAACTGAAATTTTCAACAAAGTGTTCAAAGCATTATCAAATAAAGTCAGGGACACAGCCCTTGTGAATAAGGTCAAGACTTTATTAATTTTGTTTGCCAAGGCATGGGGGATGATACAAGCCAGGCGCCCCCTGGAATCATCTTCAAGTTCAGTCAAATGTCCTACATCAACAGATTAATTCAAATATATAAAAAATTAGGCATTTTTTCAGAAAAATATACCTCTCAAAGGATTCACGTTGCAACATACCTAGGAATCCTATTACATTGCATATTAAAAACAAATGTTAAAAAGTTGGAGGACATAAAAATTAAAATAGACACATTTCAATTAGCATTAGAACAATAGAAGACACCACAGGGGTATAGGACAGTCAAGCACATCCTGTACAACTTCTTTGCACTGGCATTGCTTTTTGGGTATTATGTGCCTCCCAAAAAGAACCTATTAATTGATTTGATTACCTGATTGCCTTTTATTAAGCGTTCAGCAATCACTGGGGTGCTAAGCACCACCCCCTCTAGCAATTGCATCCAGAGTTGTCCACCACGTACAGAAGAGTATGTGGTCCCATTTAGACACATTAGCAGAAAATTTAATTTTGGGGTATAATACCCCGGAATAATCACATCCCCCTTTGCAATTAGCATCTCCTTAATAAATTATCTTCCCTTGAAATTTATCTTTTTATTTTTATGTTTAATTTTATTTTAAATTTTACTATTTAAATTATAATAGTAATATATGTAAATAACTATAATACATTAGTTATAGTAAGCAAAAATGTGAAATAATAAAAATGATTAAATTTTTTGTTTATTTAGTTGCTTGTTGAGTATGGGTTCATATATTACGTAGTTAAACAACCAGAGCTCTATTTATTGTATTGAGCTACCTGCTCCACTTATGTTTTAAACAAGTGATTGTTTAGAACTCAAATTACTTTTCCCTTGTAATATGATTTGATGAATAGATTTGCTATGCTTAAACCACGTCATAAGTACTAATTAGTAAGAGATACATGAAAATCATTAGGTTTGTGTGTGTGGCTATAGTGGCACTGTTACAAAAGTAACAGTTTCAAAGCCCCAGGTGGGAATCAAACCCGCTCCTAGCCACCAGGAGGGGCTAGCAGGCGGGGAGATTTTCCCACACCTGGATTTTTGCTTTTCAAAGCAAATCCAGGTGCAGGAATCATTCCTGCCCTGGTGGCAGCTGAGGGGCCCATTTTGGGCCCCAAAAGCTACGCCCAAGCCTTGATGGGTTTGGCTGGGCCTGGGCAGGCTATTTTTAGCTGCCCAGTAAACCCAGATTAAGCCCACCCTCCATTAAATAATTTGGGGTCCCCAATTGGGGACTCATTTTTCAATCAAGTTCTTTGGGCTCAGGAGAGCCTGTCAAGCCAGTCCAAAAATGGTGATCAAATTGGGGAAAATCCCATAACCCCATAACCCCAGAAGCCAAACCTGCCAGAATCAATGGCCAGCCAAGCCAAGATGGACCACCAAAAAGCCAAAAAACTGTTCCTGAAAACCCCAAAAATGACCATGAAGCAGCCAACCAAACAGCAGAACCTGAGATGCCAAGTCTTGCCACACAGATAGCACAAGAAGAATGCCCAGAGGCACCTGCATATGAGTAAGTATATAAATTAGAAGCACTTGAAAAAGTTCTGTATTGTCATTCTTACCAAATAAAGTTGTTATGAACCTTTGGTTCACCAATCTGTTTCCATACCTATTTTTGATACTCTTCCATCTGCATACACCCTAGCGTCAGTACCCATCCACTAGGATAGATAGTCAGACTCCAGTTGACACAACCAAAGCCTTTGGCTACTACTGTCCACCCAACACTCTGTTTGGCCCTGTGCATTTCACAGAGTATCCCGCCAATCCTGACCACAAACCCTGGACATTGGAAGACTTGCAGTGGTACACCCGCCCAAATGCACCCAAGGAACCCTACCAAATTGTCTGTGATGGCAAAGCAATCACCATCTACCCTTTGATCTTCAACAGGAAGTACAAAAATCCTGCTTCCTACTTAGTCCCCATGGAACTGCCCCCCAACACCCAAACCAACCATCTCAAACCCCCCACTTCTGATGCCACTGGCCAGAGTAGTCAATTCCTGGGAGTGCTTTACCTGGCGCTCATGGAATTGATTGACTCTGCCTTGCCAGCGTCTAGACCTTGGGCTGTGGCTGGGAAGGCCCTTTTCTACCTGGTAAAGTTAGGTCCCATCATCTGGTGGGCCATGCCAGTACCTGCTTTGACTCCTCCCTCACCTGCTGGAGCTCCACGGTACTCTTAATATTCTGACAGGCACTGAAATAATAAGGATCAGGTGATGCCTCACAAGGTCAAATCTGTGGCTTTTAAAATAAAGTCAATGGTACTAAAAAGGGTTCACAATTATTTAAATAAAACAATCTATTTCTATCTTTTTTTTGTTAACTCTACAGTCAATAAACTATTTGGTGGATTATAATAAAAAATACATATCTCTATATTTAGAATAATTAGTTTTATTTATCTTTTGTAGTAATTCTTATATGTCTGTAATACAATCCAATGTCTTGTAATTATATATAAATAATAGTTTTTGCATCATAAAAAAAACAAAATAAATAAAACTGAAAACAATTGATATCCAGAGCGCCCATTTATCTGATTGGCTCAGATGCAAGGGCTTTAGGGAGGAATTATTCAGAGTGCTTGCAAAAAACTGCCACCACATCAGGTGGCATCTCAAATTGACTGACCTCAAGAATGTTAAAGAGCTTTTCAGTGTCCTGAGGGAGGCCTTTCTTCACCTTATTCTTGATCCACCCAAAGACCTCCTCAATTGGATTAAGGAATGGAGAATATGGGGGGAGAAAGAGGAGTCTCATTGAACAATCAGCAAGGCAGTGGCCAGAGAGATGGCTATTCTTGTCAATGGGTGGGAACTTTGAAACAACCAAATCCACTTTGTGAAGCCCAATATTGTTAAGTACAATATTGTTGGTTGTACTGCAATAATTGATCTGAAGGTAATCCTTGACAGTCCAGAGAAAATCAAGGAATGTCCTGCTATTATGGGAACCCTTGATCATCTGAAATTAATCCAACCCACAGGGACTAAGAAGCACAATCATTGAATAGGTCTGGGAACAGACAGCTGCATGATGTGCTACAACATCCTTGGACCCCTTCTTGACCCACCAATGCCTAGACCTGAGTGAGGAGGAAAACAAAAATTTATCTATATAGAAGAACTGGACATTCCCAGTTTGCTTAAGAGCCACATAGGTCTTGGCATAAATTTGTCAATCCTCAATTGTTTTCTCGCTGTTCCTGTTATACGGCAAAACTCCCAATACTTTCCAGGAGAAGCCCAACTTGACCATGGTTTTGTAGACAAGGTTTTTGAAACCAAAAGTCTAAACTCTCTGGTCAGCATTGATTGGACAGCAAGAGTGTCCAGGTGGTAATCCTTGGATACCCACTGCCTGATTGCATCAATGTGCACAGGTTGAAGTAGGCTGGACTGCCGCTTAGCCTTGGTGGATTTGGCAATTAGCCTGGTGTTGTCATACTTTTAGTTGATATTGCCAATATATCTGGCCATAACACCAAATTGGGACGCAATATCCCAAACTGCTATTCCCCTGTTCATGCAGTTGAGGATATCTTCAAACTCATTATCCGTCAACCAATGCCGGCCCTTGGCAAGTACCGCGGCATCCTGGCTGGCAGGTGTGACAAAGGGGATGGGGACCTTTGTGTAGAAGGTGGGATCACACTTGGTTGCGCTGGCACCGTCAATGGTGTCATACATCACAGGCGCAGATGGCTCCTCAGTTGTGGCCAATGGCTCATATAATGTATCAAAAACACAGGGCAGGAAGTGGAAACTCTTGGATCCAGATTGCGGGGCTGGATGACTACTGGGTACACAGTGGAGGTGTAAGTAACCTCATTGTTACTGGTGACCCTGGTATAGGAGACTTTGGTGGCAGGCCTTGAGAGCGGCTTCTGTCTGAGATTCAGGATGTGTGATCTGGCTTGGGATATGGGATGTGGTTGACTGGCACTGACGCCTTGGGAAGCCTGTGTGTTGGCATTACTCCCTTCAATTTGTATTCTGGGTCTGTTCTTGGACCCTCTAGATGTCCTTGTGGATAGGCTGACCCGCGGGCTGGTGAAGGAGCTGGTTGGGAATGAAAAATTTGGTCCATAAAAATAAAATAGAAAATAAATTTATATTAAATATTTATTTAGGTTTTTGGTTTAGTAGTGAGTATTTATTTTCTCTTGATTTAGCCTTGAATAGTAACAAAATTTCTATATCTAAGATTTGAAGTGTATAGTTTTGTTTACTTTCTGGGCTTGGATAATTTTAAAGTTTAATCACTTTTTATGTCTAAACATGGTTTTTGAGATTGAATTTTTTAGTTTGATTTTAGTTGTGGTGGAGCTTCTTAATTTGGGTTGGTGTTTCCTAATGTGCTTACTGTACAGTAGTTTTAAAAGCTATGGCAAAAACCAAAAATACCTCATATTTAAACAAAATGATGTCAGATTTGAACAAAATCCAACTATCAGGTTAAAATATATACTCTGTTAACAGGGATTTTTGGCGTTAATAGGCAAAATGGGTCAACACAGCAAAGAAGTGCTCACATGTAAAGAAAAACTATTCAAAATGCATCCAAAATACACTGATTCACAAAAAAATGATGTGAGTTGACTTTTGGTGTACATATGTTTACTATGTGAATTGGTGACAAAATACACCTAAGCGCGGTGAGTCAAATCTCAACCCAAAATCAAAACATAATAGCAACTCACTATGTAAACAAAATCACTCAAATGTTGTATGCAATTAATTGTACTCAAAAATTATACTAAGGTAGCTAAAATAGGGCACACAATCTGAAACAAGAATTTTAAAATAATTGTGTTAGTGCTTAATATGGCAGTAAAATCTGGGAAATTAAGTGGAAATTTTTTGGGGTGTTCTAAAAAATGGGCATTGTAAAACCAGAAACAACTAAATAAGAAATAAAAAATCTATAATTGGGATATGGGGGGAATATGAATCAAATATCCATATTCAGATAAAAGAAAAATTAAATTAAGGAGTAACTTAATTTAGTTTTATTTAATATTTTATTAAATCCTCAAAATGGAAGGAAAACAACAACATAGTGACAATGCACCTGTTGTGCACTGCAGTTGTGGTTGCCCCTGCAGGTCAAAGAATAGAGTTAGTGCAACCCAATTTCCTACTCAGGAAGGAGATGGGAGAGGATTGTTCAATAGTGACGCTGCACTGACACAGCTGGTTCAAGGAGAAAAAGCTGCTAGGGTGCAGAGAATCAACCCTTGGGTCCCCAAGCTGACCTGGAAGCCCATCAAGGTGACTCCAAAAAAATGGTTAGAAACAAGGAGGTAGAAATTACTTTGTATGTGTTTGACATTGTGTACCGCCAAGAGTCAGTCCCATCAGCCATGTTGGAGAAGGTTAAGCCTGTGCTTGACACTAGATATGAGCCTTACATCAGAAATGGTGACCAGAAAGAGGACAAGGAGCCTGAGCTCTACAGAACTGATGAGCAACAGCTGGTGTTAAAGAAGGTTGCAGCCTTCTATACCAAGGTGCATATGTCTTGCAAGCCAGTCTTTAATCAGGATCTAGATTCACCAACTCCTGTAAAGCCCACTCAGAAGTGCATCCATAATATCAAACACATCATCCTGCTCAAGCTAATGCAGGAATCTGGTGATTACAAGGCAGCCACGGCTCTTGTTGGGGGTGGATACCAAGTACACCTCCAAGACCTTCAACAAATTCATCAAGCTCTCCTTTCTTGCTGCAGAGAAATCTTTGCGTGTTTCCACCATGCTCACCAAGGAGCACAAATGGGCAATCCACCAGTGGATAAACCAAGATTGCCATCTTCAACTATTAATATACAGGCCATGGTCAAATCTACTTTTGGAGTTGAGGCCTCAATTTCCTTTTACTACCATCTGGTGAAGGAAATGCACTTTTCCTGGAAAAAACTCAGGGTATCTCTGTACAATTGGAATAGCCCAACCAACATTGAGACCCGGAAAAAATATGCCGAGACCTACACTGCACTCAAAAACAAAGGGACAGTGAAATTATACTATATTGACAAATTGGCATTTGCCTTGACTATGTACAATGCATATGGGTATGTCCCAAAAGGCTCCCATGACAGGGTAGCTTGATGTGCTGCAGTCCGCGCCACAGCCTATTCAATGGTGGCTCTCCTTGGTCCAAAGGGGATTGAGCTCTATCAAATGATACTAGGCTCCCACAACAGCCATACCTTCCTATTATTCCTCTGATTGGTCCAGGAGCACCTGAGGCGCACGAGCCTGGGATTCACCAATGTAATTTTGCTGTATAATGTTGGTCTTCTTTAAGGTGGTAGATATTCTTGAGGATTTCCATCAATTGACGCCAGCATTGCAGTGGGCCCCAGTAATTGGTCACAGCAAATTTGCGCCTTCTCTTCCTCCCTGCCCATTTGCCCTTCCTAATCCCATTAAGGAATTTTTTGGGTGGCTCAAGCAAATAACCAAGTAAGGGACCCTAACTGGGACCAAGAACATATTTGATTTGCTGCAGGCTGGGATCCACACCCTCCCAGCTGAGACTGTGGCCAAATTCTATGGCCATACTGATTTTTTATCCCTGTGTGCCTTGCCAAAAACCAATCAATTAAAGGCTTAGCTTGTCCAACTTTTTTATATTCTCTAATTTACATTTTAAAATTGATTAATTATTATTTTATATTAAGAAGCTTCTAAGCATACAATCACATTTATCAGAACCATCAATACAGGTTATTGATTTATTTATTTTATATTAATTTTTTTATAGCATCTGAGGCTATCCCAAACACTTGATACTGGATTACGCAAATATATTTATATCACTCTTAATAAATAAATAAATAAAAATAAATCAAATAAAAATTAAATGGTTAATGTACAACTTAGAGGTATATTTTATTAATGTATATTATTTTGCTTTTATGAAAACCTTCTCTGGGATTTATTTTGCAAAACCTTTTGCTAAAATAAAAATTATTATAAAAAAATAATCTAAAGTGTAAATAAATTTATTAGAATATAGAATTTATTAAGAGCACCTGTAATGAGTTTGTCAGTATATACCCACCCAGCAATAGAGGTGGCGCACAACCTCTATTGCCACACCGCATATGGTGGATACACCATGATTAAAATATTTACGGCGGCCAGTAAAAGGGAGTATTGTTAGGTTAGAATGCAGGAGCAGCTTCTCTGGTGAGGCTGCAAACCCATAGATTCTCTCCAGGCCCAGGGCATCTTGGATTATGTGATCAACTGAGTCATACCTGGGGAGATCTTTTTTCTGTCCAATGAGAGCCAGGCCTTGTTGATCCTGAGAAAGACCCTGTCTAGGTCCTCTACGCTGGCGCCCATTCCAAAGTAGAAGAGATACCTGAGGTAAATCACTAGATGAAGTCTTTGTCAAGCAAAGGCTTCTGTAAACTCAAAAAGTTTGTTGTATACTGTGCTGATCTTTTTCTTGTGCTTGGTTTTCACAAAGTAAAGCTCCATGGATGCAGGGACCCCCATCTTGGCAGCGCTCCAGGCCAGCCAAAAGTTGGCAAGGAGGATTTTGGTTTTCTTGACAGCTGTTGTGTCTGCAACAGACAATCTTCCAACTGTTCACCTGAAGTTCTCCAGCAGATAAGAGAGTGTGTGCTCCAAGGGAAAGCAGAAGCAAGTAGCCACATGGGCACAGCCCATCTCTGGTATATTCTTGAATGGGAGCGTTGCCAAGATGTCCCAAAAAAGCTCAATGGTGTTTACACAGTATCCTATACTGAGGGATACCAGGTCTAGGCAGACCAGTTGGGCATCCTTGTAGGCAGTAAATGCCCACTCAGATGCTCCCTTGGCATGTGTTAGCCCGGCTAGCGTGTCCCTTGTCATTGGGAAGGATCTGTGAATTCTGTCTTCAAGCTCCCGCAAGACAGGGGGGACAGAAGCAGCTTCTTGGCTACATGATTGGCCTAGTTGACATAAAATGTGGCGGGCACAAAGGGAACCAGGACCTGACAGATTTCACTGTATATGTTTACAATTCAGGCAATAATTTTGAATTTTTACTATTTTTTATTAGGTTACCTTCTTTGTTTCTTCCTTGCCGGCGGCTTTAGTAGGCTTAGCTATTATTGAGCAAGCAATTGCGCTGGCAATTCTGTGTCCTTGGTTTTTCTTGATTGGCTGGTTTGAGATGTGCATACACCTCAGGGTTGTCAACCCAGACAGACAGCGCAGAGAGGGCAAAGGACTTGAATTGAAGGCCTTCCACAACAGTCTTCTGGGAATTTAAAAGGCGTTCAATTGTTGTTTTGGGGATGTCTGGCATCTTGGCCATAAGTGCCTTGGCAGGCACCTGTGTTGATTTTGTCCCCAGTAAGAGCGGCAGCCTTAACTTTTGCCTTGACCTTGTGGTCAATTTCTTTTATTTTGCAAATGCCAAGTTGAGGTCCTTTAGCAGCTTCTCTAATTCTCTCATATGGTTTTTTTACTAACTTTTCCATATGTTTTTATAGCTTTCATCCAGATAAAATCTGTATTATTCTGATACCATTGCCTCTTTGTTTATTCCTGTTTGTTTTCCCATTTACTACATAATCCCATTTTTTACTCATTGTGTATATGTTTTACGCTTAACTCAATATGTGGGCAACCTCCTGAATTAACTCATAAAGAATGTAACATCCATCATGTCAACAAATCTCAAAAATATTTTTCTTATTTTCAATATTAAATATTATTTTTTTCTTGATTAAATAATTGACACTGATAATAGAAGCAATGTTTGATTTTTATTTTGAGCTTAAAATTGAAATTATAAAACATAGAGCAAAAACAATTTTTGAAATTGTCAACATGGAGGATGTTCCATTCTGTATGAGTCAATTCTGGAGGTTGTCAATATGTATTTTTTGCTTTGTGTTGCCATTGTTTCCTTAATTTCCATATTATTTTTGGTACTTTACACAGCCCCTTGTGAAAATATTAACAACAATCTGGTGATCAGCTAAATTTGATTTGGAAAATTATAGATTAATTGTGCTTATATTAAGTTGTTGTTGTCAGGAAGCCAGGCATAGGTAAAGGCATTGGTTAAATTGGGACAGAGTACGGCTGGGCCAGTGGGTAATGCCCACCATAGGATGGTGGCTTACTTGAAAATATAGGATGCATATTGGCCAAGTAAGGACCAGAGCCCTGAGTTGGGCACCATAGTGTCTACCATTCCTGTCAAAGTAATGTATAGTACTCCAAACTTTAGTGCCCTGCCCCAAAGGGCAGGCTTTAAAACAACTTTAGAATTTGAAGTTCAAATTTATATTCAAATTAGATTTTATTAAGTTGTTTAAATTGAAGCTTACCTTGATTTTTGCTTATTTTTGGTTTGCTTTTGCTTTTGCTCTTGGGTTTCCTTTTCCTTTTGCTCCTGTGTGTGTAGATCAAATTTAATTCATTTTTATATGATTCCTATTATAAGATAGGTTTATTCTTACTTTTTAAACTACTGTGCTTACGCAACTGCCGTTCTCCCTGCTGCTTCATGCAGATCTTTGGGCTCCTGTTGACAGCTGCTTCTCCATCACCATGTGTTCTTCCCCTCTGTCTGTCAATTACATCTGTCCAGAAAACTCCCTGTTTTGCCCTGAAGATCTCCCCAAGACTTGGTTTTTCTTGCCTATAAATAAAGACACCAGAGGAGTAAGCTTTTTAAGCTGAAATTCTAAGTGGCTTTTCCCCAATCACTGTTTACAGGTTTTTTTACTTCAGTTATATTTTTCATTCTCAAAATTCTAACTTCAAAATTTGCTTAGGTTGTCATCTTTTAAATTAAAAAAAGAAACTTAGGTTTATATTAGATATCTTGTTAGTTTTTAAATTTGCCTACCAGGCTCAACAGCTAGCATAATTAGAATAGAGATAGTTAGACAACAAGCATTTAGCTTGTTGTCACCATTTTTTTAATTTAGGGATAATTTGAATAGCTTTATGTTGAGATATTCCCACAGGGAATATCCTGACGTGGATATACCTTTGGTTATCAACAGATCCTTGTTTAACACTTTATTTTATATAATTTGTTTAGGACTAGTTAATTCTATTAAAACTTTTGTGTCTAATCATAAATTTTTGGCAGGTCTGTTAAAGGTACTCCTACAAACTGTGCCTACTTTTTTATATCTTTTAAACTTAAACCTGAATTCTTTGCACAGTATAGTTTATAATCTTGCGCCTTATTGGGCAAGGCATTACATAAACAGTTAAGTGAACATGGTCTTGGTGGCAGTGGGGGGGTCCATTGGGCAGTCAGGTTGCGGGGCTAAAGGCAGAGTCATGGAGAAAAAGTATGCCAGTAGATAATTGTACTTGTCCTTGAACAATAAGGGTGGCACCTTAAACTCTTTCCTTTGTGTCCTATCTATTCAGTCTCTCTAGTTCTGGCCAAGGGGTTGGCAATTATTATGGTCTCTAAGTTGTACTCTGAGAAGGCGGTGTTGGGAAGGTATTTGGTAAAATACACAGATCCAAAGGGAGCTCCAGGGGACAGTATAGTGCCTGGGTAGGATAAGCAGGATGGTCTCTGGAGAAGACAGTTGCCTGATGGTCAACTTGGCCAGAGTTAAGTTGAAAGATCACTAAGACTAGATAAGGTAGGATTTGTTTGAACCAAAGGTTCATAAAACTTTATTGTCAGAAATGACAATGGGGTCATCCCCATACCTCTGGGGCTCTTATACCAGGTGATTTTGCTTCTTTTCTTTTTGCAGACTTCAGGTCTGGGGACAGTTCACTGGCAGGGCTTGGTCCTTGGCTCTTGGTTTTGCAGGCAGCGGATCCTAGTTGTGCTTGCTCTGGTGAACAGAAGTGGCAATGCTTTTTTCTGCCGCTACTGTTCACCACATCACCTGAGCAGTCAAGTTGTATTACCCATTCTGGACTGGAGGCTGGCATTGGCTGATGATCATTGGTAGGACTGGCAGAAGGCCTTTTTGTAACCTCCTTTAGGCAAGCTACAACCTCAGCATAGGGTTGGGTCTTTGGCGGCACGTGGTTAATAGCAATCTGATGTTTATTTGGGGAATTGTCTTTAAGAGTCTGGTGGGTCTTGGGGTAATTTGACAACTTGGGTCTGCAACTTAGCAAGTTGGCGGGTTTCTGTCCATTTTTTTTGACTCAAGTAGCCTTTGGAGGGTCGGGTTTAATTCTGGGGTTTCTAATGTTGATTTCAAACCTTTGGTCTTGACACTTGGAAGGTTGGCAGGTTTCCATACCTCCTGGTTGGGGCAAGATATCTCTGGCAGTCCAGGGTTTGGCCCAGCTGGCAGTCTGACTGGCTCCCATCTATCCTGATTGTAACAAGGTTTTTTCTTAGACCCTGGGTTTGATTCCCAGGTTTTCAATACAAGTATTGAAATTTCATTCATGACAGTTACTGATCCAAATTCAAAACCTTAATGATATTCTTTAAGCCAATCAGGAGATGAATGACCCTTTATGTCACAACAATCACTTTATCACTTAGCTCCTGATTGGCTTCAAGTTTATCATTAAGGTTTTGAATTTGGATCAGCAACAACTTAATCTAAACACAATTAACCTAGAATTTTCCAATTCAAATTTAGCTGTTCATCATATTGTTGTTAATATTTTCACAAGGGGTTGTGTTTGGGTACTAAAAATAACTGTGTTCTGGATCTAGATACACAGAATAGTAAATATATGATTTTATAGAAATAAACTGAACATAAAAAATAAAACCAACTATAAAAAAAGAGAAAATGAACAATTGAAATTCAAAACAAAGATAATATAAATAGAAAATTTTGGCAACAGGGGTTTATTGGGGGTGGGGAAGAGTGATGCCTAGCAGGCAGAATAGTATGGGAAGGAAGGCATAGAGCTGGTGATGGCCTGAGGGGTCTGTGATTGAGTGGGGCTGGCAGGTAGGGGGTTGGTGGGGCAACCTCCAGAATTAACTCATATATAATGAAACATCCTCCATGTCAACAATTCTCAAATCTTTTTCTTATTTTTAATATTAAAGATTATTTTTTTCTTGATTAAATAATTGACACTGATAATAGAAGAAATGTTTGATTTTTATTTTGTGCTTTTAATTGAAATTATAAAACATAGAGCAAAAACAATTTTTGAAATTGTTGACATGGAGGATGTTCCATTCTGTATGAGTTAATTCTGGAGGTTGCCGTTGGTGGCAGGGGTAGAGGCAGGAGGATTGCGTGTGATGGCCACCATATACTGCTTATGGTACTCCTCATTGGTCATTGTTGTGATTGGCTGATAGGTGGAAGTGGCGTGGGGTGGGAGGTGTTTGTCTTTCTGTGATTGGTTGCCAATATTCACATGAAAACCCGTTTGCGCAAACAAATCAGCCACCATTTGGCAACCAAAGAGAGAATCATGGTCAAGGACCCCAAGATAGAGATTGTTGAAAGCCTGAAGGCGGCGCTCCTGGAGTGTGTCTTCAATTTCATAGAACACAACATCTGCTAGATGAATGTCAGCGTGACTGGTGGGGTAGACTGAGTCCTGATGCCCGCATTCCTGGATGGCCTCAAGGGCAGTGGAGCTTCCCTCCATCTGGTGGCTCAAGAAAACCTGGTGCTTGGAATTTGAGCTATCCCAGGAGTCAATTAATCCACTGAGAATGTGGCTGTACTTGTAGCAATTGGTGAAATTCAGGTTTGTATAATAATAGACTAACCCTTGGCTGAAACAGCCAGAAACGCACCAATGAGGGTCCCCTTCTTGACCTTATTCCTCCCTTTTTGGGTGGTGGCTCTTCCTTTCTTGCCAAAATCATCAAAAGCTATTGATAGCTTATAATAAAAGAAAAATATGAAATCATCTGACAAACTTTTCAGGTATTTGACCAGGGTTGATTCAATGATCTGATCATATGGGGAATCCTCAGCGCCATCCCATTGGTTGCTGGCAACATAGGTAAGAACCCAGATTGACACCACTTTCCATGCATCCAGAGCTTCACCATGAACTTAGACACCCAAATGCCATGGTGATAAAGTTGCTTCTGGACCTGGGTCAGGGTAAGCTTGGGGTCCCACTGCAAGAGGTCAACTATTATAGGATATGCTTCTTGATATGGGACTCTGGGGCCTTCTTTGGCTTCTTGGCTGTCCCAATCAGGCTCCACCTGTTCATCAGATTATTGAATTCCTGCATGACAGCGGCCTGGGTGAATTTTAATTTGCTGGCTATCTGATCCCAGGACAGATCCTGCAGGTTCAATGCCACAATTTCCTGAAGAATTTGGGTGGTCATGGTTTGTTGGTTGGGGTGCTGGGCTGTGGGAGCTGAAGCCTGATTGGCTGATGGGGTGTCAGGGAACCAACCCTGGTCTGACAGCTTGCTAGCATTTGGGAACTGGGGGGTTGCAGACTGGGTGGGCAGGGCTCACTAAAGGATTGATGTTAACTTAATGAGGTAGGACATTGACTTGCCAATCCATGACCACGGACCAGCAGCTGGAACAATAGTATCTATTACTCCTGTGAGAGTAATATATACAATTCCAAAAAGCTTGTTGGTATGGTCCAGTGGGAGCTTGGCAGTGGAGGCAGGAATTGGTTTGGGGGTGATGGATGGTTCCATGTCCATTTGGTAGGCGGGAAGGAAGTTGTGTTTATCTCTGAACAGGCAGGGCTCAGTAATGTACCAAGGGCCTTTTTGGTTGTATCTGGTTAACTCTGTTGTTTTGGCCAAGGGATCCTGGGCTAGTATGTTGTCAGTGGTGTAGTCCTTGTACTCAGGCTTTAAGAGGTACTCTGTGAAATGAACATGACCAAAGGGGGCACCTGGCAGGCAGTACGTAGCTGGCGGGCTGGCAGGGGGCAGACAATCTTGGGGTTAACTGGAATATGTCAAGAATAAAATACAGCAATAGTTGGGGAAACCAATATCTCATAACCTTTATTTAAAAATGACAATGGGGGTTGGTCTTGGCCTGGCAGGTATTTATACCATGCTGCCAGGCTTCACTACCTGGTTGGGTTTTCTGGGCTTGGGCAGGTTGGCATCAGGTGTCTCAGATGGCAGTATGGCGCTCGGCACTGGCGGTTTGTCACTGGCCGCTTTGGGGTTAGAAGACTTTGAATCCTTCTGTTTATTGATTTGGGTATTGGGTGCCTCTTTGGGTTCAGTGTCTTCCCCAGGACTTTGGGGGAGTTTGTAGTAACTTTCAGGGAGAAATTTGTCTATTTCACCAGGCAAACTGCTGGTGTCAGGCATTGGCACCTCGGGGAAAATCCCGGCATCTTGCACTGGCAGTTTGCTTGCAGAATCCTGCAGGGCAGCTAAGGGTTTGGGTCCTGGCGGGCTGGAAGCAACTTCATCAATTAATAGTGGGTTATTGCGTTCCCAGCCTATGAGTCTGGCAGTCTGCAAAGGGTTTTGTCCAGGGTTTGACTCTGATTCTTTATTTTGAGATTTAGGAGCATCCAAATTGTCATTCCTGACAGGACAGTTGAGGGAAGTAGGAGTTCAATCCCATCAACACAAGGACAGAGATCACCCAAGGGGCACAAGAGACAACAGGAGGAGGAATCTCAAGAACCTCAGGGGGGACCAACACGCTCTCATTTGGATTAAAAGGGGGAGGCACAGATGTCTTCTCTCTCTTGGTGGAGGTTGAGATGTAATCAACAATATTCAAATCTAAGTTATCACACGTCAAGCTTTTCACCATGGCCTCTCCATAGAGAAGGAGACCACTAGGGAAATCCAGAAGGCTAGAGGGGTGGTCCCCCACAAGCCGGGCAGAAGAAGTGATTTTTGACCACAAGTCCGGCAAGGTTGACCAAAGGAGCAACAGGAGCAGGGCCAAAGAAAACACAACAATTTTTAACACAGGGAGTATCATGGTTGTGATCTCCTCAAAATTTGGGGAAGATTTGTAAGGTTTTGGTATGGCAAACAAATAAAAAATAGGCCACAGGGGGAGCCACAAGCAGAAGACCAAAGGAAGCAGCAGAGCGGGTCTGGATGGATTGGGCATGATCTCAGGGGTCTTGGGTCACAAGCAAAAGCAAAAACAGGTTTGAAATCAGTAAATTTAATGAAAAATAAGAATAATAGTAGAAATTATAATGAAATTTAAATAGAATTTGAAGTTTGAAGTTGGTTTTTGAAAGCAAAAGCAAATGAAGACAACAAATATATGCTGGAGCCTCTTCAGAAGAGTCCAGAGGAGTTCCTGGGTTCAAAACTGGGGAGTAAAAGATAAGCAAGACAGAAACCACTAAAACTTTAATTTTAGATGATAGGAACCAAAATCAGGATTCCACTAAACCAAAGTACTTTAAATAAACACCAAGTGCAAACAAAATTCCAAACTTTTAATGAAATTGACAATTGACAAGCAGGGGACCCAAAGTCCCCTGACATGGTTAAAAGGGAGTGAGTTGCTGTGAAATGATCACCTGACCATTTTGTATTGCATGTGATTGGCTGGGTGATAAAATTTGCCGGCAGAGCCAGGGGTACTGGAGAGTTTCAGAGTAATTTACACAGGTCCATCTGATTGGCTGGAAGACACCTCAACCAGTTCAGGTTCATTTGAATTTATGGTACTAGAAGTGGCATCATTTGATTGGGCAGTCCTGATTGTTTTTAAAAGGGGACAACACCATGCTAACAAATAGTCCAAATGACCAGCGTTTCTTCCCAGGCCGGGGCAGCCAAAGCTGGGGGGTCTGCAGGGTAGGCCAGAACAAATCTCTCACCAACAATATGGGCTAAATCTCCTAGAGAATTGAGTGGCATGGCTGTAATTTTTGCTCCTTTTTTGGTGCGGCGGGGAAAACAGTTCAATCCACAACCAGAGATGGCAGTGAATTTACAGCTTGTTCAGGGATGGGTCAGGAGCAGGGGTAGCACTGGGCGCAAAGTGACTATTGAACAAGTCAAAGCCATAGGGGTTGGGGGTCAGGTACAGGTCAGCTTCCTTGTTACCTTCCTCAAAGGCTTGTGTGTAAACAGGTGCCTCCACGTTCTGAGCCTTGCCTCCATTGAAGCTGACTTGGCTGCTGCTGGCTTGGTTGCTGGTGCTATCAAAGATATTGCTGTTGAAAACCATCTTAAAATAAAACCTAGGATAAAATCACTAAAAGTAGAAGCTTAAAATTTTATGATTTATTTTTATTGTAATCTCAATTCCATATTTGGAAAGTTTTCAAGCCCATTTTACACAAATCAGGAGCCATAAAAATGAATAAAATGCCTCTGTTCCTAAATTTGATAGCTGTTGATTGGCTATTAAACTGTTATATTTCTATTTTAGGCTTCTTATACTACACATCTTGTGTGACTTCACTTTGTTTTGTCCTTGTGGAATCTAACCTCTAGATTGCTCAAATTTTGGTTTATTTTAGTCCTTCTTTTGATGCCTCATATGAATCCTGATTGGATTATAATATACTCCAGAACAGCATCCATCCATCTCACTTGCTGTGCCAGTTCATTTTATTTGTGGTTTAAACAACGCTGGCTGATATTTGTTATAATTTTGTATAATGGGCTGGTGAAATCTTTTTTTGATAGTTTATTTGTTAACCAAAATATTTAAATTATTTGAATCCTGAATCTTGTGTGACTTGGATTTTTTTTCAAATCTGAAATCATTTTTGTTTAAATCTGAAGTATTTTTTGGTTGTTGCCTAGCTTTTAGAACTACTGATAATGGCAAATTTCATCCAGCTTTAATATTACATCAGACAAGTTTCATGCTTCTGCTTTAATCACCAATATTACAACAAGACCTTGATAAACAATTAAGTGAAGTTTCTGCCTTACAAACAGGGCTGAGAGCTCACAAAATTTATTGTATAGTGGTTTTAAAAGCTATGGTAACAACCAAAAATACCTCAGATTTAAACAAAATGATTTCAGATTTGAACAAAATCCAACTATCAGGTTAAAATATACAATCTGTTAACAGGGATTTTTGGTGTTAATAGGCAAAATGGGTCAACACAGCAAAGAAATGCTCACGTGCAAAGCAAAACTATTCAAAATACAATCCAAAATACATTGATTCACAAAAAAAGGTGTGAGATGACTTTTGGTGTAAATAAGTTAACTATGTGAATTGGTGAAAAAATACACCCAAGCGCAGTGAGTCAACTCTCAACCCAAAATAAAAACATAATAGCAACTCACTATGTTAACAAAATCACTCAAATGTTGTGTGCAATTAATTGTAATCAAGAATGATACCAGGGTATCTAAAATAGGGCACACAATCTGAAACACAAGTTTTAAAATAATTGTGCTGGGTGCTTAATCTGGCAGTAAAATCTGGGAAAATAAGTGGAAATTTTTTGGGTGTTCTAAAATAAGCATGTTGCAACCAAGCTTCCAGACTTGCCTGCTAACATATCTTATGATACACAGGGGCGCTGAATGAATTGCCCCTTGATGTATCTAACAACATGGATTAATCTGATGGCAAATATTGAATGGCGGGTACTTCATCCTAATCAAGAGTGCTATCAATTGAACTTGCTGATCCCAGCACAAGTTATTCCTCAGCTTTGAACCTTATATGGAACTTTCCACTATGACACCCCCTTGTGGCCTTGTGACTTTCCCCATTTGGTATATTAATCACAATATCCTACAATAAACAATACCTTATTCTTATTATTCTGTCCTTTCTATTGGACTGTTGTTTTCCCCAATTCCAAATACTGAATTCTCATTGGTTCAGTTGCAACAGTGGTAGCAGCAGTAGGTTGAAAACCTACCTAAAAACAAAATTCCCCCCAAGAAAGGACAGAGTACAGGCCATATGGCTACTCCCCAACAAGAAACTTTCCTGCCAATCCCCAAAGGGGACATCCCCAATGGGTATGCCATCTATCAAGACCAGCTAGTCCTCACCAGCGTGTACAATTGGCTCTGCCTTGGGTAGCGTGACATCAGCATCACCCAGCTCCAGTCAGACCTGTCCCAACACATGGTCAACCTTCAGCTGGAATCTTTTGCTGGTGGTGTTGAAGGGGCTGACATTGTTAGTTAGCTCCAATCTACTGAAACCCACCTCTGTATCTGTCAGGTTCCTGAGCTCATGTGGGTTGCCACTGCGTCTAGTGGCATCAAAGGGGCCAACATTGTTAGTTGGCTCCAATCTACTGAAACCTGACTCTGTATCTGTCAGGTTCCTGAGCTCATGTGGGTTGCCACTGCGTCTGGTGGCGTCAAAGGGACCAACATTGTTAGTTGGCTCTAATCTACTGAAACCCACCTCTGCATCTGTCAGGTTCCTGAGCTCATGTGGGTTGCCACTGCATCTGGTTGCCTCACGGGGCCTGCCGTGGTGTGGTTCACCAACTGGGCCAGTCAAGAACATGACGTTACCTGGGCGGCTTTCCAAGACGCCACCAAGTCCTGCTACAGCAAAACCTTCTCCCCTATTGTTGTGGGGACTCCTCTTCTAGCAATCAAACAAACTGGTTCTGTTACTGAGTATCTTGACGCCTGGCAACAAGCTCTTGCTGCCGCCCAAAAGGCGGTGACTGACAGGAATACAATGCAATGCTACTAACCCTCATTGTCAATGGTTTAAAACCCCATATCTGCAAGTGGGTCCCCGTAGCTTGCTGTACCTCCATCAATGACTGCTATAAGGTCATTGTGGAGGCTAACAACCAGGCCTCAATGGGCTTCCACCGTACCAGTGATGCTCCATCCCAACCACGTACAACAATAGACAATGGCCACAATCAAGTGGGCTGCCACCAGCCCCGTCATCAGGATAATGGGACTAAACACCCCCACAAGGGGGAGCTCCAGCTAGCGCAGATTGAGGATCAGGGAAAAGCCTAGGGTTTGTAGCAACAAGAGGACCTGTAACCCCACCTGACCCATCCTCTCAATCCCTGCTTGTAAAGAACCCCTGTGATTACAACATTCACAAAGTCAAAACCCTGGATGTCTTACAAGTCCACAGTGACAACCCTGTACTACAAGCAAGTCACTCCTCAAATAAAGTAATCCGCTTATCCTATCCCTTCTGTTTCCATGGGAACACCCACAAATTACTGGTAGATACCAGGGCCAACCACACTATGGTGGACCAGACGTTTGCCAACTCTGTCATGAATGACATTTCAAAACTTGTATTGAAAACCCAAGAGTCAAAACCCAGTTTCCTGAAGGCAGATCAAATCCTCCAGGACAGACCAAGACCCGCCAATCTGTTAAATCACAGGCTCAAATTGTTAAATTACCCCGCAACCTGCCAGCCTGCTACAGAGAACTCCCTGAATAGTTGCCAGTCTGCCGCCAAACTGGTGCCAATGAAGACCCATGCCTGCAAAGGAGATGTAACCTGGCTAACAGAGGTTGGGGAAGGACCTACTGCCAACCTGCCCAACACCAATACTGGAGTTTTGAAACCAACATTAGAAACCCTGGAATTGAACCCTGACCCTCAAAAGACTACTCAAGTCACACAAAGTGGACAGGAGACCGCCCAATTATTAAATGGCAAACCCAAGTTAACAAGTTACTCCAAGACCTGCCAGTCTCCTGAGGACAATTCCCCAAATGGTCACCAGCTTGCTGCCAACCTTGAGCCACCAAAGAGCCAAACCTATGCAGAGGTTGCAGCTTGCCTTAAGGAGGTTTAAACATAATCTATTTCTAACTCTGCCTATGACCACCAGCAACTGCCAGCCTTCCGTCCAGAAGGGGTAGTACAATTGAACTACTCAGGTGCCATAGTGAACAGTGGCAGTGGAACAAAGCATTGCCACTTCTATTTACCAGAGCAGGCACAACCTGAATCTGCTGCCCTTGAGACTCCAAGCCAAGATCCATGCCCTGCCAGTGCCTTGTCTGCAAACCTGAACCCTGAAAAATTGAAGAAGCAAAGTCCCGTGGTATAAAAACCCCGGCAGTATGGTGATGACCACATTGTCATTTTTGATAATAAAGATTTATGAACCTTTGGTTTGAACAAATCTTACCTTACCTACTTTTAGAGATCTTCCATCTTAACTTTGTTCCAGTAGACCATCAGGCACCTTCCCCCCTGGAGATCATCCTGCTGATCCCACCCAGGCACTATACCGTCTCCCAGGAGCCCCCTTTGGACCTGTGCATTTTACGGAATACCTGCCCAACCCGGCCTACGCAGAGTACAACTTGGAGACCATCCTCATTGCTGACCCCTTGGCCAGAACTAGAGAGACTAAATACATAGGACGTGAAGGAAAGTGGTACAAAAGGCCACCAAGATTGTTCACAGACAAGTACAATTATCTGCCTGCCTGCTTTGTTCCCATGACTCCGCCCTTAACCCCACAACCCGACCGCTCAATTGAGACCCCCACTGCTGCAAAGACCATGTCCACTCAACTGTTTGGAGTGCTCTATATCACCTTGACAGTAATGGTGAATTCCATGATCCTTACCTCTGGACCATGGTCCTTACTTGGGCAATCTATGTCTTACATTATCAAGTTATCACCCATTCTATGGTGGGCTTTACCCGCCAGCTCAGCCCAACCCCGTGCTGAGCTATCCAATGCCTCTACCTATGCCTGGTTTCCTGACAGACTCTCATCAATTGGACCAAGTGCCCAGAAGGTTCAAAGCAGTACAAGTAGCTGACTCCCGCAGAGTTGCAATCACCCACAAGACGGTACTCTTCTCTGTAAGAATGGGGAACATCCAGGTTAAGCTCTCTGGGCCAATCATGGCCAGTCTCAGCCACAACGTAATTGCTGGCCTCAACTGGGGATTGTCACAACTGTCCCTAAATTAACTGGGATACCTCTGTCATCACCCTCAATAGAAATGGGGTGGGCTTCCAGATCTATCCTGTTGAGATGAGCAAGTTACTCCATGATACTGTGTTTGTCAGAATAACAGAGACAGGCTTGTAAAATTTCAAGGGGGGAAACTAGACTTTAATCAATGCTCAGTCAAAGTTGTCTGGCCAAACCATTGGTGGTCCCTCCCTTGACTTCCTCATCACCACCAGCGCTTGTGACCTCCTTGAGGAGTACAAGGACGTGTTCAGGGAGACACTTGAACAACTACCTCCTCCCCGGGAGCTTCAGCACACTTGGCAACTTCAAGGATTGTTACCTAAAGAACAACTATTATACTGTCTTACACCAAAGGAAGAAGAGTCCTCCGCCAACACCTTGTGGATGCGCTTGATAAGGGCTTCATTTGCCCCTTGCTCTCTCCATACGGGGCAGCTGTCTTCTTTGTAGCCAAGAAGGACGGGTCCCTTTGCCTGGTCACAGACTATCACACCCTAAATGAGGTGATAGTCAAGAATAAGTACCCCCTGCCGCTGATTGACAACCTTTTTGATACACTTGCAGGTGAAAAGGTATTTTGCAAGATTGATCTCACTGCAGGGATAACCAGATCCACATTGCACCAGGGGATGAGGCAAAAACTGTCTTCTGCACGCAAAACAGGTTGTTTGAGTGTTGTGTCATGAACTTTGGAATGAATAACACTCCTTCCACATTTTCCATGTTGATGAACAAAGCATTTGAGGAACTGATGGGAAAGTGTGTGGTTGTGTACCTTGACAACATTATTGTCTTCAGTCAAGATCAAACAATGCACCTCCAAAACCTCTGTGCTGTCCTTGACACCCTTTGGAAAAACCAGCTAAAAGCTAAACCCTCCAAATGCAAGTTCCTCAAGTTTGAGCTGTTATTCCTTGAGCACATCATCTCTGCCCAAGGGATAAAGCCCAACACCGCCAAAATCAAGGCAATTACCAGCATGCTGCCCCCCACTGATGTGGGCCAGGTGTAGACATTCTTAGGCATGGTTGTGTCATGGTAGATTCCATAATGCTGGGTATTGTCCGTCCAAGTAAGAAGGCTCAGAAGGCCGGAAAACTTGTATCAAAATTGACCAAGTTAACGGATTTAAACCAAACAGTCAATCAAAAATGGGTCACGGCTGCTCCAGTCTGCCAGCTGAAATCAGCTCTCCCTTTCAAACTGACGTTGATAGATTGACATAATATGAGGGCCACCCAATATGAGCTTGTTAATCAGTATGGTTGTCAGAGACTAGTCACGCAAGGGTTCTTTGCAACTTGGACCAGATACTTACTTAGCAATGTAGAAGGAATAGGAGGTCAGGACTCAGGTAGTATTGCTTAGTCAATTTTTCTGATATATATTGAATAGTTTTCCCTGTTTCAACTCTAAGAGTTGAGTTCTCCTAAATTTACTCAATAAAAATCAATTATCCCAAGTTCTAAATTTTAAATTTTAAAATGCATCCTGTGATTGGGCTGTTACAGTATATCCTGTACAATCTGATTCTGAACCAAATCATTTCAGGAAAATGGGTCCCAGCATTGGGAACTTTGTTGTTGGCAGCCCCAAATGTCGATTTCATGCCAGCCAATTTTGTAGCTCCTCCCCCCATTATTGAAACTGAAAATTGTGTCCCTTCTCAATGCCCAGAATTCTACGCTGAAGATGCATTGATGCTTTCCCAGGTCATTTATCTTGGTTTACTCTGGTTAGGACTACTGGTTCTACTTAATCCTGGAGTTTCAATTGGAAATTTCACAAAAAAATATCTGAAGCCTTGTTGGTGGTTAATAATCAATTCTATGTGGGCTTGGTTTGTAATTCCCATCATTTAGAAACGGCTTCATATAATCCAGTGATTTCTGTCACATTACTCAACTCTTCTACTTCTGAGTTTTTGGAAGCAGTTCATCATGAATTTGTGTTTCTTTTCTCCTGCTCTGTCAAGATATCTGCGTTTACTATGTTTATTTTCATCAGTTCATTTCTGAGTTTTCAGTTTGGGCTTTTCTTTAATTTGTGGTTTCCATCTCCAGTTGCAGTTGTAGAGACTGGATCCTCTGTTTCCTATTTCTGTCGTGTCATGTTATTTTGGCGCCAGATTATTTTCCTGCCCCACCCACTGGTGAAATTTTGTGTGAAGTGTTGTCAGCATTATCATTTTTTTCCGGCTCTAGCCTTAGTCACAAATACCAAGTTTACCACGTGATGACAAAGGTTTCTGAAGATGCCCGTGAATGGTTGTTGTCTGCGGTGGAGCGCAATCCACATGTTTTAACTGAGAGTGTATCTTTATACCCCTTATTAAAAAATTTGTGTGTATCTATTGAGGAGCTCAAAGTATATTGTAAGCTGTACACCTTCCACCAGGGTACAACTCCGCTTTTGGTATTCCTTCCTCAGTTTCTTACCTACTGCTGTACAATTGATGTCCCTGAGGTGAATAAACTCTCAGCGTTGTGGTTAGCAGTTGACCAGACTGCCCAAGATTTGGCAGTTTGGGATTCCCTGTTAACCACAACTGAGGCCCTAGTAAGCCAAATTCTTTCTCTGGTCTCAAATCCGTCTACTTTTTAACCAAGGTATATTGGTAATTGAAGATAAACCAGCTGCGCACTCCTGGTTTTCTGGTTCTGGTCCTGCAATAGTTTCTTCCAACCAAAGCCAGGATTGTTCTCCGCCTAGCTCGTCTCAGCTACAATTGGCAGTGGTGAACAAACCCGGTGATGTGAAGGAGGTTCCCGTAATGTCTGGTCCTGATAGTTCCTTGGCAATGCTTCAGCATGTTGTACCTGCAAAATCTTCTGTGATTACGTCCAAAGAGTTGCCCCTTGTGCCTATTGATTGTGATAACCCCATTCTTCTGGCTGCTGTCCAAGAAATGATTGAGCGTTACTTCCAGGAGCATCCTGCCTCCTTAGCTGCCGTCCTAACCGCTGATGAAAAACAAGATCCTGCCAAGATTTCTACCTTTGCTGCAAATAAATCTACTTCTGGTTAATTCTTGTTCTATGGTAGCATTGATAATGGTCAGACTATCTATCAGTCAGCTATTTTGTTGGATACAGGTGCTTCCAAAAATTTCATGAGTGTGGAGACTGCCAACTTGCTACAACTCAAGTACCACCCGGGAATGCTTGTTAGGGGTGGGAACTGTCAAACTATTCCTTCTTTCCAGCTGAAGAAGCCAGGTACTTTTGTAGTTGCAGGTCAGTCCTTTACTGCAAGATTTTCTGTTTGATCTACCCTGATGTATCCTATCATTTTGGGAGTGAGTTGGTGGAGAGATCATAATGTATCAACCTTACTGGAGAAAAATGAGCTGCAGGTGGAACATTCTTTGGGTATAACTATTTGTATTCCACTGTTGAATATGTCTAAATTGGAGCAATCATCACAGACCATAAAATTGTTTCCTGTCCCTGTCCCCATAAGTTTGGATTTACCAGTATGCTTACAACCCTGGTATGCAGCATTTGACGCCACTAGAGGCAAGGTCCTTCCCAAGCACACTCAGTTTGACTTTGAATTTAAGGTTACTGTTGATCTGATTAGAATTGCGTCTCCTATTTACCCTTTAACCTTGAAGGAAGACACATGTTTGGAAGAGTGGACTTGTGACATGTTGGCAAAAGGCTACATTTTCAAGAAGGCTTCATCAATCTGCTCCCTGTTATTGTTTGTTCAGAAGTCTGATGGGTCCCTTTGTCCTTGTGTTGACTACGGGAATTTGAATAACATTACAATTCCAGATCCTTATCCTTTACCCCTCAAAGCACAGATCTCTAGGTATGTTGAGAAGGCCAAGGTATTCTCAAAACTGGATCTGTTAAATGCTTTCAATCAAATCAGGATTGCAGAAGGAATGGAATGGTTAACAGCATTCAGAACCAAGAAGGGTATCTTCCAGTTCCGTGTAATGCCTTTTGGATTGAAGAATGCTCTGGCTTGCTTTCAGCGGTTAATTGATTCAGTCCTGGGGGATCTCCTAGGTGTTTGTTCTATTGCATATATGGATGATATCTTGGTGTTTTCTCCGGATGAGGAGTCTCATAGAGCTCACTTGTTGGTAGTTGTAGAGTGCATTATCAAAGCAAACTTGATCATCAAGAGGAGTAAGTGTGAATTTTTTAAGCATAAGGTTACTTTTCTGGGTAATATTATCTTTGAGGATGGCCACATCATTGCCCCTGACAAGAAAGCTGCAGTTTGAGAGTATGCTACGCCTGTGACAGTATCCCAACTTTGTAGTTTTTTGGGCACATGTATGTTCTTGAAGTAATTCACCCCCCACTTGTCTGAGGTGGCCGCCCCTTTATATTTGACTAGTAGAAAGACAACTTTAGTCTGGACGCCTGAGTGTTCAAGTGCCTTCTCAGCAGTCAAGGCTCTTTTGTTGTCCTCCCCAGTGCTAAGACATGTGGATCCTGAGCTTCCTTTTGTGGTTTACACTGATGCATCTAAATACGCTGTGGCTGGTGTGCTGTTGCAGACAGCTAGTGATGGGATTGAAAGACCTGTAGGGTATTTCTCCCAGAAAATGGAGGCTTGAGAACTCAACTACATGATTTACAACAAGGAATTGTTGGCTGTTGTGGAATGGTTAAAGCATTGACATCACCGTCTCATGTTGGCACGTCATCCATTTGTAGTAAGAACTGACCACAAAGCTCTTCTATATTATTGACAGCCCAGGATTTTTTTGGATTGGCAATACAGATGGCATGGTGACCTGTCAAGATACAAGTTCTTCTACAAGTTTATTAAGGGATCTGATAATCATTTGGCCAATGCACTAAGTAGGAACCCTTCCCATCTCCCAGATGTTAGTATGGATGCCAAGTTTAACACACATATTATGATTCCAGACAAGGCTGTGGTGCCTTTTGTACTGTCTCCTCTGGCTACATTGGCTACCATGTCTTTAGCTAAGGGCACAGACCTGGACTTGTATTCCAAGGTCAAGTTTCTGCAACCTTTGTCTAAAGGCTATGATAGGCTATTAGAGTTAGCATGCGCAAACCCAGTGGGTCAGCCTCAGGGTTATCATAAGATTAGTCAGTCCTAAATATCAAGGTTGTTTGTGGGTTCCTGAGAGTACTATTTGGGATGAAATCATGGAGGCTAATCATACCTGTCCAACGGCTGGTCACCCAGGGAAAAACAAAACAGTGGAACTAATCCGCTGCAAGTTTTCCTAGAAAGGTTTAACTGTGCAGGTAGCAGCTTTTGTTCAGGATTTCCTGATATGTGTTCAATCCAAGGCCAGTTAGAACAAGACAGCTGGGTTATTAGTTCCACTACAGCCTGCTGCAGGACCCTGGACGTCTGTGTTGGTGGATTTCATTGGTGATTTTCCCAATTCCAATGGGTTTAACGCAATCATGGTTGTAGTCATTTGTTTCACAAAGATGGCACACTTTGTACCTTGCTCAACCACAATTACTTTGGTGGAGACAGCTAGGTTGTTTGTAGATAGAATCTTTTCCTTAAATGGCATCCCAATGGAGATTGTAAGTAACTGTGGTCCTCAATTTATTGCTCAGTTCTGGGAAGCCTCTACTGGAATTCTTGGAATCAAATTATGCCATTCCACAGCCTTTCACACCCAATCTGATGGACAAACAGAGAGGGTAAACCAAAGTTTAGAGGTCTATCTATGCTGCTACGCTAATGCACAACAGGATGACTGGTGTAATAATTTACCTATGGCAGAGTTCACATATAATAATGCCCCACACACATCAACTCAAGTATTGCCATTTTATGCCAATGTGGGTTACAATCCTTCTTCTAATATGGGCCCTTGTTTGGTTAGCAATGTGGAAGCTGCAACTGATCAAGCCGCTGCATTGAAGCAGGTCCATCAGGAGCTTCAAGTTACTCTCGCTGCCGCTGTGACAACTTACAAGGAATACACAGATTGTAAGCGCCAGGAGGGGCCAACTTACAGGCCAGGTGATCTAGTCATGGTTGATGCTTTCAATATGAAACTTAAAGTTCCCTGTCCTAAATTAGGTCCCAAGCAAGTTGGTCCCTTCAAGGTAGAACACCAGATTAGTCCCTCCAGTTATTAGCTGGATTTACCTCCTGCTTTCAAGATTTTCCACATCTTCCATGAATGTCTTCTTACTCCCTTCAAAGGAACGGAGACTCCCTTTTCTCAATCCATTCTTGTGGAAGGAGAACCTGAGTATGAGTTAAATTGTATTCTGGCTTCCCGCAAGAACCGCCACCTTTTGGAATATTTAGTGTCTTTGAAAGGTTATCCTGATTCTGAAAACTCACGGGTTCCCCACTACAAATGTTCAAATTCCTCAAATCTGATCTGTGAGTTCTACAAGCGCAATCCCACTGCTATTGGTCACCCTGAACTTGCCTTAGTTGCAATGAAACTCTCACCTACCCATAAGAATTTCTCCTTATCCCATCTCCCAGATGGTGGTATTGTGCCCAGGGCTAAAGCGGAGGGTAATGTCATGGTAGATTCCATAATGCCGGGTATTGTCTGTCCAAGTAAGAAGGCTCAAAAGGCCAGAAAACTTGTATCAAAATTGACCAAGTTAACGGATTTAAACCAAACAGTCAATCAAAAATGGGTCATGGCTGCTCCAGTCTGCCATCTGAAACCAGCTCTTCCTTTCAAACTGAGGTTGATAAATTGACGTAATATGAGGGTCACCCAATATGAGCTTGTTAGTCAGTATGGTTGTCAGAGACTAGTCAAGCAAGGGTTCTTTGCAACTTGGACCAGATACTTACTTAGCAACATAGAAGGAATAGGAGGTCAGGACTCAGGTGGTATTGCTTAGTCAATTTTTCTGATATATATTGAATAGTTTTCCCTGTTTCAACTCTAAGAGTTGAGTCCTCCTAAATCTACTCAATAAAAATCAATTATCCCAAGTTCTAAACTTTAAATTTTAAAATGCATCCTGTGATTGGGCTGTTACAGTATATCCTGTACAATCTGATTTCGAACCAAATCATTTCAGGAAGATGGGTCCCAGCATTGGGAACTTTGTTGTCAGTGCTGCCCAATGTTAATTTTGCGCCAACCAATTTTGCAGCTCCTCCCCCCATTCTTGAAACCAAAAATTGTGTCCCTTCTCAATGCCCAGAATTCTACGCTGAAGATGCATTGGTGCTTTCCCAGGTCATTTATATTGGTTTACTCTGGTTAGGACTACTGGTTCTACTTAATCCTGGAGTTTCAATTGGAAATTTCACAAAAAAATATCTGAAGCCTTGTTGGTGATTAATAATCAATTCTATGTGGATTTGGTTTGAAATTCCCCATCATTTAGAAATGACTTCATATTATCCAGTAATTTCTGTCACAGGTTGCCTATGTGCACAGATTCATTCCTAATTGCAGGGAACTGATTGCACCCCTCACTGAGCTCCTCAACACCAAACAGCGCTTCTATTGGACCCCTGTCAGAGATCAAGCCTTTGAGATGTTTAAGAAAAGGCTCAAAACAGCACCAGTACTACAGTTTCCCAATTGAAACCGTCAGTATGAACTTGAGACCAATGCCTCTGATAGGGCCATAGGGGGCGTACTAAGGGTAGAAACTGACAATGGCATCTCCCTCCCCATGGTGTATGAGTCCAGTAAACTTATCAACTCAGAACAACACTATCCCATCCATGATAAAGAACTGGCAGCAATTGTGCACTGCGTTGAGAAGTGACGCTATTACCTGGAAGGTGCTACCTTTCCACCCCGCGTACTGACAGACCACAAGTTGCTCCAGTACTTCAACACACAGTCTCACTTGATACACCACCAAGCAGGATGGGTTGAGCGCCTATCCCTTACCAGTTGCGCATCAAGTACAAGCCTGGGAAGGAACTTGTCACAGCTGATGCCCTTTCATGGCTCTATGTAGTATCCATCACTGAAGACAATGATTTGGACCCCAATTGGCCCATGCTATACCTCTGTCTTGAAGCAACTTGTTATGAAGGCCTTAACTCAGTAACCATCTCCAAGTTGAAGGACAACAAGAGTTAGTTCACCACAGACGCTGGTAACGTCTGCCGTTGGGCAGCAACAGGTGAGAAGACACCTTACATTCCCACCTGCAACAAGGCAACACAATATTGCACTACCACCAAACCCTGGATCACATCAGAGGGCCCAACCTCTTTGAGATCATGAAACAGAAGGTTTGGTGGCCGCGCATGCATCAAGACATCTTGGATCTTCTCAAAACGTGCGTACTGTGCAAGAAGAACACATCCAAACCTGCACCCCACAAGTCTGTCCTGCCCATCAAGGCCATGGAACCCTTCAAACAGTGAGCCCTTGACATTGTAGGGCCACTCCCCAAAGACAGACTGGAGAAGAAGTACATTATCACTGCCATTGACTACTTCACTTGCTGGCCAGTGGCCTGGGCAACAACTAATCACACTGCCACCACCATCACCCGCTTCATTGGCAAGGAAATTGTGGCCTGCTTTGGGCAACCCATACGTCTCATCACAGATGGCGGCCCCAAACTTGTTGGACATGTCATGAAGGCATACTGCGCCAAGAACACACTCCAACGTATAGTTAAGACCCCCTACCATCCTCAAGCCAATGGACGTGTAGAACAGTTAAGTGGCTCACTGGTCCAGCTGATTTCCAAGCTCTCACAAGAGCACCCCAACACCGCATGGACTGAACACCTGCCCACTGCTCTACTTATCCTGTGAACAAGAATCAATAGGGACACAGGGTTAAGTCCCAGTATCCTGGCCTTTGGGACACCTGACAGTCTGACAGGAGGTGAACAGGGAAAGCTACAGTCCAGGGTTCCTGACAAGCCTCCCCTAGTAACAAACCTGTCCTTAGACCAATGGCGTGCCAAAGCCCAAGAAATTGAACACAAGAAAATTGAGGGAGGGGCAAGGCACCTTGAAGCTAGATACACCGTAGGTGACCCCATCTACACCCTCAACCCCAATTCAGCCAAGTTAGAACCTAACCACTTGGGACCCTTCAAGATAGCCGCTGTCTACAACAATCATACCTATCAACTTGAGGATGCCCAAGAAAACACCAAGAAGCTTCACAATGATTGCTTGCACCCCTGCCATGCCATCTCCACACAAAAGCTGTTTGTGCGGACCTTCCCAGACCTTCTGCAGACTCCAGTCTTGGTTTCTGACAAAAAGCAGGGGGCAAGGGGTTGTTGTTGCTAACAAGCTTCCAGAATTGCCTGCTAATGTATCTTATGATACACAGGGGGTGCTCAATGGGTTGCCCCTTGACGTCTTTAACAACATGGATTAATCTGATGGAAAATATTGAATGGCGGGTACTTCATCCTAATTAGGAGTGCTACCAATTCAACTTGCTGATCCCTGTAAAGTCACTTGCCCCTTTAGCCTTGGATAGGACAATCTTTCCGCGCTGCACAAAAAAGTCTGCCCAGAAGCCAGCCAAGCCCCTCAATTCCCTTGAAGATTTAGCCCACACAATTGGTGAGAGATTTGTGCTGGCATACCCTTCTCAAGTGGTAAATAATGACGCTTTGGACTCTGTCCCCACTTGAGAGAAATCTCTAATTAATTTGGATTACTTTTGGCTTGGGCTCAACCACATTTAAAAATAATTAAGTCCAAACATCCAGGTCGCGCTACTGCTAAACCATTGAATTCCAATCTAACTGGATTGAATGCTGATTTGAATCATTCCAGTATGGCCAGCCAATCAGAGTCAAAGCCGGGAATTATTGCAAAACCCCCCAATTCAATGGTTAAGCCCTCACAAAATTTTTCTTCTGGCCAATCAGACCTATTTCCTGGGTCAGGTGACCTTTCAAATTTGAAGTCTGTCCCTTAAAGTAAAACAGGGGACTTTTGGTCCCCTGCTTGCTCATTCTTTTCAAATTAAAGTTTTAAAGCTTTCTCTATTATATTTTTAGTTTATTTTTGGGTCTCCTATTTGACCCTATAATTTTCTAAGATTTTTAGTAAAAGTTTCTTATTATATTACCTCCCCCTTGCCTCCCAGGTCCTTCTGCTTCTCCCCAAAGTGCTTGCATACGTCGTCAACGTTAAAGTTGACGCTTTCCTCTTCTGCTTTGAAGAAAGCAATTTGATTTAAAATATTAGTATTGAATTTGTTATATTTACCTACTTTAAGTTTGATTCCGTGCTTGATTTGCTTTTGCTTGCACTTGAGCTTTGTTTACATTTTGATAAGTTTTATATACACTTTGATAAGTCTTTCTATACGCTTTTGAAACTGTTTAAACTGTGGTTGCTGTTCTCTATTTCCTGCTTGTCTTACAGAGTCCTCCTGGTTGCTCCTGAGTCTTCAGTCTTTAATTTTAAGGGTTAAAGACAACAAAATTTATCTGCATTTTCTGGGCTCCACTTCCAGACCCCAATCATGTTAGTCCCTCTGGTCAATTTTGTGGTTTTCACCTTGGCGCGGGCTCTGTTGATGATTTGGTCTACCTCTTCAGATCTTTGGGGATGTATTGCTAATTATTTCCTCCAAGTTGGTGCAAATACTGACCAGCTCTTGAAAATGTTTGAAGACATCCCCACACGCGCTCAGGGTATATACACCACTAGTGAGAATGTGGCAAGAAGCCTGACCTGCAATGACCTTGACCTCTCTACCACCAAAACAGTCTCTGCCACACCCTTCAGTCTTTCCACCACACACCCCCTCCCTTTGAGGATCTGCCTGTCCTGGTTTCAGAGGGAGCCACAGGAGCCCCAGAGCTCACTCCTAAGCATGCATCCTGGTTGCTCAGCGGAATGATCTTAATGGGTTTGGATTCTTACTTTCCCCAGGTGTCTGCCGTGTCCTCCCTATGGATGCCCCTTCAAGCGGCCATGCCAGTCCTATACTGGATGGCGTCCTGGTGGATCCTCCCTCCAGGATGGGAGCCAAACTTAGTTAGTTTAGCCCCCCTCTCTCACAATCCCTGCACAAGTTATTCCTTGGCTTTGAACCTTATATGGAACTTCCCACTATGCCACCCCCTTGTGGCCTTGTGGCTTTCCCTCATGGTATATTAATCACAATATCCTACAATAAACAATACCTTATTCTTATTGTTCTGTCCTTCCTATTGGACTGTTGTCTTCCCCAATTCCAAATACTGAATCCCCATTGGTTCAGTTGCAAGAGGCATTGTAAAACCAAAACAACTAAATAAGAAATAAAAAATCTATAATTGGGATATGGGGGGAATATGAATCAAATATCCATATTCAGATAAAAGAAAAATTAAATTAAGGAGTAACTTAATTTAGTTTTATTTAATATTTTATTAAATCCTCAAAATGGAAGGAACACAACAACAGATTGACAATTCACCTATTGTGCTCTGTGGTCGCGGTTGCCCCTGCGGGTCAAAGAACAAAGTTAGTGCAATCCAATTGCCTACTCAGGAAGGAGATGTGAGAGGATTGTTCAATAGTGACGCTGCACTGACACAGCCAAGTCAAGGAGCACAAGCTGCTAGGGTGCAGAGCATCAACTCTTGGGTCCCCAAGCTGACCCAGAAGCCCACCAAGGTTACCACAACAAAATGGTTAGAAACAAGGAGGTAGAACTTACTTTGTATATGTTTGACGTTGTTTACCGCCAAGAGTTGGTCCCGTCAGCCATGCTGGAGAAGGTTAAGCCTGTGCTTGACCTAGAAATGAGCCTTACGTCAGTGAGGCAACCAGGAAGAGTACAAGGAGCCTGAGTTCTATAGAACTGATGAGGGGCAGCTGGTGTTAAAGAAGGTTGCAGCCTTCTATACCAAGGTGCATATGCCTTGCAAGCCAGTCTTAAATCAGGATCAAGATTCACCAACTCCTACAATGTCCGGTCAGAAGCGTATCCCTGATATCAAACATATCATCCTGCTCAAGCTAATGTAGGAATCTGGTGATTACAAGGCGGCCACAGCTCTTGTTGGGGTGGATCCTAAGTATGCCTCCAAGACCTTCAACAATTTCATCAATACTGGACAAGTCCTTGTCGCATAGAAATCTTTGTGTGTTTCCACCATGCTCACCAAGGAGCACAAATGGGCAATCCACCAGTGGGTAACCAAAGATTGCAGTCTTGAACTGGCAAATATTCAGGCCATAGTCAAATCTACTTTTGGGGTTGAGGCCTCAATTTCCCTTTACTACCATCTGGTGAAGAAAATGCGCTTTTCCTGGAAAAAGCTTGGGGTATCTCTGTACAATTGGAATAGCCCAACCAACATTGAGACCCGGAAAAAATATGCTGAGACCTACACTGCACTCAAAAACAAAGGAACAGTGAAATTATACTATATTGCCAAATTGGCATTTGCCTTGAATATGTACAATGCATATGGGTATGTCCCAAAAGGCTCCCATGACAGGGTAGCTTGATGTGCTGCAGTCCACGCCACAGCCTATTCAATGGTGGCTCTCCTTGGTCCAAAGGGGATTGAGCTCTATCAAATGATACTAGGCTCCCACAACAGCCATACCTTCCTATCATTCCTCTGATTGGTCCAGGAGCACCTGAGGCGCACAGGCCCAGGATTCACCAATGTAATTGTGCTGGATAATGTTGGTCTACTTTAAGGTGGTAGATATTCTTGAGGATTTCCATCAATTGACACCAGCATTGCAGTGGGCCCCAGTAATTGGTCACAGCAAATTTGCGCCTTCTCTTCTTCCCTGCCTATTTGCCCTTCCTGAATCCCATTAAGGAAGTTTTTGGGTGGCTCAAGAAAATCACCATGCAAGGGATCCTAACTGAGACCAAGAACATATTTGATTTGCTGCAGGCTAGGATCCACACCCTCCCAGCTGAGACTGTGGCCAAATTCTATGGCCACACTGATTTTTTCATCCCTGTGTAACTTTGCCAAAAGCCAATCAATTAAAGGCTTTTCTTGTCCAAATTTTTTATATTTTCTAATTTACATTTCAAAATTGATTAATTATCATTTTATATTAAGAAGATTCTAAGCATACAATCACATTTATCAGAACCATCAATACAGGTTATTGATTTATTTATTTTATATTAATTTTTTATAGCATCTGAGGCTATCCCAAACACTTGATACTAGATTGCGCAAATATATTTATATCACTCTTAATAAATAAATAAATAAATAAATAAATAGAAATAAATCAAAGAAAAATTAAATGGTTAATGTACAACTTAAAGGTATATTTTATTAATGTATATTATTTTACTTTTATGAAAACCTTCTCTGGGATTTATTTTGCAAAACCTTTTGCTAAAACAAAATTATTATAAATAAAAATAATCTAAAGTGTAAATATATTTATTAGAAAAGAGAGTTTTAAGGGCGCCTGTAATGGATTCTTTGGTATGTACCCACCTGGCAATGGAGATGGCACACAACCTCACCGCCACACTGTAGACAGTGGATACATCCTGATTAAAATATTTACGGCGGCCAGTAAAAGGGAGTATTGTTAGGTTAGAATGCAGGAGCAGCTTCTCTGGTGAGGCTGCAAACCCATAGATTCTCTCCAGGCCCAGGGCATCTTGGATTATGTGATCAACTGAGTCATACCTGGGGAGATCTTTTTTCTGTCCAATGAGAGCCAGGCCTTGTTGATCCTGAGAAAGACCCTGTCTAGGTCCTCTACGCTGGCGCCCATTCCAAAGTAGAAGAGATACCTGAGGTAAACCACTAGATGAAGTCTTTGTCAAGCAAAGGCTTCTGTAAACTCAAAAAGTTTGTTGTATACTGTGCTGATCTTTTTCTTGTGCTTGGTTTTCACAAAGTAAAGCTCCATGGCTGCAGGGAGCCCTGTCTTGTCAGCGCTCCAGGTCAGCCCAAAGTCAGCAATGAGGAGTTTGGTTTTCTTGACAGCTGTTGCATCTGCAACAGCCAATTTTCCAACCATGTGTCTGAAGTTCTCCAGCAGGTAAGAGAGCATGTGCTCCACCAGGAAGCAGAAGGGAGCAGCTGTGTGTGCCTGGCCCATATATGGTATATTCTTGAATGGGAGCGTTGCCAAGATGTCCCAAAAAAGCTCAATGGAGTTTACACAGTAAACTCTACTGAGGGATACCAGGTCTAGGCAGACCAGTTGGGCATCCTTGTAGGCAGTAAATGCCCACTCAGATGCTCCCTTGGCATGCTTTAGCCCGGCTAGCGTGTCCCTTGTCATTGGGAAGGATCTGTGAATTCTGTCTTCAAGCTCCTGCAAGACAGGGGGGACAGAAACAGCTGCTTGGCCACATGATTGATGTAGTTGGGTAGAACGTGGCAGGGACAAAGGGGACCAAGACTTGGCAAATTTTTATGTCTATGTTTTATAAAATAAGGTAAGTATTTTGAAATTTTACTATTTTTTATTAGGTTACCTTCTGGTGTTTCTTCCTTGCTGGCAGCTTTAGTAGGCTTAGCCATTCTTTGGGCAAGCAATTGCGCTGACAATTCTGTGTGATTGGTTCTTTCTTGATTGGCTGGTTTGAGATGTGCATAAATCTCAGAGTTGTTAACCCAGACAGACAGTGCAGAGAGGGCAAAGGACTTGAATTGAAGGCCTTCCACAACAGTCTTCTGGATATTTAAAAGGCGTTCAATTGTTGTTTTGGGGGTGCCTGGCATCTTGGCCATAAGTGCTTTGGCAGAAACCTTCTCAATTTTGTCCCCAGTAAGAGCGGCGGCCTTAACTTTTGCCTTGACCTTGCGGTCAATTTCTTTTATTTTTGCAATTACCAAGTTGAGGTCCTTTAGAAGCTTCTCCAATTTTCTCATATGATTTTTATAACCTTTCCATACGATTTCATAGCTTTCACCCCAATAAAATCTGTATTATTCTCATAATATTGCCTCTTTGTTTATCCTGTTTGTTTTCACATTACTACAATATCTCAGATTTACCCATTGTGTATATGTTTTACACTCAACTCAATATGTGTTGTTTGCTTTGTGTTGGCATTGCCTCCTTAATTGCCATATTATTTTTAGCACTTAAACACAGCCCCTTGTGAAAATATTAGCAACAGTTTGGTGATCAGCTAAATTTAAATTAGACAATTATAGGTTAATTGTGTTTAGATAATGTTGTTGTTGATCCAAATTTAAAACCTTAATGATAAACTTTAAACCAATCATGAGCCGTGTGTGAAAGTGATTGTTGTGACATAAAGGGTTATTCAATAATTCTTTGGTGCATGTGCGCTAAATATTATGATTGGATGGTTGTTTTGCCATTGTGCACCATTACTTCTGTGGCAAGTTGTTGGTGGACTAGTGCCTAATCAGCTGCTGGGTTAGCACTAGTCCACTAACAACTTGCCACAGCAGCAATGGCAAACAATGACAAACAATGACAAATCAACCAGCCATATATATTAATTAGTGCACATGCACCAAAGAATTATTGAATAACCCTTTATGTCACAACAATCACTATATCACACAGATCATGATTGGCTTAAAGTTTATCATTAAGGTTTTGAATTTGGATCCACAAAAACTTTATCTAAACACAATTAACCTAAAATTTTCTAATTTAAATTTAGCTGATCACCAGATGTTGTCAATATTTTCACAAGGGGCTGTGAATAAGTGCTAATAATAATTGTGTTCTGGATCTAGATACACAGAATAGTAAATATATGATTTTATAAGAATAAACTGAACATACAGAATAAAACTAACTATAAACAAAGAGAAAATGAACAATTGAAATTCAGAATAAAGATAATAAAAGTAGAAAATGTTTGGTGACATGGAGTTTATTAGGGGGCAGGGAAGAGAGACTCCTAGTAGGCAGAATAGTGCAGGAGGGCGTAGAGCTGGTGCTTGCTTGGGGGGTCTGTGATTGGGTGGGTGGGCTGGAAGGTGGTGGGTAGTGGTGGCAAGGGTGGAGGCAGGAGGATTTTGTATGATGGCCGCCATATAAAACTCATTATATTCCTCACCTGTCATTGGCTGGATGGGCTGGTAGGTGGCTGTGATACAGGATGGGAGGTGCTTATCCTTACATGATTGGTTGCCATATTCACATGGAAGACAATTTGGGCTTCAAGACTGCCATCATCTGACAACCAAAGAGAGACTTGTGGTCAAGGACTCCAAAATAAAGATCAGTAAAAGCCTGAGGGTGGTGCTCCTGTACTGTATCTCTAATGTTGAAGAACACAACATCACCCAGATGGATGTCTGCATGGCTGGCGGGGTAGACTGAGGCCTGGAGCCTGCATTCCTGGATGGCCTCAAGGGCGGTGGAGCTACCCTCCATCTGGTGGCTCAAGAAAACCTGGTGAAGGGAATTAAAGCTATCCCAGGAGTCAAGTAGTCCACCAATGATGTGGCTGTACTTGTAGCCATTGGTAAAATCTGGATTTGCCTGATAATATACAAAATCCTTGGCTGAAAAAGCCAGAAACACACCAATGAATGTACCATTCTTAGCCTTCTTCCTTCTGTTGAAACAGCAGGCTCAACCTGCCAGCAAGGTTCCAAGTAAGCCTGTTTGTGACCTGCAATCCAATTACTTGGCCACTTGAAACCAGACTAAGAAGTCAACTCAAATAGCCATTTCCAACAAAATGAACAAATGCTGATCCCCTACAGTGGATACCTTGCTTTGGCGCTTGACTCATTACCAAGATCAAGCCATCCCCTTCACCATCCAACTGTGTGATCAACACTATCATGTTCCTGTTACCCATGATTCACACCAGCTATATAATCATTATCTCCCAATAAAGAATATTATCTAGTTTCTAAAAAATATTCCCCTTGTCACTCTGCTAGAGCAGCACAGTTACAATATTGGTAGCACAGGTAGGTTCTCCATCCTACCTCATCTTGTAAAATTCTGCATGTTGCCTGTACTTGCTGCGGCCAACAAATCCTTATCAGAATCATGTCTGGTCTTCTCCTGGACTGGACCCCGTACACCCCTGGTACTGAGATACCTGATGGCTTTGTCCTGTACCAGAACACAGTGATTCCACTACCTGCCTTCAACGCCATGTCTGCACAAGGGTTCTTTTAGACGGCCGCCACCATTCTGCAACAAACCGTTGAAAACACCATACCTGCTTACGTAGCCCAAAGACTACAAAGCGCTTCCTTGGAACCTTTTGCCGGGGCCAACAACAACGCTGCTGCATGGATCCAGTCCGCCCAGAGCAAGCTGGCCCAGATGGAATGCCTGCAGCAATTTTGGATTGCGGAAATCTCCATCTAACTGACCTATGACACTGGCACCTGGCGCAACAAAAAGCACAAAGAACACACTGAGAAGAACTGGGATACCTTCAAACAAGACTTCTTGGTAAAGTTTGTGCTTAAGGATACAGCGCTCATGATCATACACCAAGTAAAGAACTTAACCCATACAGGCACTGTAAAGGAACTCACCCATGCCTACAAGGAACTCCAACTTTACACACCCTTGGACATGGCCTTTGACACCCTAGACACACCCCCTCATGTACTATGACGCCCTTAAATTGCATGTAATGAGACACATGAACCTGGACCAGGAGACCAACCTGCAAATTCTGTACTGCAAGGCGGAGAAAGCAGAACAAACATCCAACACCCTCCATAAGGCACAAACTGGAAAACAAGAGAGGCCCAAGGATTCTCACATAAGCAGGCGTTCCACTCAACCACCCCCTGGAAGCAACAGGAATAACACCAACCATAAACCCACAGGTTCAAATGGACATGGAAGTGGGAACAATGGCCAGTCAAACTTGTACCCATTTCTGTATCACTGCCACACAAGGCAATCAAGATAAGGGAAAAGCCCAGGGAGAGCATTAAGCAAGCCAAGCTCTCCCCACACTACTCCTGACTTGCCCAAGGATTAGTACCAACCCAAGGACGTGGACCAATGCCCAATGATCCAAGTACCCTTGGAGGACCTGGTACTGTACACCATTGCTGGACATCCCAATAAACTGATGTCCTATTCTTTCTGTTTTTGCAGTTACACAGGATTGCACTCCTGGACTTGGGTGCATATCAAACCCTAGTCAACAGCAGCTTTGTGGACAAGTTCAAGCTAGCCACTAATCCTTTGTGGATTAAAAACGTGGTTTTAGCTTATGAACATCACATTGCTGTGACAAAGGGTCACCCCCTTCTCTGTCATGCTCAAGAACCTACACTCCACCATCCAAGGTCCTGTCATTGACTTTCCAAAGTTTGACATTGTACTGGGTTTGGATTGGTTACAAAAGAAAAATCCTCATGTAGACTGGGCAACCTCAGTGTTGACTATCAAGCGTGAAGGAGCCAACCACCAGATCTATCCTGACTCAGTGGATCAACTCCTATGCAACTACATCTTTGTGCGCATTACAGAGACCCTGGAAAAAAAGGAAAATCTGAAGTATATCAACTGGGACTCCTTCCAGTACAAGATCATACATTTCAAAGATCACCAGGATACCTCCACACCTCAGGATTGCAAAATTGTGGTCTGCCATCCAGAAATCTTCAAGGAAGCTCTACCTGGGTTGCCCCCAGAGAAACACATCCAACATTCCATCCAGCTCAAAGGAGCTGTACCCAAAGCATGTATCATATACAGGCTGACCCCAAACAAAGACAGCACTCTATATGCTTACCTCAAGGAAGCCTTGGAGAAAGGACTTATCTGTCCCTCAAAATCTCCCTTTGGGGCCACTGTATTTTTTGTGGCCAAGAAGGATGGTACCCTGTGTCTAGTCACAGACTACCGAGCCCTAAACAAATTTACCATCAAGAATTGTTACCCACTACCACTTATTTAAAACCTCTTTGATGCCTTGGGTGGATTCACTGTCTTCTCCAAGATTGACCTAACCACAGGTTACAATCAGATCCGTATTAAGGAGGAAGACATTCCCAAAACAGCCTTCCACACTAAATACTGCTCATACAAGTGAGTGGTACTCAACTTTGGCATGACAAAAGTCCCCTCCACCTTTTTGACCTTCATGAACAAGGTGTTTCCCCCACACATAGGCAAGCATGCCTTAGTCTACCTAGACAACATCATCATCTACAGCCCCTCAGTGGAACAGCACCACAAAGACCTAGAGGCAGTCTTTGCTACCCTGGCACAACACAAACTCCTGACCAAGCCCTCCAAGTGCCAGTTCTTCCACAAGAAACTTCCTTTCCTGGAACACATAGTCTCAAAAGACAGCATCAAACCCAAAAGTCAAAAGATAAAGGCCATCTGCATGATGCCACCACCCAAGGATAAGTTGGAACTCCGCACCTTCTTGGGGATGGTGGCCCATGTACGCTGCTTTATACCTGACTGTGGCGTCTTGACTGCCACCTTATTTTCCATAACTGGCGCCAAATCCAAGTTTGTGTGGACCCCCCCCAACGTGACCTCTGTTTTAGATGTCTCAAGGAGAAGCTCACAACAGCTCCTATCCTGCAGTATCCCAAACGTGATGGGGAATACCAAATGGAAACCAACGCCTCAGATGCATCAATTGGGGGAGTACTAAAAATCAAAAATAATGATGGTAACTTCCTGCCTGTAGCCTATGAATCAAAAAAAGTTGTCAGAAGGCAAGTATTAATATCCTATCCACAACAAAGAGCTGCTGGTCATCATGCACTGCCTAGTTGAATGGTGTTGTTATCTAGAACAACAGGAAGAATTCACGGCATTATCTGACCACAAGTTACTCATATACTTCAAAACTCAAGCAAATCTGTCTTGCCATCAAGCCCGCTGGATGGAACTATTGGAGAGATTCAATATGCTCATACAGTACAAACCTGGTCCAGAACTTGCCATGGCAGACGCCCTCTTGCACCTGTATATCAGAGCCACAATGGGAGAAAATGGGCTCAACCCATATTGGCCCCTCTTGGTACTACAGACAAAAGATAAGGGCTTCCCCTCTGGCACAACCAACATAACAAAGGAAACAGTCATCAAAAACAAACACCTATTTGCTGATATGTATGGGACCTTGCACAGGAAAATGTCTGACGGAACAACCATCCCTTACATCTCTTCACATGAGTGAGTGGACACCATCCTACAATATCATAGAGACCTAGGACACACCAAGTGCTTCAACCTAATCAATTCCTTAAACACAAAGCCTGGTGGCCAACCCTGTATTGTGAAGTTCAAGAAGTCCTAGACCAATGTAAAGTATGCAAGAAATTTGCTAAAAGCAAAGCCCCTCAAAAATCAGTACTACCCATCTGCACACAACAACCCTTCAAGGTATGGGCCCTTGACATTGCTGGCCCCATGCTGGGGAAACACAATGATAAAAAATACATTATCACCGCCATAGACTTTGCTACACAATGGCCAGTAGCCCAAGAAGTAAAGGTGCACACTGGCAATGATGTGCAGCAGTTCATAGGAAGAGAAATAATCAGCAAGTTTGGAAAGCCAGAGCTCCTGATAGCTGACAGAAGGAATGAATTGACCTCTGAAAACACCAATGTATATCTCACTAAAAATGGGGTCAAACATACCATGACAACACCATACTACCCTCAGGCCAATGGACATGTAGAGCGGCTAAATGGCAGCCTTGTGCAAGCCTTGGCCAAGCTCACTGCTGGGAGACCTGAAGACTGGTATAAGCAGCTATCAACTGCGCTACTTGTGTGCCAAACCTGGGTGAACAAATCCAACAGAAAAGCCCTTTTGAGCTGGTATACGGCACACAGCTAAATATCATATAAGCATTGACAGGACCCAAACTGGAATTCCAAGCAAAGTCTCCCCTCACTCAGACCCTCAAGTTATAGAGGCTCATAGTAAGCAAACAGAAAAGGAAAATGAATGTCCGCAAATTTTTTTGTCCCCATCCAAGATAGACATGAAGTTGGGGACAAAGTTTGGGTCATGAGCGTTGATAAAAGCAAACTATAACCCAAGAAAGTAGGCCCATCAATAATCCTAAAGGTAAATGAAAATAACACTTACTTTGTGCAAGGACTTGGGAAGCACAAACAAGACAAAATCCTCCACCACAATTTCCTGAGACCCTGCAAAGCAAGACAAAAACAATGCAAAACTGCCCTGCTTGCCAAAGAACAACAACTAGTTCAGTAGGCAACTGTGGTAAGTTTGACTCCCTGGTGATTGAATCCCTTAAACTTGACTCCCTGGTAGTCAACACTATAGTAAAGTGAGAATTCAGCTTTTGCCCTGATTGACAACTGGAAATTGACACTTTTTTAATTGACAGATATTTATGTACTGAAAACTTTTAATATAAACACTTAAGCCTTACAGCTATGGTATACTAAAGTGACCCCAGAGAACTCAAAAATGCAATAAAAAGTGTTTTTACCTAAATATTAATAAGGAGAAATAAGCAACTATTTATCATTTTACTATGTAATTTACACTCTTCATTATAAAAATATTTTTTGATTACCATAAAAATTAAAATTCCAGTGAGACAAAAATAAAAGCAAACATAACAATAGAAGTTATGCAAAATATGAAGAAATATTAAAACTTATTTGATATGGTTCATATAAGTACAACTGTGAATATCATATGTTTTATTAAGAAATTAACAAAAATTAAGATATTTCACTTACTTTCAACTATAAATATTCATCTCAAACTTACCATGCATACATAGAGCAATCACTGCTATCTAATTAAATTAAAATTAGAAAAATTTAAGCTAAAAACTAAATGATCAAAGATAATAAGTAAAAATCAAAGTTAAAAAGTTAAAAGTTAAAAGTAAAAATCATATAACTGAGCAAGCAAGCAAGTTTATTCCTCATCATTCTTTCCCTGTTTCATTTTAGCCCCTTCAAGGAGGGCAGTGGCAATAAGCTCAAGATGCTGCTTAAACTCAGAGGCCTTATATGTGCACTTTGCCGCACCCTGGATGGCCTTGGTGAAGAGGGTACAGTGGATGGTTGGCTTGGTGGGGGGACGCGGTTGGAGAGATCTCGGAGCTTGGAGATTGTTTTCTCTTGCTCATGCTGTAGGCAAGAGAAGAACTTATTAAACTTTGGATGAAGCCCAAAGTTGGCTTTAAGATGCTTGTGATAAGCCTCTAATGCCAAAGTGGTCTTCAGCTCTCTGTTGACGGCCGCCTGGTACACGTTCCAGCTGGCCTTGGCGCAGGCCTTGCCTTGCCTCTGCGTGACAACCTTCCCAATCCACTGGGGCTCAAATTACTCAAGGAAAGGCTTAGAATCCGGGTGCTTCACTATGTAGGGATCCTTTGAGAGCACCTCAAGCCCCTGCGCAGTGTTCTCTGGCTTTAAAAAAGCTGAGGCACTTAATTGTGCTAGCACAAATCTGCAGGTGTCCAAAGTATCCCTCTGGCTCAACCTACTAAGCTTGGTGTGGGCCTGCACGTTACAAGCAACTATTTGGCAGAAGTGGAAGTGGCACCCCTGCACCATCCTGCTGAACAGCTGCTTTAATGCATTGAACTGAGCAGGCTCAAAATCCATGATGCACACGCAAGGCCCAAGAGCTCTTAGCCTCGTTTTTCCTCCAAGTCCAGGGTGAGCTATCCTTGTCAGAGGAAGGTGGGTTGGCGCAGGTGTGGGGGGGGAGTCTTATTGTATTTGTCATTATTGTCAGGAGGAAGGAGGGCAATTGCTTGTCAAAGGATGGATAAAGCATGGGTGTAGATGGCCTTAATGGCCCCAGGGAGAAGGAAGAAAGCAAATGGAATCACCCCAATGTCAATATGGGCAGGGACCATCCAGAGCTGCTTGAACATCCAGGGGCAAGTGGCAAAGGTACCATCAACTAGCCAGGTTGAAGCCCTTTTCAACCCCATCAGGTTCTGCTGAGTTGAGTAGTAGATTATGCGGTCTTTGGAAGCAGGCCTGTCATCATGGAGGAGGAAGCGCTCCTCACTTAGAAGCTGCTTGAGGTTGTGGGTGAGCGTAAGCTCTGAGAGGACGTCCAAAGCCTTGGAGGGAGGGGAATTGGCAGCAATACACTTATCACCTATGAACTTAACCAACTGCTCTTAAGTTGGCACCAACTTGAGATTGTTGGGTTTGAGATGTTGCAAAGCCTTCATGGCCAGATCAGAAGCCCGGAGGTGAGAGGATGTTGGGATTACTTGAACAAGGTACCATTTTAACATTTGGGTGATTAAATGATTGGGGGGCTCACATGTGTACTCCCCCTTCTCCGCCGTTACTTGCTCCCAGCCCTTGGTGTTTAGCTGGGCCTTGCAATTCTTATCCTCACAGACAAAGTGCTTGCTCTTGGTTTGGCGCTTTTGATTGTTACAATTAAAAATGTAATTGTCAGCAACATAGTCAGGGCCGCCCTTTACAGACATGATTGGGAAGTAATGAGGGATGCGCTTGGGGACTTTAAACTCTCTGTCCACATTAAAGATATTGTGGATGACCAGTGGATCCCAAGCCACATGACCAGAAGCTTTGAACTTCTTGGAGTACTCCTCTGGCTCATCTTGGGGATCAGATGAGGGAGGGGGAAGAGCCATCAGGAGGTGGAGGGGAAGGGTTCTTTGAGGCCTGCTTGGATGCCTCCTTTTTCTTACTAGAAGAAGAGGTGGGCTCCTTGGCAGCCTTTACTTTCTTGATATGCTGCTCCTTGGTGGGCTCAGAGTTGGCCTCTAAGTGGTAAAAGAAGTGGTCGGTAAGATCACCATCAGATTTATTGGGGGAGGAATTTTTGGGGGAAGGTGAAGGGGATGTGGAAGATGAGGGTGAAGGGGGGAGGAGTAGGAGGAGATGGAGTAGGAGGAGATGGGGTTTGAGACTTTGCCTTTTCAGGCTTGTTGGCACGCTTGGGAGTGGAGGCAGTTTCTTTGGAGCCCTTGGAGGCTTGGCGCTTGTGCTATTGGCTGTTCTTGTTTGATTTTGTCTAAAGAAAAGTTTAGCATTGTAAATAATAGAAGTATGAAAGATATGAAATACAGAGGTGAAGCAAAGTAAAAGTTAAATAAAAAGTATGCAAATAAAGTTTTATTTATCAAGAAAAAACATAAAAAAGTAAATAGAAGCAAAATAGAAACTCAAAGTATAGATATAAAGGTTAAAATATAGAAAATAAGTAAATTTATGATGAAGTATCAAAGATGTTAGGTTCAGCATAACATCTTAGTGTTAAATCAATGTAAAAGTTTAATTGAAAATCAAAAAAATATATGAAAATTATATGGAGAGCAGCAGAAAAAGTAGTAGATTATAATTGCAAAAAAAATAAAAAAAATAATTATGTGGAATTTTTTTATTGAGAGTTTAAAATTCAAAACATAGTAAAGTTTTGAGTTTGGCTCTGTTGATCAGCCAGGAAAAGCTGAATTCTCACTGTCAAGTATGCCAAAGTTGAGCAGAAACCACAAATTTACTATGTTTTTTACATATACAACTTGCTTAAATTTTAAACGGGTTAGAAAGTTAACCCAAAAGCAAGGCAGTATCATATGCTCAAAAATAAAAAATACAACATAAGTTAAAAAAGTAAATGAGTGGAAATGTGTTTATTGGTGATTAGGGTATGCTGTGAGGAGCTGGGAGTGAATTATTTACCATAGTGTTGGTTAAAACATTAAGAAGCTCTCTGTACTAATCCTCAAGTTAAAGTGTCATGTGGGTGAGTGTTGAGTGGCGCTCATAGTGCGTCACATATTAATTTAGCCTTAATTTCAAGCCTTTGATTAGTTAAATCTGAAACTGATTGGGTGTCAAGTGGATAGAGTCAAACAAAGAAGGTGTTGAGTTTCAGTTTTTTTATAAATTACATATGAAATCTCTTAATAAATTGGGCTTAATTTATGTGGCACCACTTAATCCAAAAACCCAGGAATGACATAATGTAAAATAAGTGGGGTATTAGATTAATGTCTATGCCACTAAATCCAGTATAGTGGTGCTTGGGAGCCTAATTGATAAATATGGACACTAATAATAAAAATATAATATTAAATAATAAATTTTATATAAGCACATATGTATTTTATTAATAAATTTAAAATTTGGCTTAAAAAGTGTCAAACTGGTCACTTTTTGGTTTAGAGAGTTGAACACAGGTTTTTTCATTTCTATTAGTAAATTTAATTATACATTGCCCCTTAAATTGGTATTTAAGCTAACCAAACTATTAAATGGAGTCAAGTTCAAGTAAATTTAACCTTGGTTTTTGGTTTTGAACCCCTAAATTACTAGTAAAAATTAGCTTAAAATTGGTTAAGCCAAAAATACTAATAGATTCACATATACAGCACTTGACTCCCTGGTACTCAACAAAGTGTCAAGTACCAGGGAGTTGATCACCAGGGAGTCAAACTTACCACAGTTGCCGTCTAGTATGGCGCCTGAGCTCCTGACAACCTCCCTGATAACCTACTCCCAGAGGAGGCCAACCTTCAGTTGTGAGGGGTGTCAAAACAGCAGGCTCAACCCACCAGCAAGGTTCCAAGTAAGCGGGTTTGTGACCCGCAACCTGATTACCCAGCCACTCAAAGCCAGACTAAGAAGTCAACTCAAATTGCCATTTCCAACAAAATGAACAAATGCTGATCCCCTACAGTGGATACCTTGTTTTGGCACTTGACTCATTACCAAGATCAAGCCATCCCCTTCACCATCCAACTGTGTGATCAACACTATCATGTTCCTGTTACCCATTATTCACACCAGCTTATAACCATTATCTCCCAATAAAGAATATTATCTAGTTTCTAAACATTTTTCCCCTTGTAACTTTCCTAAAGTAGCACAGTTCCAACACTTTTTTTTGGGGTGGTGGCTCTTTCTTGCTTGCCAAATTATCAAAAGCTATTGATACTTTATAATACAAGAAAAAACCTGACATCATATGAAAAACTTGTCAGCCATTTGACCAGGGTTGATTCAATGATCTTATCATACAAGGAATCCTCAGCAACATCCCATTGTTTTCCAGCAACATTGGTCAGCACACGGACTGACACCACCTCCCCATACATCAAGAGCTGCACCATGCACTCAGACACCCAAATGCCAAGGTGCACAAGTTGCTTCCAGACCTGGGTCAGGGTAAGCTTGGGATCCTGCTGCAAGAGATCAAGCATGATTGGGTAGGCCTTGCTGATTTGGGACTCAGGACCAAATTGGGCTTCTTGGCTGTCCCAATCAGATTCACCCTTTTCATCAGGTTGTTGAATTCCCACATGATGGTAGCTCAGGTAAATTGCAATTGGCTAGCAATCTGTTCCCAGGACAGACCCTTCAAGTTCAGCGCCACAATTTCCTGAAGAATTTGGGCAGTAATTATTCTGTGTTTGGGGCGCTGGGCCAGGGGAGCTGAAGCCTGATTGGCTGTAGGGGGGCAGGTTGGGTAGTGGCAGCAATTTTTTTGTAATTGAAGCTGCCATCCTGATTGGTTGGTTGGCAGACATATTGTGCAGGGGGTGAGTAAGGGGGCAGGGGCAGAGCTAGACACAAAGTGACTCTCAAACAATTCAAAGCCATATGAGTTGGGGGTCAAGTACAGGTCAGCTTCCTTGTTACTCATATCAAAGACCTGGGTGTAAACAGGTGCCTCCACGTTATGAGCCTTACCTCCACAGATGTTTCCTTGGCTTATGCTGTCTTGTTTGCTGGTGCTGCCAAAAATGTTGTTGTTGTTTAAAACCGCTGTAAAAAACCTAGGATAGAATCACTAACAGTAGAAGTTTAAAATTATATGATTTATTTTTATTGTAATTGCCATTCCATATTTGGAAGGTTCTCAAAAACCATTATACACAAATAAGGATCCATGAAAATGAATAAAATGCATCTGTTCCCAAATTGGATAGCTGTTGATTGGCTATTAAACTGTTATAATTCTATTTTAGGCTGCCTACACTACACATCTTGTGTGACTTCATTTTGTTTTGTGCTTGTGGAATCTCACTTCCTGATTGCTCAAATTTTGTTTCATTTTAGTTCTTCTGTTGGTGCCTCATATTAATCCTGATTGGATTATAATATACTCTGGAACAGCATACATTCATCTCACTTGTTGCATCAGTTCATTTTGTTTGTGGTTTAAACATTACTGCTTGATATTTGATATAATTTTGTATAATGGGCCAGTGAAATTTTGTTTTTATTTGATAGTTCATTTATTAACAATTTTTTTAATTATTTGAATCCTGAATCTTGCGCAACTTGGATTTTGTTCAAATCTGAAATAATTTTGTTTAAATCTGAGGTATTTTTGGTTGTTGCCATAGCTTTTAAAACTACTGTACCGGTACTTATTTTATTTTTAAGGGACATGGTAGCAAAGGTTTTTCTATGTTTGGGGGGATTCCAGTCTTGTCAGAGCACCAGGAGGCCCCAAAGTCTCTGAGGATGCTCACAACAGCGGGCAGGACAACAGACAAACTGATGGTAAAGTTGGTTACTTTTTCTTTTAAAATTTTTAGGACATGTGATGATGTGTATTTGGTTGGAAAACTGAAGCAGACTTCTTCTTTTTCTCTCTCCATTTCAGATAAGTTTTGATATGAGATAGTTTTGACAAGGTCCCAGACAAGGATGACAAAGGGCTTGGGGAATTTGGAGGCAGAACATACTGGTCAGGGGAGTTTAGGGGTTGCAGCCAAAGCCAAGACTCACCATTCAGTGTCATCTGGTGTGGTTGGAGCTTTTCAAGTTGTTCTGACTTCATAGGGTAATTTGTTTCTAGTTTCTTTATCATTTTAGAGCTGGCAGCTGACATCAGGACCAGCTGATGCCCTATGGGGGGACATAGTTTCTATAAAGGGTTTGGGATATGTAGGGTTTTAGGTATTGGCAGACTACTCCTTTGTTCTCTTCTATGAATAAAAAATTGTTATAATATTTTTATTTATTTAATATTTTATTTTTTACCAACTTTTATATCTTTACCTGTTGCCCCCTTGACAGGGGCTGCTATACAGAACTTGTCACTTGATGGTCACTGGTCTTCTTATGTTGGTTTATGTTTCTTTTTATTTTTTAGTTGCTCAAATATCTCAGGATTCTCTAATTATGCCTCCACGGTTGTGAACCCCTTGTGGCTTGAACTGTAGGTCAATAAGAGCATCTTTCTGTAAATTAAGGAGCCTGGTTGAAAGTTTGTCAGTTGTATTTGGTATCTTGCTCTTCATAGCCTTCACAGTAAGTTTGTTCATTTTTTCACCTTCTAATACCACCTCCTTGAGCATGTCCTTCACCTTTTGATTGATCTCCTTGATTTTAGCTACCACTACATCCAACATCTTGATCAAAGCCTCTAATTCTGAAATTTTTTCCTTTGCTCTTATCTCAACCCCTTTTATACCAATAAAAAATCCCTATAAAATATATCTATTATATTGTATCTAATAGAAATTTAATTAATACATCTGATTTTAATTATGAATTTTTTATTAGCTTTAAGTAATACTATTCAATTGTGTCAGGGATCTGGAGGTACAAGTATTCTGGCTACCACCAACTCACTTAACATCCTGTCATTGCCTGGTTGGGTGCTAATCCAATATAACGCTTGACATACCAAGAAAGGCAACAAACCAATATCACATGACTTGTCCAAGTATCCGGCAACTCAAACTTTATTCTGTACACGGCCTTCACTATCTTTGATCAAACTATATCCCTGCCACAGAACAAGCTATATAAGCCTAAATTATCATCCAATAAAGCATAGCTCTTTTTTTAATTCCATATCCAGAGCTTTCTGCAAAAGTTGCTCCTTGACACTTATATGAAGTACATTAAATAGATATCCATACCTTGTTATATTTTGTAAGCTTTATAATTCATTGATAATCTTTATTTTTGTATCAATGAAGTTTAATATTTATGGGAATTAAAAGTATTTTATACTAGAGAGTGTAAATTACAAAATGAAATGGGAAACAGTTGCTCATCTACCATTATTCTTGTTGGTCAAGGCCAGGTTTTATTGCCTTTGTGGTCTTTCTGGTGTCACTTCTGTATATCCCAGCTGTATAGGTTAATATCCAAAGGCTTCAGTACATCAAGTACAGTTAGTTAAAATAGCCTCCGCTTCCAGTAGTCAATCTGGCAAAAAGCTTAACTCCCATTTTACTTAATAGCCATCACCAGGGAGCCAAGCACTTAGGGGTTGATCACCCAGGGTCAATTTCACCACAGTTGCTAATAGTATGGGGTTGTCACAAATCTTTCAAGGGCATTTCTTACGCAGTAGCCTTTCATGATGTCTCCTACCCCTTCTCTGCCTTCACCTGTGATGAGGCCCTTGAGACATCCAAACTGCACCTGTCAGGCACCCACCCACTAGGAAGCAATCTCCCTAGGTGGTGAATGATTGCAGAGAGATTTATTCCAGTGACCAAAGATCCCACAGGCAAGGATCCATGCCTAAATGGAATAATTCTCCAAAGATTTGGTATCTGCCTAGCAGAGGGTTGAAGCAACCCAAGAATAAGTATGCTCCCAAATAACACAGTAAGAAAGCCAAAGCCAAAGGACAGAAAACTTGGGGTTCAGGAACCTGGGTTGTGGATCCATAGATCTTGGTCTCTTCTCGGACAGGTGGGTTGTGTGATAGGGGTGTTGTGGTATACCAAACTCTATGAATAACACAGCACCAAAGCTGTCTAAGAATTGGGATTCTGGCGTGGTACCCAAATCAGCGCGTGATCCCATCAAAGTGCTGGCCAACACCGTCATCAGCAGGACTATCCAAAATAACTATTTATACCCAAGAGACTCCATAAGAGGTGTCTTGGGTAATCTCATGGTGTTGATTTTAAAGGCTTAAGTCAAGTAAAAAGGTAAAAAAAAAATAATTCACTGTGGATGAATGTAGACTTTATTGATTGAACAAATTCATAATTATAGATTACCAGCCTTATATAGCCTGGTAGAAATAAAGAAGTTGGGGCAAGATGTAAAGGAGGTAGGGAAATTTGGAGATGTTTCTGGAGAAATTGAGGGGTTAGAATCATAAAACTGGAGAATTAAATAATTGTCCTTCCAAATTTTGCTTTCTGCATAAAAAATAACCAAATTCAAATATTATAACATCCTAACTGACAGGCATTTCCTTAACTGATCTGCAAGGAGGATGAGGACCAGGAGTATTGCAACCAGAAGGAACTAAAGACAACGGCCCTGAAAACAGACAAGGAAGGTCAAAAACGATGTGAATGTCACTGCCAGCGCTAGCTGATGATTTCAAATTAGTGTTGTCAAATTTTGATTGGCTAATTTCATCAGCAAAAGATAATGATTGGTTGGAAGCTGAATTTAAGCTAACTTCAACTAGATTTGAAGCAACTGACTCCAGAGAAGACCCAGGTTCAAATCCTGGTGCTGGAATTGTTGGATCTGCGGACCAACCTGAGCGATCCTTTTCAGGTAAAAGAGAACATTTACTAGTAACTAACACCATAATTTTAGAAATTCCAGTGGCAACTACAGAAAGATCCTCTTATTTTCCTAGTACCAGGAATAAATTGTTGCCAGGATTTACCAAAGGTACATTCCTGACAGCATCGCTATTTTCTCCCTAACCAATCATGTACCGGTGGTGGGGGTGTGAGTAGTGATTGGCCAAGCTACAGGCCAGGGGGTGAAGTAGTCGATGATGGTGAAAATTTCTTTCTTTCCTGAATCACCTTCAGGTAGGGGTCCTGATGTATCAAGGGCCCATTGGTCAAAGGGTTCTATAGCTGTGACAAGTAGCCTGCTATGGTATAACCATGTCCACTTCTTGGTAGAGCTGGCATCTCCCCCTAAACCTTGGCCCCTCCCTTTGGTTGGTGTCCCCCCTTCTTAGACCCTTGATGGATTATAGTTCAGGTGTAACTCTCCCATATTCCATTGGCTTTAAAGATTAGATTGTAGCCATCCTATTCAATCAGTCTGCATGTATGGCAAAGTCTAAAATGAATCCTATGCCAGTGGCAAATGTAGGGCTTGAGTTCAGAAAGATTGGTCAGGCTCCAGTCATTCTGGGATCGGGGCCAGGTTTGGTCTGGATGGTTTAGTATGAAGCAGCCATGGTATCTGATCTGCTGTGACCCTAACTATAGTGTATTATTAATCATCCTATCACAGTGGTGGGTAAGGTGGGTTGGTGGGCTTGTTAGGAACTCTTTGGGGATGTAGCTGTTGCTTGTTTGAAATGCTCTATTGCCTCGATGTAACCTACTTGACTGCTGGGTATGGGACTACATCATTGTTGTATCTGGGCTGGACATCTACCCAAAGTGTTCAAGGGCAGCGCTAGGGCTAACCTGAGGGTTGAGGATGGGTCTGGTTGGATGTGAGCAGCCTACACCCACGGCTTGGAACCTTTATGAGGTTCAGTTTCAGTTCTGTCACTGGTTTAGGTCAATCCCCATTGTCTATAGTTTGATCCCTGGGAGCATGATTACAGCTAGGGCCGTGCCAGCCTAAAAAAGGATGATTACGGCATTTGCCATAATCATCCTGTCTCCCCTTCTACTTCTTTCAGATTCCCCTATGCTGGGGGAATCTGGAATTTCAAAAGAAAAAGATGGTCACAGATGACTTTCTGTTTATCTGGATGAGGCAATATTTAATATATTTATATATTAAAATCAAAAATTTATTTTTGAATAGAAAGCTAAAATTGAATTCTTATTTTTTGAATTTTAAAAAGAAAAAGGAATAATACAAATATTTTCTTTTGAAAAAATTTGGAGAAAAATCTGGATTGTCTTCAATGTAGAACCGATCCCAGGAAATCTTCTTTGAGAAGATTTTTGTGAAATCATCTCTGGATTTGAGATGGTGGCTCCTTTTTAGAAAATGAGCTTCTTGTCTCAAATCTGATGCAGCCGTAGCTATAGCCGAAGTGATCGGATTAAATTATTGTGGGGTTCAAAGCTGGGCGGTAAGTGGGATCAGCTCAGGTGTGTTATGAGATCATACACCAATGGATTTATATCGATTAACAGCATTTTTAGGTCCACTTCTATCTTGTTAGCAATGGAGTTGATCTCGTTTAAATCTGAGTCAAGTTCGTTTACCGCTAAAGATTTTGAAACTGCTGTAAGTATGTTTTTAAAACATTGTATTGGCTATTGCTACTGTGTGGAAGGTGTATAGCGGTTAGCCTATTGTTGGTAGGATCATGCATATAAACTTTAGAGGCCGGTTCAAAGTTGCTGTGATCCATCAACGGGGTATCGTTTGGGTGTAGTTTTAGCATCCCAGCAGATCTGCACCCTTTGGAATCAGCCACACGTAGTTGGATTAGGTTTATTTGAGGTTAGCTGGAGGTTTTTCCTGAGACATATATGTGTTTGGTGTAAGTGATGGCAATATCAGTTATGAGAATGGGATGATTATTGCACAGTTTTCCTTGGATCTCCCTGCACGCAATGTACATATCTGTCGCTCCTGGCACTTGGCATCGCAGGCGTCGATCTCGCCGTTGGCCTTGTGGTAGTTCCAATACTTGTCGAACATAGTGCGGTTGGTTGCCATGGCAGCAGTGGCTTGGTGTAGGAAGGCAGGGGTGAGAGGTTGGAGAACAGGTGATGTTGAATACGCGTCAACGGCAGAGTAGAGCAGTTCCCATTCCGCGTCGCGTGTCCATTGCTTCTGGTTGCGGAGGTTGGCATAGAATTGCTTGTAGTTCACTACTTTGTTGTTTCCGTCAATTTCGTACACTCGGTAGCTGGGGTTGATGCCGCCGTGGGTACCCATGGAGGGGGCAAGGAACGCTGCATTGACAGCAGCTTCTTGAGACTTATTGTCGTTGCTGTAGAAGATTTCGAATTCGTCGTAGTGGAGATGGCCATAGAACTGGCCAGCGATGGTGTCGGAATAGCGGAGGATAATGCGATGGAATGCATCAGACCAATGCTGGTAAAAGTCAGTGGAACCTGGGGCAATATGACCGGTAAGTAAGACGTGGGTTCCTCTGTCTTCAGCGGCCTGCAGCTGTTTGATGAGCCATTGCAGCATGCCATGAGGGTCAGGATTCTGAGGGTCAAGGAATACCAGATAGTTATTCTTGTAGTAAATGTTGGTGTTGAGGATAAGGACGGTGAGGTCCTGAGAGTGGGGCACTGCATAGAAGCCTCCCTTGCGCACAGAGGCAAGTTGGTCGCTGGGGATCCATTTGGCCCACTGCTTTGCCATGAAGGCGTAGAGCGTGGAGTTGCCCTCGAGCGGAAATTGGTTGAGGGGGGCAGCTTCATGGTTGCCAATGGCGGGATAGATGGGTGTTTTGGGAAAGTTGGTTTGAAGCATCTCATACACGTGCTCTGCTGTTTTGGCGTTGCGATAAGGGGTTTCTTTCCAAATGTCGTGGGCAGGAATGTCGCCAGTGAAAAGAAGCATCTCGTAATTGTGTCTATTGGCAGCGTTGTTGAGGAGAGAGTTGAGCATCTTCTGATTGGCGTCGCATCTGTATTCGCCCCACTCTCGCGCGGGGCTTTTGATGGCTGAGGCTGAGTCCTTCTGACAGCAGATGGGTTTGTTGCAGTCGGCCTCTGCACCCACCTGGTAGCTTGTATCAAAGTGAATGTCTGTTAGATGAAGCACGCGCCTAACAGCACGCGACTTTGGCCTTTGTGGCTGAGCATTTTTTCTGGAAGGCAACGGAAGCTGCTTTAGTTTAATCTCAGGCATGGGACATACGTTGGCAATTGCATGGCACGCCAATGGTGGGATTTGACTCTCGCCTAGGCGGAGTTTCTGTAATACATCAAATATGGCGTTGCCAGTAGAGTCGGAGAGGCCTTTGCATACGTCACTTTCTTGGTGGGCAGCAGTTGAGCACACAAGCTGCGCGGTACTTAGAAACAGGCTCCTGGTGAGATCGGTCTTGGCAAGAGTTCGCAAGACGCGTATCCCCGCCTGACATGCAAGGCACGCCATCTTTCCTGGTGAGGAAGCGGCTATAGCAGTGAATGCATTCTTCATCGTTTCCTCGAGCTTTGTACTGCTCCTTTGTTGTTCTGGCTTCACATCTGCCTCCCACTTTTTTACATCCGAGACTTCCCGAAGACTCGCATCAAGTTCAGATACCGCCGCACAGCACGCCAAAGCAAGTACAGAAGCCAACAACACGTTCTTCATCATCTACCATCCCATGTGAATAGCTGCTTTATAGCATGCTTTACTAGGCCAGCAACACTGGCGCAGTATCATGCAAATCACCATTCATATATCCCATTTTACAATAGATTTATATAATGTCTCACCACAATATTAATTTACAAGTTACTTAATCATTACCAGTTCGAACTGAAGTTAGCAGTTGTAAAGACATGACTAAGGAAGAAATTTACATATACAGCATAGTTTATAAAACCTCCTATGGCAAGGGTAACCAATTCTTGACATATGCAACTGAGAGAACCCACTCGATTTACAAATCACCATGGTCCCTAAAGTCAAGCTGGGGGTATCCTGCAAAGTCGGTTTGGCTACATGCACGTTTAACATAGATATTACAAAGTGACTTGCCAATCTCGTGGTATTAAAACCATTGCACCCAAATAAAATACTTATACCTTGATTTCAAGTAGTTACCATCTGTCAGCCTGCCTTTACTTAAACTCAACTACTGATCTTAAACCGGACCTTCGATTAAATAATATCTCTGGTTTGATATTTAACTGAATCGAGCCCTTCATTCATCGCATAAAATTTACTATAAAATATATTCATAAAATCCCCTTTCTCCTCGCCGATGGATCACAAAAGCCACTGGTACAACTTGGCAAATGCGCCAGAATCAAGATGGCTTTGCAGGTGCAGCTGGATCACCCAACTTTAAAACTAGCCACCGCCTGCATAGCAGATCCGTTCACCAACCCCATCCATTAACTCAATACATCGCATGCAGCAGAGAGGAAAGGAAACCACGCTCAATCTTTATAATCCCATAATACACCTCCCAAGATCCAAAAGGCCCTTTAATCAAACCTGATTATATCCAAAACTTCAAAAAAATATACAAGGCACCCCATTATTCAATACAAAAAACTAACCTGATTCAAGTTTTCTGGTATAAACTTGAAAATCCCTAGCCCATATATAGAACCCCAAACAACAATTATCCCATCCCAAGGCCAGCTCTTACCGTTAAACCCTGGAGGAACCACCTACTCAGCTAAGGTGGGAGTTACATGTGGCTATAAGTGCAAAACTAATATGCCCATCTTTTTTTGCCGAAAAAGCAGAGTGGTGCAGGGAGAGCACAGGGCTTTTCTTTTCTCTCTAGTTACAATCACTTTTTTGAGACAGATTTTCGATTTTACAAAGCAGATTTTTAAGGTAGGTTTTTATTAAAGGGAACCATGCTATCTCCAGAACCACTGCAGACTGAAGACTCAGGCCAAGCCCACCACGTAGAGGTGGATCAGGGCATCTCCCCTGATACAGGACAGGCGGACTCCCCTTCCAACAATGGCGAGCCCTCCACTGCTGAACCTGCTGCTCCAAACCCTCCTTCTGACAAGGGAGAGGAAACCAAGATTCACTCGGGAGCTTCAGTCCAGGATAGCCAATCAGAGGTGGGCGGCCTGAGCCAGAGCCAATGGAAACTGAGGAATTCTCAGGTAGTGAGAAAAGCCATAGGGTAGATGCCCCCCACTGGGACTAGAAAAAAGATCCAAAGAGAACAGGCAATCAGCAAGCCCCCCAAGAGATGGCCAAAGCAACTGCTGCAAACAGGATACCCAAACCTGCACAGCACTTTCCCGCAAGTGGACCTAGAGTTTCTAGAACTCCACAATGTCAGTGAGGAGGAGGCAACTATCTGGGTGAGCCTGGGCTTCTCAGTAAGCCAAACCATCCCCTGGAACAGCCTGGGATTTACTTCCACAGCTGCAAAAGCATGGAAACAAACCGGTCTTTCACCTGGCCTGACCATGAAGTGGCTGGGGGGAAGAAATAACCCTGGAGTGGGCCCAACTCTTCTGCCAAGGAGGAGTGAAGAAGCTCCAGCTGGCAGAGGAGTGGCGCAAAACCAGGATGCCCACCGTAGAAATCAAGTACGCCCTTGACAACCGGATCCCACCTGGGGAGGTCAACCTCTGGAGAGCTGGTGGGTTCATCGTATTTGAGGCAGTTGAGTTCTTCCCGGCTTACATCCCAGCAACACTTGCAGGGGAGCTCAGAAGCATCCCAGTGGCAGCCAAAAGACTCTCCAAATACTTCAGTAAATTCTGTAATATCAAATGGGCCATAGGGTGGGCTAAAGCTGGGATCACCCCCAGTGATGCAAAGGGCTGCCCAGTCCTCATGTTTAGCCTGGCAGAAGCACAGCCATGGATTGACGCAGGATTTGGAGCCCAAGAAGCAAGAGACTGGTCATACTGCCAGTGCTCCCCCAAACTAGCCCACAGAATGAGAGTTGTGGGGTGGTATCCCAACATTGCGGCAAAATGGGGCCCCTTCACCACAGACAACAGTGGCAAAATTGACTGTAGGGATGTAAAAGTGAGAATTCAAAAGTGAGAATCTGAAAGTGGCCAAGTTGACAATTTTAAAATTTTAAAATTAAATTAAAACAACTCAACCAAAATTAAAATTTATTATGGCCATATAATATACCTTTTATTCATTATCTCAACTAAAAAAGCCAAGAAAAAGTAGTTACTTTGTTATAAAAAGCCATTTTGAAAATTTAAAAAGTGTCAACTTGGCCACTTTTAGATTCTCACTTTTAAATTCTCACTTTTACATCCCTACAGTCAATTTTGCCACTGTTGCCTTCACCACATGGTCTCCTGAAGCAGCAGCTGAGTGGAGAGCACAGGGATGGAACCCTGCTGACATGAAGTACTGGCTAAACAGAGGCTTTACCCTCACCAAAGCAGACAAGTGAAAGTTTCTGGGTATTCCAGACCACATCCACAGCAACCTGGGGGACTGCCCAATCACCCTTGAACAATGGGGCAATTGCTGTAAGAAATCCTCCATTACCAAAGCAGCTGACTTGGTTGAAGCTGGATTTACCCCTGAGTCGGTGATTAAGTGGATGGACAACGGCATATCTCCAAGAGATGCCAAGATCCTCAAGGATGCCATCTAACCCGAGGAGGCGGCCAAATGGCTCACCACAGGAATCCTGCTAAACTGGTCCTGTGTCATTAATGACATTTCAATACTTGTATTGAAGACCTGGAAATTGAAACACAGGTTCAGGAAAAGCCTTATGTTGACCGGAGTAGACAGGAGTCCGCCTGACTGCCAGTTAGGTCAATCCTGGATCACCAGAGATAGCTGACCCCAAAAGGAGGAACAGAAACCTGCCAAGTGTCAATACTGGAGGTTTGAAATCAACATTAGAGACCCCAAATTGAATACTGACCCTCCAAAGACTACTTGAGTCACACAAAGTGGATGGAAACCCTCTAACTTGTTAAATTGCAAACCCAAGTTGACGAGTTACTCCAAGACCTGCCAGTCTCCCAAGGACAATTCCCCAAATAGTCACCAGCTTGCTGCCAAACTTGCGCCACCAAAGATCCAGACCTATGCAGAGGTTATAGCTTGCCTTAAGGAGGTTAAAACAAAACCAACTGCTAACTCTGCCAATGACCACCAGTAGCTTCCAGTCTTCCGTCCAGAATGGGTAGTACAATTGAACTGCTCAGATGATGTGGTGAACAGTAGCAGCAGAACAAAGCATCACCACTTCTGTTCACCAGAGCAGGCACAACCTGGATCTGCCTCCCTCAAGACTCTAAGCCAAGACTCAAGCCCTGTCAGTGCCCTGTCTGTGAACCTGAACCCCAAAAAAATTGAAGAAGCAAAACCCATGGTATAAAAGCCCAGGTAGTATGGTGATACCCCTATTGTCATTTTCAATAATAAAGTTCTATGAACCTTTGGCTCAAACAAATCTTACCCTATCTAGTCTTAGTCATCTTCCATCTTAACTCTGGCCAAGTAGACCATCAGACAACTGCCCCCTCTAGAGACCAGCCTTCTGATCCTCCCCAGGCACTATCTTATCCCCCTGGAGCCCCCTTTGGGCCTGTGCATTTTACTGAATACCTGCCCAACCCCACCTACACAGAGTACAACTTGGAGACCATCCTCATTGCTGATTCCTTGGCAAGGACTAGAGAAACTGAATACATAGGACGTGAAGGAAAGTGGTATGAGAGGCCACCAAGATTGCTCAAAGACAAGTACAATTATCTGCCTACCTACTCTGATCCCATAACTCCGCCCTTAACCCTGCGGCCTGACCGCCCAATGGAACCCCCCCACCACAGCCAAGACTAAGTCCACCCAACTGTTTGAAGAACTCCACATTACTTTGACAGGAATGGTAGACACTATGGTTCCCAACTCAGGGCCCTGGTCTTTGCTTGGGCGATATGTATCCTATATGATCAAGTTAGAACCCATCCTATGGTGGGCATTACCCTCTGGCCTGGCCATACTCTGTCCCAAGTCAACCAATGCCTGTACCTATGCCTGGCTTCCTGACATTATGATGTTATGACGCTCTTTTAAAAACATGGTAACCTGGGCCTCAAGATGTTGTTAACACTTGGGGCAACTTGTATCCTTTTTTTGTGATAATCACTTATTACACCCATAATGCAATTACCTCCCTGATACTTTCATGGATGAAAAACCGACCCACCCAAGAATTGAAAGACCCCACACTTGGGGCAGAACCCCAGAACCCAGCCATGTCACAAGTACAAAATGTGATAGTGAACCAGACCATGACCAAGGTAGACATGCCCCAGATGGGCAAACTCACCTTAGAAGAAGCTTGCCAAGCCTGTCCTCCATCTCAACTTCCAAGCCAACACCAACGCCTACCCCAGTGACACTGAGAAGGTCCTGGGGGTGGCTGCCATGCTGTCAGGAGACACACTGGATTGGTTTAGAAAGGCCACTGCTGAAGATATAAATTTTTTCCTTGATTACTCCTGATTTGAAAGTGATTTATGGCCACTAGAGACAACCAAGACACCAGATACTATGCGCTAAAATCTCTGTTAGAGATTGAAATGGGAACCTCCCCATCCAAGCCTATGTGGATGAGTTCCTTAAACTGAAGACTGAAACCCAACTTGAGGATGAATTAGCCGCCATTATCTTCAGAAAAGGGTTTAATTTAGCCATGAAAGACCTGTTGAAGCACCATCTGTCCACACTGATCCTGGAGGAACTACTACCCCTATGCAAAGGACTGAGCTTAAATCAGGAAGGTCTAAACCTGTACCCTACCCAAGCTGGCAGAACTGTGATGCCAAATTGACCAGGAATATCCCCTGAAGAATTACAAAGCCACTATCAAGATGGGTTGTGTTTCTACTGCCATGCGGCAGGGCATCTCACCAGAGCTTGCCCCAAAAAGAATACCTCTCCTGTACCCTTGGCACAAACAAACACCTCTGCGCAATCTTAAAAATTCATCCAAGTGACCATGGAACTATTGGGAAACAAGCACCAGATCAAAGCCTTCATTGATACAGGAGCTGATGAAAGCTTCATTGACGCCAGCCTGGCAAAGGAACTAGGTGTGACAGCCTCAGAACACCGCCTACAAGTAATCATGGGAAACAGTTCTCTGGACACTGGTTATAGATGCAAATAAGAACTTCTCTTGACAATTGGACAGAACCTGTACCTGACCCCCTTGATCCTCTTGCCAGGTTTACCCTTTCCCAATAATGGGCAACTCCTGGTCTGACAAGCACTGCCTGATCCTGAACTATTGTGAACAGACTACTAAATTGGGAAGACCTGAATCTTGTGATACTGTTCCCTTCTGTATAAGCCCTGGCAGAACTCCATCCAACAAACTATAACCATAAAGATAGAGCCTAGCATTGGGATACTACCTACCCCCTACAGAAATGGGACCATGTGTTTAACAAAGAAGCAGCCACAAAACTACCCAGCTATTCAATCTATGACCACACCATAGACCTGCTACCAGGGACCCAACCACACCATGGCCCCATCTACAGCTATAACCACTGCAAACAAGTAGCCTTGAAGACTTATCTAGAGGACATGACCAAAAAGGGTTTTATCTGAGTGTCAAAGGCCCCTTGCTTGTCTCCCATGCTTTTTGTAGGGGGAAATGGCAGAATGTGTCCATGTGTAAACTACTAGAAACTGAACAACATTACAGTGAAAAACCACTATCCCATCCTCAACACTGATGACCTCTGTGACGTACTGAGTGGAGCCCAGGTGTACTCAAAGATTGACCTGAGAGACGCCTTTAACCAGATCCAAATCAAAGACAGAGAAAAATTCAAGACAGCTTTCAAAACCAGATATGGGTTGTACAAATACCTAGTAATGACATTTGGTCTGTGCAACACCCTCAGCATTTTCCAAAGGATGATCAACACTGTCTTAGGCAAGTACCTTGACCAATTGTGTGTTGCATATTTGGACAGAATCCATATATACAGCAAGTTGCACAAATAACACCTCTAATACCTTGACCAAATACTGGAAAAACTCTCTCAGGCCAACTTACACACCAAGCTGAAAAATGTGAATTCTTTCAGTCTGAGGTCAAATTCCTAGGATATGTAGTGAAAACCAGCAGGTTTGCCATGGTGCAGGACAAAGTAGAAGCAGTAACTGCCATGCCAGTGCCCAAATGCAGAAAGGATGTGAGAAGTTTTTGGGCCTGGCAAACTATTGCAGGGATTTCATCCAAAATATTTCTCAAGTTACTTTGCCCCTGACCCATCTTTGCTCTGACAAGGTCCTGTTTGTCTGGAAACCAGAATGAACCACCAACTTTGAGGCCTTTAAGCTGGCCTTCACCTCTGCCCCTGTCCTGGCCATGCCGGATCCATCCAAACCATTTGTAATAATAACTGACACATCTGACTTTGTGGTGGGTGGGGTCCTTCTTCAGGAAGGAGGGGATAGTATGCTACATCCTGTAGCATATTACTACAAGAAGATACTGCCAGACAAAGAAAACTACCCAATCTGCAATAAGGAGATGCTCACAATAATGAAGACCCTGAAATATTGGCACCAGTCCCTATGTGGCGCTGAATTCCCAGTAAAGGTCCTAACCAACCACAAGAACTTGGTTTAATTCTTTAAACCCAGACAGATGAATTAGAGACAGGCCAGATGGGCCTTAGAACTGGCTGACTACACTCTGATAATTGACTATAAATCTGGGAAAGTCAACATAGTACCTGACACACTGAGCAGAAGAGAAGAATTGTTTCCCTCCACATCTGAGACCAAAGACCATAACATCCATAAATTCTTGATCCTGCCAGTCTAGGTATCCAGCTGATATACATGAAGATAATGGCTTGCAAACCCACATAATTGAGGCACAGAAATTAGACAAATACTCAACAGAACTCATTTCTAACTTGACCTCTGACCCTGAGAGCAGCCACCACAATAAAGGATTCTTGTTGAAAGGAACTACCTTTTTACTGCATAACCAAATCTATGTACCCAAAGGCAAGACAAGGACCAAAGTTCAGATAGACTATCATAACTTGGAGATGGCCAGTCACCCTGGCAGACTCAAGAAACTCCAAGGAATCAAGAAGAATTATGCTTGGCCCCAAATGGAGAAAGATATGGCCATCTACATCAAGGGCTGTGAAACATGCAGAAGGACCAAAACCCGTAGATCTAAACCTGAAGGCCTGCTAAGACCACTAGACATATCAACAGGACCCTGGCAATCTGTTTCAATGGACTATTTGTAGAACTGTCCCCTTCAGATTTTTTCAACACCATTTTATTCATAGTAGATAGGTTTACTAAAATGTCCTATTTTGTCCCTACCACCACCCACTGCACTGCCCCTGAGACAGCTAGACAAATCCACAACCGCATCCTGACCCAAAACGGCACCCTGGCAGAAGTCATCACTGATAGAGGCCCCAATTCACCTCCAATTACTGGACTCAGGTGATGAAAGACTTAGGAGTAAAGCACTGTGTATCCACTTCCTACCACCCACAGACCAAATGCCAGGCTGAACAAGTGATAAACTACTTGAACAATACCTATGATGCTACGCCAAGGCCAACCAAGATAACTGGGCCAAGATGCTACCCATGGCACAGTACGCCTACAACAGCAAAGACCAGGCATCCACCAGAATGTCCCCCTTTAAAGCCAATTATGGTTTTGACCCATCTTGGGACCCCAGCATTGGCAGTAAAGAGACCACTACGTCAGAGCAAACCTGGATAGAACAGATACACAACACCCAAGAAACCTAGCTTAAGAATCTGATCTGAGCTGTCCAAACTTACAAGGCTTTTGCCAACAAAAAAAGGATTCCTGGAAAACCATTGAAGATAGGAAATGAGGTATACTTGAATTCACAAAACATTCCTCTGATAGTTTCCTGCCAGAAGTTAGCTCACCAAAGGAGCGGCTCCTACAGGATCACCAAGCTAGTGGGCAAAGTAGCATTAAAACTAGAGCTACCCCCTCGTGGAAAATACATAATGTCTTTCATTGTGTGCTATGATTCAAAAAAGAAGGAAACTCCCTACCCCACCAGAAACTCAAGACTGACACTCCTCCTATCCAAATAGGACGCTTTGAAGAATATTAAGTTGAACATATTCATGGAGACCGCACCCACTACAAAACACCACAGTACTACATCAGATGGAAGGGATATCAGCCCAAGGAAAGCACCTGGGAACCGTTAAGCAACCTACCCAACGCCCAGCTGGCCATCCAACAATACCTTGAAAAGAAGGCTAGGAAGGAGGGGACCTCCAGAAAGGAAGGGGATGATGTCATGAATGACATTTCAATACTTGTATTGAAAACCTGGGAATTGAAACCCAGGTTCAGGAAAATCCTTATCTTGACCGGAGTAGACAGGAGTACAGCCAACTGCCAGTTGGGTCAAACACTGGACCACCAGAGATAGCTGACCCCAAAAGGAGGAACAGAAACCTGCCAAGTGTCAATACTGGAGGTTCAAAATCAACATTGGAGACCCCAAATTGAATCCTGACCCTCCAAAGACTACTTGAGTCACACAAAGTGGACAGAAACCACCAACTTGTTAAATTTCAAACCCAAGAGACAAGTTACTCCAAGACCCGCCAGTCTCACAAGGAAAATTCCCCAAATGATCTCCAGATTGCAGCAAACCTTGTGCCACCAAAGATCCAGACCTATGCAGAGGTTGTAGCTTGCCTTAAGGAGGTTAAAACAAAACCTACTGCTAACTCTGCCAATGACCACCAGCAGCTACCTGTCTTCCGTCCAGAATGGGTATTGCAATTGAACTGGTCAGGTGATGTGGTGAACAGTAGCGGCAGAAAAAAGCATCACCACTTCTGTTCATTAGAGCAGACACAACCTGGATCTGCCGCCCTCAAGACTCTAAGCCAAGATCTATGCCCATCAGTGCCTTGTCTGCAAACGTGAACCCTGCAAAAATTGAAGAAGCAAAAACCCATGGTATAAAAGCCCCAGCAGTATGGTGATGACCATATTGTCATTTTCAATTATAAAGTTTTATGAACCTTTGGTTTGAACAAATCTTACCTTATCTAGTCTTAGTGATCTTCAATCTTAACTCCAGCCAAGTAGATCTTCAGGCAGCTGCCCCCTCTAGAGACCAACCTGCCAACCCTCACCAGGCACTATCTTATCTCCCTGGAGCCCCCTTTGGACCTGTACATTTTACCAAATACCCGCCCAACCCTGCCTACACAGAGTACGCCTTAGAGACCATCCTCATTGCTGATCCCTTGGCAAGTACTAGAAAAACTGAATACATAGGACATGAAGGAAAGTGGTACAGGAGGCTGCCAAGATTGTTCAAAGACAAGGAAATTATCTGCCTGCCTACTTCATTCCCATGACTCCGCCCTTAACCCTGCAACCCAACCGCCCAATGGAACCCCCACTGCAGCCAAGACTACGTCCACCCAACTGTTTGGAGTACTCTACATTACTTTGACAGAAATGGTAGACAATATGGTGCCCAACTCAGGGCCCTGGTCTTTGCTTGGGCGATATGTATCCTATATGATCAAGTTAGCACCCATCCTATGGTGGGCATTACCCTCTGGCCTGGCCGTACTCTGTCCCAAGTCAACCAATGCCTCTACCTATGCGTGGCTTCCTGACACACATGCTGGAAAGCAGCAATCCCTGACCCCCTAAGGCCAGAGAATTCTTCAAGGAGAAGATATCTCCAGAGGAGGCAGCCCAGTGGATGAGAATTGGAGCCAACACAGCCAAGGCAGCCTACTTTATAGGGTGCAAATGGAACACATTCATGGTAGCCAACTGTCCCCACACCAATAAGTCTACATACAAAACATTACATGTGTACATGCACCCTTCAAAGAGCCCAGAGGTGATCATAGTGTGGTCTAAGACAGACTTTGGAGCCCCAGAGGCAAAACTATGGATGCAACTGAAGTGGATATCAAACTGGCCTGTAACTTCAAGAGCAGACAAATTACACCCCAGATCATTATGAGCTTCACTGATAGAGGGTACACCATGGAGGAGGCAGTGGACAATACTGTCTGCAAAATCTCCCTGGCAGAGGCCAAGCCACCCAAGAACAGAAAGACACAGAAGGACTTGTCTTACAGAGAGAGGGTGAAGCAGGGCCTAGACCAAACCCTGAACCCTGATGGATTCCTCTCATACATGGATAGAGTAGGGGAAATGCTTATGCAAGGCACCTCATTCTGCTCCCTGCCACACTCAACGCTCCCCAACACAATGAGGATCCACTTCAGCAATCTGTCAAAAGGAGGTATGGATGAATTCTTCTCCATGATCTTCTACACCTTTGACAAGCACTTCTCAGACAGAGAGTTTGCTCACAAGTGGTTGGAAGAACATGGATATGAAGATGTGGGCTTCACAAGTGAAAGTGAAAGTGAAGCAGCCCTGAGTGTGGAATTCTCCCATGAAGGAATACCCCTCAAAGCAGAGAGCACAAGATACGCCAACCAATCAGCCAAATGGGTCACTTTCACAGACGTCCCCACCACCAAGCCAAGGGAGTGGACCCATGTGGCTATCACCACTGGGCTATCATATTAGAGTATGGTTATCAACATTCAGGAGGAGATGTCTAACATGGCCAAGTGCCTCCACCCTACAGTCATCCACGCCCTAGTAGAGATAGTACCCTCAATAATGCATAAGAACATCAAGATCCCCAGATTCAAATTCCTGCCAGAAATAGGAAACCAGGTGAGCTACATTGAGCCCAAGAACAAGAGGCAGATCTGCAGGTTCTGCTACTGCCCTGGTCACAGCTTTGACCAATGCCTTCACAAAAAGACAGCACACCCCAGAAGCGTGGACTACAACCTGGAAGATGGAGTGTCCAGAGTGAATGGCAAGGAATTCTTTTGATAAAGAGTGGTATGGTGGTTCCCTGCTTTGGCTAAGGACTCCTTTGCCATGGTAGCTCTCCAGGGACAACTAAAGAGGAGACACAAGATAAACTGGGCCAGAGAAGTAGCCCAGACCAAGAGAGGAATAGTGGACAACTTCTAAGACCCCAACAGCCCCCAAGATAAATTGATGGAGGAAAAAGCAGTCCCAAAGGTACAGGAGCACCCTATCCAACCCAAATGGATTAAGTCAATAGGTAAGATGGGCAGTAAGAAAATCCCTAGACCCAAAGGTAGCCAGGCCCAGTCAAAACATCCAGACCAGCCCCCCACACAAGCTAACATTAAACCCAACCAGAAGTATACTGCTCCCCCTCCTTTTACACCCTTTGAGCTGACACTCAAAGTTCCAAAGAGGGGTTGCCTGCCTAAGGCCAGAGGCAACCCAATCCCAATACCCTCCTAAACTTGCCCTAAATTAACCCCAATGCCCTCCCAATCTAGCCAACCATCCTCCCAGACAACACCTCACAGGACCTCATGCCTGAAGAGATGGCATTTTTCTAAAAGGAGGGCAAAGGAGTGAGGGAAAGCACCTGAAACCCTCTCAATTTTAAGCCCACCGGCCAACCCAACAACAACACCCAGAAATCAAATACTATTAAGACACCAAAGAAACCTCAAACCTGTGGGTCAGGCAGCCAGGAATAATGAGATTAGGTACTATTAACACTAGAAGCTTGTGCAACTGGGACACCCAAGCACAGAAGATCCACCACCCTAAGAAAACTAATATGAACCTAATTATTATCACAGAATGCCAGATTAACAATAATACTACCCCCCTCTTATAGACTATGACCCCAAGAACCACCTATATGCAAGACAGATAGGACTTAAGTCCTTCTGGATCAAACATGTGCCTATTGTGGCCTTTGCCCACACATTGATATTATACCAATAGTGGTGCTCTAAGATGAGCATATCCTTATAGTGAGCGCAGTAGACACCAGAACTGACCTCATGTTGAGAGTAGTGATCATCTACCTCCTGTCTAACCCAACAAACAATAGCCAATGGGAAGTCCTTGACTCAATTGTCCTCCCCAATAAAGCAGTAGTGATAAGATACTTACAATACCTGGACAGACCCATTCAGGGACACTTTCCCTACCAGAAACAAGATTCACTCAAGAAGCACCAGAATGATCTCCTTTGTGACTGAGAAGGGACTGGTCTTAACCCTTGATGACAAAGCAGAAGGTCCAGCCACCCTTATTTGATGGAAGTTTGGGCCAAGAGGTGAGTTAGTCAGAAGCTCCAGACTAGACTTCATACTAGTTGCAGGGCTGCTGGCTGAGATCACATCAAGGTCAAACACAAGTGTGTCCCCAATAAGCAACCACATGTGGTGGATGTGGTGATTTGCAAGAAGGAACTATAACCACATGAGTGGTGCATCAGGCCAACTACACTTAGAGACCCTGAATAGAAACTCTAACTATCCATTATACTCACACAACTTATCAATGTATTGTATCTTTGACTGAACATGAATTCATCCCAGAGATGGGAGGAGATAAAAGAGGTAATTAAAAAAGAAAGTAAAAAATATGAAAAAGAAAAGATAAAAAATATATTTTTAGAGAAAAATAAGACTAGAAAAAGAAACGAAATAAATTTTAGACAATAGACACAAGATGTTGGAAAAGATGCATTTTGATGAGTACTCCAAACTCAAAACAAAATAATGAAGACACAGAGGAAAGAGGACACCTGTATACACACAAAAGCTATATATAGGTTCCAGTGCTCCATGGAGATATCCTCACATAAGGCTCTCCAACATCTGAAGGGGCAAAGGTCTTGCACTGCTATTGCAGAGTTGAAAAGGAATAAAAGAACAATGGCTACAGAAGAAGAGGAGATTAGAAAGGAAGTAGAGCAGTTCTATACCAATCTATACACCCCAGCTCAAGGGGACATGGCGACAGCTGAAGAACTCTGGGCCATAGCCCCATCATCATTGGCAAAGTACAGCACCAAATACCAAGAGGATCTGTTACAGACAATCACCTTAAAGAATTTAAGAGCTACCCTTCAAGGAAGTCCCCAAAGGGAAAGCTCCTGGGCCTGACAACTTATCAGTAGAGTATACAGACTCCTCCAAGCACCGCTGGCACCAGAAATGACAAAAATCTTCAAATGGTGCCTGAACAAAGGCCACCAGTTCCCAGGTGGTAACAAGGTAAAGATATTCCTAATCTCCAATAAGAAGGGGGCCACACAACAACTGAAGAACTGGAGACCCATTAGCCTATCAAACGTGGACTACAAGCTGCTCACACGCATCCTGTCCAACAGACTATTTCCAGTGCCAGAGGCCACCCTAAACCACTGTCAACATGGATTTATCCAGGGCAGGTCTATCTAAGATAACATTGAATCAGTTTAGAATATAGTACAAGGGAGAAGGGGGTGACAGATGGTTACCTGATTTTCTTAGACATGTAGAAAGCATACAACCAAGTCTCCTGGGAGTACCTGTAGTTCTCTCTGAAGGCAGTGGGCATCCCCCCTGTTCTGCAAGTGGATATACACCCTGTACCAAAATCTGAGAGCCAAGGTCATTGTCAACAACGGAACAACCAGTGAGTTTGCCATTGTACAAGGACTCTGCCAGGGCACCCCAATGTCCCCAATCCTGTTCAGCTTTGTGGCAAACCTAACGCTGGTAGCATGTCAAGTCAGGATTAAAGGTATTGCTCACCTGGGTAAGGATTCCCTGAAGGTGTCAGCCTTTACGGATGATACAGTATGTAGGATAGCTGACCAAGAGACGTGGATACTTCACACATCTTATGAGGCTATATCAGTGTGGATCTAAAGCTAAAACCAACATTGAGAAAATAGTTACAGTCCAAATTGGATTACCTAGCTTTCCACTTCCAGAGGAGATGATAACCATTAACCTGTCCCTAACTTTTAGACACCTGGGCATTATGTTCACATCTTGTTCCATTGCATCTTGTGCAATGGAACAAGGGCTGCTATCAGACCTAATTGACATAATAGAAAAGTGGAGGTACAAGAGGATGGATTGTGCAGAAAAAGCACAGACTCTAAATGTTTTTGTGTACTCAAAAATATGGTATGTAGAACATATATTAACTTTCTCTGCAGCATTTGAGAAGAAAGTGGAGTCTGTCATTAGAGCATTTTCTCTGGAAAAAGGCAACTGCTGCCCCTATTAGATTAGAATTGGTAATACACATGAAAAAGGAGGATGGCATTGGACTCTTACCAGTTCTGTATAACATGAGATGACTTTGGGGGGAATCATTCATGGCATGCATGAACACATATAATAACAGTACAGCAAAAGCTAGAACAATAAACTTGCTGTATAGCCTGTGCACAGTCCCTAAAAAATCAGATGCTAAAAAAACTGGAGAGTCATCAGGGGATGGTGAGTAGGAACCAGACAGAACCATACTGGAGGAGAAGCATGAGGGCTCTCTGCCTTGGGGAATGCAAGATTACTACCATGCCAAAAAATAATCCCCACTGCCTGGCCAACAAGTTCATTCAGGCCCAATTTATGAACAATAGGAAGACACAAGACGGAAAAGATAAACTGCAGATTCAGATAGATAACGCGCTACAACCAGTCACTTGTTGTCATGAAGTGATTGGTTATAAACTAGCTGTCACTATATTCACAAACTAATCCATTATTCTTGGTGAACCAAAGGGCAATGGTACTCTTGCTCTAGATGATAAATAGTCCAAATGATCAACTAGGTTGTATTCTGAGTTCATATTAACTGATGAACATCCAATAATTAGTTTAATATTGGGCTAAGCAATAGAGAGAATTGGGCTGTAACCAGAGGATCCTGGCGTTCTATTGAATCTCATTAATCTCTCCTTCACTATATAACTCTCTTCTTGATTGATTAAATAAAGATTGAACTAAATACACTTATATTTATTATACACATTAGGCTGAAAGATTTATCTTAGCTTAATCTTTAGTAATACATAAGGTTATAGTCGAGTTAAGTGTTAATAGCTATCAACCTACCAATAGCTGAAGTTACAACAATTGTAAAGGTCTTAATATCTTCAATCATAACTTTGATAAAATCACTAAGCGGGTGCCAGTAGCTCAGTTCCTGTGTATAGTGAGTAACTGGTCCCTGGAGGGAATTTAAGTCATACTAACGCCAAAAGAGATAGTTGATAGGGTGAAAAGCAAATTTACTCCAATCAAACTTTGATCCAATAGTTGGCGCATACTGAACCAAGCCTAAAAATCTGGTACACATTGTAACAATACATACTGGTACCAATAATGCAAGGTTTGTCCAGAGCCAATTGTCAGGATTAATCATAGATACTTCTTATGCAAAACAAGCATATATTTTTGGAAACAGGCCCAGTGAGAATTGATGGGTCCTAGGATCCAAAACATGGTGCCAGGGAAGGACATTCTCTTTGCCTGCGCCATGGGCAACGCTCCATCTCACCTCAAAGCCTTTTATTACTATTGTGCACTCAATTGAGTACACTCCGCCGCTGATCCTGGATCCTTGAAAGTAAACCAAAAAATACAGGTATTATGATACAATAGTGAAAGATTGAGATAGCTAGATACCTCAAGAGCATCAAAAAGTCCAGGACTCTCATTCCAGGGAAGTTCAAGACAAGATTTGCATCAATTGCAAACTGCCAATACATAAAGTATGACACAATTAGTTAAAAAAATCCAGCCAGTATGGTGAACAGAGTCTTCCCAAGACTTTAACTTGGCAACATAGCCAACTAGCCAATTTGTTGGGCAAGTCCCTGTGACATCCCCCATCCCCTAATCATCTCCCAATAAAGTTATGGTTTTCAAAAAAAAGGGAGCACACACAACTCATAACCCTGAGGCTGTAGGATTGAAACATACTTCTGCTAATTCAATTTTTGTTTATTACCCTGAGCTTGGTAAAAGGGGCTCAAAGTTTGTACAGACCAGTTTGTCTAATCCTAGAAGCCCAACCCCTTTTTAAACTCAGGAGCATAATTGCCTCCCATCATATTTAAAAATAAAAGTATAGAATGCTTTAAACACTAATTGGTTTCTTTATCAAAATCAATCAATTCCAAATAAGAATAGCATCTCATCTGGATAAGGAACACTTTGCTACAATATATGTTTATTATTTCCATGGCCCATAAATTATCCACAAGAAATTACAGTATTGATTCATTACTACAATGGTGTCCCAGGAGTGTATAGACCTCACATGAAGAATCACCTGTATAATGTACCACAATATAAACATATATGTAGATCCTAATAGCCATACTAAGAAGTGATAAGTGGACAGGCTTCTTTTCACCAGGAGTGGTCATTGCTACCCAAAGTTAGGACATGACAGAGCAATAACATGCTGGTTGATAAGATGTGAGTTTAAGAGAGAGCTGAATCATATGTAAGATACAGACAGCCCTATAGATGTGAGGGAGGAAGGCTAAACAAAATAAGTTTTGCTCCCATCATGGGGAAATATCTACCAGGACACCATCCAGTGCAAGACTGGTATGGCCGCTGTGGGGTTCCTGTCCACCAGTCCCCAAAGTGTGTCCCGGATTGTAGCCAGGGACCGGCTGGAAGGGATTGTCATTCTCTAGTAAGGGAAAATGTATCTCAGAAATATGTATAGGGGTCAAAATGGGCTTTTATTTACTCTCAGAAGGAAGATCCCCTTAGAAACCTTCTGGTATATGGCCCAGGGGGTCAAGGAAACAATATGGAATTGCTAATACTTGGAGTCCTCCAACAATATCTTGGACTCCTTGTACTTGGTCTTGTACTTCTGCACCTTAGTCTTGGACGCTGCTCCTTAGACTTGGACTCCTGCTCCTTAAACTTGGACTCTGGCACCGCGCTTAGGATCCAGCTTCTTATTATTAGGCTCCTGCTCCGTTATCTTGGGCTTCAGCTCTCTTTATATCTTTAGTGGCCTTGGTATTCCACTTGTATCAGTCCAATCAAGCTCCTGCTGGTGATCAAAAGGCTTCCAAAAACCTCTTGGAAGAAACTTAAAAGACCTGGAAAGAATCCGTCAAAGACCTGGAAAGACCTTCAAAAGACCCTGTAACTTTCCAGACAGCCACCTTTTTATAGTTTTCTTTTCCCAACGGTTCTGCCTTCAAAATGGCTTTCTTCAGAAGCTTAAACCATTGCTGCTCACTTTTTCTTATAATAACTTAAGCTTACATACTTACTTTCTCAAAAGCTTAAAGTATTAATTCATTATTTCCTTGCTTATACTTTAAGCTTTTGGCTTCCAACCAATCATTTTCATCAGGAAACCTACCATAACTCAACCAATTAATGAAGAGCGCAGAAATAGACCATTTATGAAGTTCCTTTGGGATCCAACTAGGAAAATAATTTCCACAGCTCAAACCGCTCAAAGTGACAACTCTTCATGCACCAAAGCGTTAGCCAGTCCATTATTCCGGCACCAGTTCTTCCTGAATTCAATCTAAACCCATTTAAACAGTAGAATACTATTTAAACTGTTCTTCCGGGACCTCTTTAACGTTTTCCCCATATATTTACAATTCTTATAAAATCCAAGGAAAACATCCCACCAAAAAAACTTTCTATCAAGCTCTCATAGCAACATACCTTCATCTATCCTAGGGACTTAATAAATAAATCTCTTACCCACACTTCTATCCACATTCCTTCTTGAGTTTACTACTAAACTAAGACAAAACGTTCCACATTTTACCACCTTGGCACATCAATTTGGCAAAATCTTGGCTCATTTCTCCAGACCACCAGTTCTTCACCATCATCTTTGGGTTCTTCATCCAGCTCTTCAACCACATCTTCCAGCTCTTCAGCTTAACCAGCAAACAGTACATCTTAGTTCACAGAACAGCTCTTTTCAAGCCTGTAAACAGCCTATCAATCTTCTGACTATTCCTTAATCATGACCAGCTACTTCTGCATCATGATCTATGAGCCCTTCCACTTATCCTCACTAGGAATCATCTTGGTTCCACCTGCACAATGAACCATTTTGGTTCCAAACTTCAATACAAATCAACAGTTTGTCAAATAGCTTTCACTGTGATCAAACAGTCCCTCTCACTAGTCTTCTCTGTTAATTCCGTATACCACCTTGGTTCTTTATCCCAGTCCCTGTTACCAGAACTTGTAGACCCAGGCATGAGTCTACATTGAACTGGTGTTTGACTGGGCCCTCACAAGTGGCACTCCACTTAGGCCATTCAAACATAGATCAATGTCTATGTGTTGTCTTTACTCACCCAGGTGATTAAGTCTGAGCTTTCAGTCTCAGAGTAATCAGCTCTACTTTCCAGAGGCCTGATCACACCAAGTTCTGCAGCTGCTTCTCCAATCAAACCACCTTGCTGAAACCTCCAAGCAAATCTATACTCTCCAATGCTCACTTTGGGTTCTCCCCCAAAGCTCCCATATAGGCATAAACAAGGACACCCTACCAGTTTGTTAGGTAGGATGCTTGCTAACAGACCTCCTGTAAGCGTATCAGGGTACGTAGAGCCCTCAGAGCTCTTCCCCTCCCTGGCAGCCCACATTACCCGCCAGGAGTCCAAAACCTTCTCCCCCCAGACAGACAAAGTTCCCTACTTGATATCTCAGTCTTCACCCTTCTTCAGCCACAGTTCCCTGCTAGTGAAGAACTATAGCCCAAAGCAGCCAATATCTTCTGCTGGGTGGAGGCAAAATCTGCCTCTGGTAGTCCTTTGTTACCTACTAGCCAGGCCTTACTTACCCTAGTAGTCCTATGTTACCCACTAGGCTCACCTTACTTACTTCTAGTAGTCCTATGTTACCTACTAGGCCTCTACCTGCAACAAACAATCAAACTTTTTCTTGGCCAACATTAGCCCCGCTTGCAAACCACCAAACATGTGGACCGTCACAGCCGCTCAAAGTGGCGTACATTAAGAGGATGCAGCAGATAGTTGGGGGAAGTAGGAGTCCAAACTCATCAAAACCATGTCACCAAGTAATCACAGAGCACGCTCAGGTGTAGACTCTTGACTGCCTGAATCCTTCTCTTGGACCTGAGTAACTGGAACCTCCAAGGAAGGAGAAATGGGGGAGCCAAGCTAGGGGCCATTGAGAGGACTTGTTTAAGGGCAGAGAGCTTGAGGTCATTGCAGGTCAGACTTCTTACAACATTATAACTGGTAACAAAGATGTCTTGAGCCTTTCCAGGGAGGTCCTTGAACATGTGCACAAGTTGACTGTGGTTGCTCCCAATGTAGTGGAAGGTATGGGAAACACAACCTCAAAGGTCTGGAGAGGTGGTCCATATCATCATCAGGCAGGGGCCAAGGTGAAGGCCACAAACTTCAGGAAAGAAGCCAGCATTTACAAACTGAGTGACAGCTTAAGCAAATCAAGTTTTTTTTTGAGGCTATTTCTCACAGGACCAAAGAATAATGAGATCCTGATAGTATGAAACCTGCTGGGAGATTTTTCAAAGTGCAGGAGGCAGCAAATACAGGGGATGCTATTTGAAGCATATATGTAGTAAAAGAGACAGCAAAGCAAACAGGAGATGAATTTGAACTTAAAGTAAGTAAATATAAAGCTTTTAATATAAAATTTTAAAGTTTGAACTAGGTTTTTGAAAGCAGGAGAAGTAAGCAGTCTTTTTAACGCTAACTTTATCTCTAGAGGCTTAAAAAAGAATGCCAGGAACCAGGGAGAGGCTAAGAAGGTAATGAATAGTAAAGGAAATTCTAACAAAGCCATGAAAACAAAGAGGGCCAAGAGGAACCCAAGAGTAAACTGGATTTTTAAAAGTGTAACTTTAATTGATAGAATGAGCAAGCAGGGGACTGAAAGTCCCCTGTCTTGCTTTAAGGGTAAAGTTCATGTTTCAAGGTCACCTGAACCAGGGGAGAGGGTTTGATTGGCTGCAAGATAAATTTTAAAGGGCAAGTTCAGCAGAATGGAGGGTTTTGCAATAATTTCTGATTCCAACTCTGATTGGCTAGTGTCAAATGAATGGTGCAGGTTACCATTCAATCCAGTTGAATTGGAATTTGATAATTTTGAAGAAGTTCAACCAGATTGATTTGACTTAATTAATTTTAAATGCAGACACAATCAAGCCAGAAAATAGTCTAAATTAATCAAGAATTCCTCCCAAGTGGGCACAGAGTTCAGAGCATCAGTATTTGTTACCTGGGAAGGGCATGCCAACACAAATCTCTCATCAACTGTGTGGGCTAAATCCTCAAGGGAATCAGAGCTTAGCTGGCTTTTGAGCAGATTTTCTTGTACAACATGGGAAGATTGTCCTATCCAAGGCTAAAGGGGGAGTGAATTTACAATAGAGCTAGAGAGGGGATGATTCCTATCTATAATTTAAACAAGTATACTGTACTGAATATGGGCCCTGGTAATCAAAAATAATAAGTATAAATTCAAAACAAACCTACTACATAATGTACAGCTTGTGATACATGCACAAAAGTTAATTAAGACATGACATTAACATTGACAAGCTCCCTCCTGCTCCACCATACCCACCACAAAAATTTGCTTCTGATCATTGGTCAAGGCTGGCTTTGCCCAGCTACTCACCCAGTGACTGTTGGCCAGGACATCTGTTATTGGCCATTGGTTGTAACAGTCCAGAATAAAGTTGGCAGGCTGCCAATACCAGGGTGATATGGAGAGCTGAAAAGTTTCTGGTCAATTATGCACCTTCCTGAAACTCCCCCAGCCAAATTAAACCCATATAAAACTCTTTTTTATAATCAATTGAATGCTTGGTATTTTATTCTGGGTCAGAAGGGCCAACCACAGCCCCCAGATGCCTTTCTGACCAATTTTGCCAAGGTTGATCAACCAGGATGGTCTATCATAGGAAAGTCAAACTTTGCAGTGGATTGCCTCTTCCATGTACAGCTCTGACCAGATATTTGATGAAATACAGACATCTAACCTAGATCTGACACCTGGGCTGAAGCCTACTAACTAACCTAGAAGCTTTATAGATACCTCTTTTGAAAAACATGGGCCATTGCTTTTCTTGTTATGCCTAGGCGCCAAATTGCATATTTTTATACCTCAATCACATCATCCACTATAAAGTTAATTATAATCTATAAAGGACAACCAGCCCCAAAACTTTGGTTGATCTCTGGACTAGATGACTTTTTAAAAAACAGTTCCTTGATCAATAGAGGTTAAAGATCCAACTTATAATCTTACTGAAAATATCTTGAGTCACCTATCAAGCTAAAAATAGATATGAAATTTTTATTGGGAGAGGGATAACAGCCTAGAGCTATAGGTTCAATTACCCTATGTCCCATCCCAACTATTTTCAATTTGCAGGATATTTTTTTGCTTTTGAAAGTTATATTTCTATTAAAAAACCCTCTAAAAAGCCACCTATCTCAATCTACTCTCCCTGATCCACCACTAGCATCATTCTATTTTTTTTGTTCTCTGGTATCTTTGTATGGTGAGCCATCTCAGAATATCACAAGAAGCTTTCAGATGCAACAGCAAAGTGTATACCTTGCCATCTCTCACCAAATATGAAAGGTTGATGCCCAGATGGTTAACTTCATGCTCTCTTTTTTTAAGCCAACCCTTTTTTTCATAAATATAACAAGGCTTTCTGAGAAAAATTTGGCCAGCTATAGCTAAATTATATAGATCCCCTCTTTTTTTTCTTGCTTGGAAATATTTTTAAGATAAGTGATATTATTGATATAAAGCCTTTTTTATTTCCCTTTATTTTTTGATATTGCATCAAAGTGACCATCAACAATGCCTTTTTCATAAATTTTACAAATATATTGCATTTAATAGACACTTTAATGTATTTTGATGACTATTTAAATAAATGATATAAGAATTAATAGAATTAAAGTGGTTTCTGTTATCAGCCCATACTTTGATATTATTTTTTTAAAACCTATCTAATTTAAGAAGTTTTATAAAGCACACACTTGTTGAGTTTATGCTTATGAGAAGTATAATAAACAAGATGAAGGGGAAAATTATGAGGAGAATGATACTTTATTATATATGAATATATGATAATATATAGTATCATGGAAAATCACATACTGTCCATGTACGTCATGGAGGTCATGGGGCTTATCTGAGTAATTTTCCTCTTGGGACACAAGGTTTACTCAAGTTGTGTTCCATTTAGGATCTGGGTTTAGTGATCCCTGTCATAGATGGTTGACTGATAATGGTGCCACCAGTTTATTGATTGGCTGGTGAACCATTTGGTGAGCCGTTCTGTGATTTACTTAGGGTTTTAATTCCCTGAGAGGGAGTAATTAAAAATGTTGCGATATCTCCCCTTGGGGTACTGGAAGGCGGAGCCTTGGGAATTTTCCTAAGTGTGTTGGGGACGCGGGCCTGGTATTGATCCAGTTTGGCGTTGGGAACAGGGAGTTGGGAGTTTTGTTGCACTGTTCTTGCTTTGCATAGCAGGGGCAGTCATGGTGCATATGTTTAAGTTCTGTTTGAGCGCAAATACCCTTGATTAGGTAGGTATTGTTGGGTTTGACTTCTATGAAAATGCCTAGTCCTCTTAACCCTGAGTCTAACTTATGTTGATTGTGGTTGAGAGCCCAAATATCTTCCCCAACTTGGAATCTTTTCTGTTATAGGGGGATTGCTTCTTTCTCAACTCTTTTCTTTTCCATGTCTTCTTGGTCCTTCCTAGCGAGCTGTACATCAGGATCATTGTTGTATGGCACCTTCTTAAGTAGAGGTAAACATGGTCCTGCGTTAGTACTAGTAGGGGCAGTCTTTTGCCCAAAGACAAGTTCATACAGGCTTTTGCCTGTATTGCGGTTGAATCAAGTTCTGCAAACATTGAGTGCTGTTGGTAACATGTCAACCCAGGCCTTTGGATTGTTAGAAGATAACTTACTGAGTGCTTGCACTAGCAAGCTGTTTAGTAATTATACTCTTTCATTATCTTTCAGGTGATAGGGGCTGACTATGGTGTGTTTTACTCTATTCTTGGTGAGGTAGATATTGGTCTCAATGACCTTAAGTTTGGTTTCTCTGTCTGTGATCATGAGGTCAGGTTTTCCAAACTTGGCTATGATTTATTTGCAAAAAAGTTGTCTCACATCATTGCCTCTGTGTTCTTTTGTAGCTTGTGCCACAGGCCACCTAGTTGCATAGCCAATAGCTGTTATGATGTATATTTTGCTTTTGTTGTCACCAGGCATTGGTTTCACATTATCCAGTGACCAAGCCTTGAAGGGTTGTGATAGACACTGGTAGTACTGACTTGGGCAGTGCCTTGGTCCAGGAGTACTTTTCACAGACTTTGCATTGCTCCAGTACTTCCTTGATATTCTCCAGCATGTTGGGTCACCAGTAGTGTGTTTTGAGATACTTATGTTAATTTTAGCTACAGGTGTGTCCCAGTTCTCTGTGGTATTGGAGGATTGTGTCAATCTTCTGTGTTGATGGGACATAGGGTACAGTATCACTACTTGGGAGTATTTGGTGCAATGTGCCATATACATTTTTGAACATGTGTTTGTTCTTGAGGACTTTCTCTTGGGTGTCCATTAGTGTTCCAGGTGGAACACTTCTTGGAGATTCCCCATGATTAACATGGGCCAATTAGGGTCCCCATCAACGCCTAAGAGGTGTTTGTTGTATAGCCTTGTTAGGTTGATTGCAGTGAGCATTTCCTTGCCTGTTTTATATTTAATTGTCATGGGGTACTTGGATAAGGCTCTTCTATTCTGCTTATCTTCAGGATAGGTGTTGTTGGGTTTTGAAGAATACCAGTGACTTGTGGTATGTTAGCACTTTGAATATTTGTGTGAATTCCAGGTAGCATTGTCACTTCATGAGGCAGTGCACAATAGCTAACAGTTCCTTGCCATGTATTGGATATCTTTATTCACCACCATACAGATTTTGTGATTCATGTGCTACAGGGAGGAAGTCCTGTTCTGCAGCTTGAATTTGGATTACTCCTCTTATGGCGTAATCAGATGCACCGGTTTCTAGTCCATATATTCCTTCTCAGTTTGGATACTGTAGGATGGGGATGATTACCATGCACTCTTTTGGTTGATAGAAATGCTGATCTCTTAGTGGTGTCCATAAAAATTTGGTTATCTTGCCTGTGATTTGCAGATAGGGCTGCAGTCAAGGCACTCCAGTCAGGGATAAATTTTCTGACATAGGCTATCATGCCTAGGAATGTACAAAGCTCACTCTTATTTTGCGGTGCTGGTATGTTGGTTATGGCTTGTATCATTTCTGGGTCTGGTTTTATTATGTCCTTACTAATAATAAGTCCTAGGAATTGGAGTTCATACAAGAAGTCACATTTTGAGGGTTTGGCTATAAGTTGGTTATCTTTGAGAGTGCAGAGGACCAGTCAGACGTCTTTGCAGTGTTGTTCTACAGTTGGGCTGTATATGATTATGTTGTCCAGGTAGATGCTAGCTCTTTTTTCCAATATGTTCCTTAAAGACTTCATTCATAAAGATTGCAAAGGTGCTAGGGGAGTTTTTCATGCCAATGTTAAGGACCACACATTCAAAGGAACCATACTTTGTTATGAAGGCTATTTTTGGTATGTCCTCTGATTTAACACAAATTTGATGATAACCTGCTGTAAAGTCAATTTTTGTGAAGCCTTGGGATCCCATAGTAAGTCAAAAAGGTCATTAATCAAGGGCAGGGGATACCTGTTCTTAAGTGTGACCTTGTTGAGCAATCTTTAGTCTGTGACTAGGCAGAGTCCCCTATCCTTTTTTGCTACAAAGAAGACAGTAGCACCAAAAGGCAATTTTGAAGATCAAATGAGACCTTTCTCAAGGGCTTCATCAAGATAGGCTTTGCCATAATTTCAGGCTTACACAAGGCCTATGAGACAGGAACCCCTGTAGGGGTAGAGCCTAACCCTGTTGTCCTAGGACCGGTTGACTATTAAAGGAGGACTTATAATAGATATATGAGTAAAGCTTATTTATTAAGAAAAGGAATGAGGGGATTATATAGTAACTCATTCCATCTTCAGGATGAACAAAGGGCAACATGAACATTCATGTGAACATTCAGGAAAGGTTCTATTGATCCTAGTATATCATGTGAGGAATCTACAGAGATCAGGTGATACTGGATAAGTCTAAGAATAAGGTTTGAGTCCCTAGTTTCAGAGATATGAGCTCAACAAGGCAGACACTGGTTTGGAGCTTGATAAGAGGAACAATGTATTATTATCCAGTAATAGAATCACAAACTCTGCTGTATCTCTAGAAGTATTGAAGATTGGATCAAAGTAGAATAAGTATTTGTAGGGTAGTTTTGCATGGAGAGTGTGATATGCAATAATATTTATAGGCTGAATATTGGCTAGGCCCTAATTGATAGCATCAATGATATAGCATATATGAATCAAATTAGTACTAAGCATATCATAGTGAGATATATTAATACCAAAATTCGCAACATGCTTTAAAATCATTGTCTTCCTGAGGTGTGAGACAGTAAATGGGGCGTGACTTTGGTGCACTTCCATTGAGGTCAATTTTGTGTTATATTCATTGGCTGGGTGGTAACCCTGGTAAAGGGCCTTAGAAGACAGAATGGAATTCAATGACTAGCTGTTCTTGAATATGGTCTCTCTCACGTCTGGTTTCTGTAATTTTAAAGTAGATAACCTCATATATGCAAGAGTTCCAGTTGATTTTGCTGGGGTCCTTTTCCTCTTCTGTCTCCATGATCTTCCTAAACACATGGTCTCTCATAAGCTTTTTGAGATGAATTGGGTAGAAATGTGGTGCACCTTGCCTTGTTTTATGATGAGGGTAGTGTTGGAACTGAACCAATGAGGATTCAGTATTTGGAATTGGGGAAGAAAACAGTCCAATAAAAAGACACAATAATAAGAATAAGGAGTTGTTTATTGTGGAATACTGTGATTAATATACCATATGGGGAAAGCCACAAGGCCACAAGGGGGTGGCATAGTGGGAAGTTCCATGTAAGGTTTGGAGCCAAGGAATAACTTGTGCGGGGATCAGCAAGTTGAATTGGTAACACTCCTAATTAGGATGAAGTACCCAACATTTGATATTGCCATCAGATTGGTCCATGTTGTTAGATATGTCAAGGGGTGACTCATCTAGTGCCCACTGTGTATTGTAAGATACATTAGCAGATGAGTCTGGAAACTTGGTTGCAACAGTAGAACTATCCCAGTTAATATGAGGCTTGGTCTTTCTCATCTAATCTATGCTAAGTATAACATCATACTTGGGGATTGGTATGATAGGACCACTAAGTATAGTCTGCATGTCACTAATTTGGGTGCAGAAAGGTTTTGATTCCTTGGTGATTGGTGTGATCCTATTGTCTGCTATAATAACTCTTTTGACATGGCTTTGAACTGTGGGTAGTTTCATGAGGTTGGCAAATTTCTTGCCAACAAGGGATTGATATGCTCCAGTGTTAAATAATGCTGTGCCCTGATATCTGCAAAATCAGAAAGGATAAGTAAGGAGTTTATTTCCAGTTTAGGCAGCAAATAGTAGAGGATTGCTGGTGGGAACTTGGATCATGGCAATTGAATCCATGTCTTGGTCCCTGTACAAGTCTTTTAAAGTGGGGAAAAAAGCTCACCTAAGCACTCCCCTGAGCTTTTCTCTCTTTGTTGGTGTCTTCAGGGCTTGCATGGTTAGCTTGTGCTGTACGCTTTACATTCTCTGGATAGGGGTTATTGCTATGATTATTTTGCTTATTAGGGTGAGGGTCCTTCTTTGCTGTGTGGCTCTCCTTTTATTTGTTGTATGTAAGTTGTCAGACTTTTGGGCTAAGTGTTTTCCTTCCACAAATACATATTGGAGGTTCTTGCAGCGGGTCATGCCAAATTGACATCTAATGTGTGTGGGGAGGCTATTGTAGAAGTCCAATTGTGGTCCAGGCTCATCAAAGTTGATAATGTTGGGCGTGCGGTCATGTAGGTCTTTGTATGCAGCAATGTACTCCTCAATTGTTCCTGTCATCTTGAAGGCTCTGAGTTCTGTAATGATTACTATGTTGGAGTCTTTCATGGGGAACTTTTTGAGAAAGGCAGCCTTGAACATGTACCAGTTTTAATTTTGATCAGGATATTATTTGAGTCATTCACTTACAAAGCGTGAGGAAGCCCCAGTGACGTGCAGAGCAATCTCACTGGCCCAGAGTTTACGGGGATAGTCCACTTGTGTAAACTTGTTTGAGTGCTTTGGATCCAGAGATTGGTGTTCTCTCAACGTAGTCCTGCAAATTTTCCTATCTCTGCTGAGCGTAGTTGTTAAAATATGATGTTGGTTATTTCAGTTGTCTGCGGAATTGGAGTTAAAGGTGGGTTCAGGAGTCCACATGTATTGAAAAGATTATACTGTTTGGTGGGGAAAAGGACATTGTTAAAGATGGTGAAGCCTGTGGGGACGTCCTGTTCTTCTTTGTAATCTCTTCAACCTGCAGGGAGACCCATTTTCTGGATCTTTTTCTTGGGAGGAATTGTTCCTTTAAGCTATGTAGGTGTGGATAAACTACCTGTGCTACAACTATCAACTTTATACTTCTGGGAAGTATAATAAAAAAGATAAAGGGAAAATTTAAGAAGATAATGATAATTTATTTGATATGAATATAGGAATATATATAGTATAATGGAAAGCCACATAATGTCTATGTACATCATGAAAGTCACAGGGCTTATCTGAGTAATGTTCCTCTTAAGTAATAAGGTTTATTCAAGTTGTGTTCCACTTAGGATCTGTATTATTTGATCCCTGTAATAGATGGCCAAATGATAGTAGTGCCACAGACTTAATGATTAGTTGGTGAACCATTTGGTGACTCATTTGGTGAATCACTTGGGGCATTAATTCCCCAAGAGGGAGTAATCAAAGATGTTGCAACACACCCAAAAATAAAGAATCATGTGACAATATCTGTGATAAAAATCATGGTGTTCATATATAACTTTACTGTTCTCTTTAAATACCAGTGCCAACCCCAATAAAAAGATAGGTTTTCTGGAATCAAAAAGTGATTGGTAACAGCTGAACCACTACCAACCTTTAGATTTCCCTTAAAATCCATAACTACAATTGATGACCTGCTATCTAGCTCACTAATACCTTTTTTAAATTCCCTATTTTGATGAGTATAAAAGTCTTGGTGCTGATTAGTAGCTTTTAAGTCAATATTTATAGATTATGGCAGTTATAATGACAGGCATCCACCCACTTGGAAGTAAACTTCCAAGATGATGGATGGTTGCAGATGAGTTGAGGCCAGTAACAAGGGACCAACAGGAAGAGACACCATTCTGAGATAGAAGAGCTTCCCAAATAAACAATATTGACCCAGAAAAGAGTTTAAATGTCCCAAGAAGAAATACACCTCCCAGGTAGCTCAAAAGAAAAGCTGAAGCCAATGGATGGAAGATTTAGGGAGTGCTGACTTTGGAAGACTCCTGGTACATTTGAGGCTTCTCCTTCAGAGGAATTTATGGGATAGAGGGGTGAAAGTATACCAAACCCTCAGTATGACACAAAACCAGGACTTCTCTAGGTACTGGGGGGAGGAGGAGAAACTAGAATTGGCTCTAGTTCCTAACAATATTCTGGCTTAAAGACCTGCAAAAAAAAATCCACATTACCCATTTATACCCAAGTGGCTCACATAAGGAAGTTTTTGGCAGTCTCATGGTTGAAATAGAAAAGAGTTGGTTTTTAAAAAAGAGTAAAACAAATAAAGGGTTAAGACTCTATCAATTAAACAGCTTGAAAGATCTAATTACCTGCCTTGTATAGCATAGTGAAAATGAAAATAAATTGGAAAGTAATACTGGATTTTGGGTGAAGTTGGAGATGTTTGGAGAATATGGGGGAGTTTGAAAATTGGAAACAATGAAAATGCATATCATTTACCCATCATTATGCAATTACAGCATAATTACTTAACTATTCATCATGTTTTTCCCCAACAGACCACCAAGATCTGGGAAATTCAACCTATTATCCCTACAGAGGCTGGAGACTATCTTGCTGGAACCAGGAGGAGGAACAGAAGATAGCAGACCCAGAATCACAGAGCTAGCATCAAAAACTTGCTAATGTTGCCAGCAGAAGTTAAACTGTAGTGAAAATTCAGTTTCAGAGCGCCTGATTAGCTGGAGCCCAATTCAAAAGGTAATGATTGGATGGATTTAATATCTACACTAATATTAATCTTTAAGAGACTGATTGTTTCTAAAGAAGAAGTGGGTTCAATCCCCGTCACAGCCATGATTGAATCTATTAAATTGACCCAGAAATCAATAGCAGGTAATATAGGACAGATAATATTCATTAATCCACCATTTATAGAAGATCTAACTAATAAGGGAAAGGAAATATCTTCTGTTAATGATGAAAATGAATTATGGCTGTCAGGAATATCAGACATGGGATTCCTGACAGATAAGTGATTAATTTCACATTCATCTTTTTTTTCTAAGGATGTTTTTAGGTTACAAATATTGCACATATCAGTTTGTTTTTTACTCTTTATTTAATTCTTGATATTAATCTATAATAAGGTTAAAGTAATACTATGGTTTCATTCTTCAATTCCATCTTTCCATATATTTCATTTTTTATTTTTATAAGAGAGTACTCAATTGCACTTGAATAATCCCTCATTTACTTCTCATTAATTTTATAATCTTTATAGGCACCTTTTCTGTAAACTAGCTTGCTTCAAAAGATCTCTTCAGTAGTTATTATTATTTAGTTATTTATTTATTTTTTAACAAATAATTAATATTTGAATTTTTGTTTAAGCTTAAATTTTTATCTTAAGCTATTTTGCATTAGTATACAAACTCACTTTCAGTTATATTGAAACCCATATCATTAACCTCCTTTAAAGATTAACTGGAAGTAACCTGAGATTGCAAGGCTGGGAGATGCTTCTGGGGAGAAGCTTCCAGAAGATCCTTTAAGTGATTGACTATCTCATCTAGTTTCTGATTTCAAATATCCAGAAGGAACTCTGCTCTTTCAAATTGAGATTCAGTGAGGAATTGATTGATGAAGAAATTGCAATTGCACCGGAAATAAAGAGGGATTATTTCTTTAGTATAAATATCTTTCTCTTTTTGCTGTTACTTCTGAGGAGAAAAGGGGCTGCATGAAAAAGATGAATTTAAAAGATTCCATAATATTTGATTAAGATTTTTTGGTAACTAGATGTTTGTTAAAGGTGCCTCACAAAAGAGTACTGGTTGTAGGAATGTCATCTTTTTGTGAAGAGGGATAGAAGTAAACCCTATGCAGTGCTTTGACTCTTATATACCAAGATAAACAATACTGTCAGAAAATTACAGAACATGGTATTTTATCATCCACCAGATGATTATCTAAGTCTTCTAACATTAGGAAAGTACAGAGAACCTGTGGCTTTGGCGTAACCTTTGGAACAGAATATTTTGTTGTCATCAGAAGTAGCAAGTCTGACAGGCCCAAGGCCCAAAGGATTTGGAACAGTTCTTCCTACTTCTGGATATAGGTTCATAAGTTGCTGTCTCTATATTTTACTATAGGAATTAGTACTTTATGGTGACAGTATGATCTTTTGCTCTCCACTTAATTAGAATTAAACTAGGAAAAGGATTCAGAACATCAACTCTTTATTAGACAACTGATATTGAGGCTGGCCCAGCTGCCAAAATTTATCCGAGTTAGCTTGGGCCAAACCTTGGGTGTGTGCAGTTTGTGAAGGAAGCTTTCTTGACAACTTACACAGCACAGTGTTGCAACCAAGTTTCCAGAATTGCCTGCCAATGTATTGTACAATAAACAGGGGGCACTCAATGAGTTTCCCCTTGACGTATCTAATGATATGAACCAATCTGATGGCAATATCAAATTGGGAGCACTTCCTCCTAATTAGGAGCGCTGCCAATTTGACCTGCTGATTCCCGCACAAGTTATTCCTTGGCTTTGAACCTTACATGGAACAGTACCACTATGCCACCCCTTGTGGCCTTGTGGATTTCCCCATATAGTATATTAATCACAATATTCTATTATAAACAATACCTTATTCTTATTATTCCTGTCTATCTATTGGACTGTTGTCTTCCTCAATTCAAATACTGAATTCTAATTGGTTCAGTTACAACAGTGGTAGCAGCAGTAGGTTGTTGACCTACCTAAAGAAAAAGTTCCCCCTAAGTAAGGGCAGAGTATGGGCCAAATGGCTATTCCCCATCAAGAGACCTTCCTGCCAATCCCCAAGGGGAACATCCCCAATGGGTACATTATTTACCAAAATCAGCTAGTTCTTACAAGTGTGTACAATTGACTCCGCCTTGGACAGTGTGACGCCAGCGTTACACCGCCTGAGTTGGACCTTTCACAGTGCATGCTCAACCTTCAACTGGAATCCTTTGTGAGTGGGGTCAAAGGAGCCAACATTGTCAGCTGGCTTCACTCCACCAAGACCCACCTTTGTATCTGTCAAGTTCCTGAGCCCATGTAGATTGTCACTGCTTCAGGCTGCTGTATAGAGCCTGCTACAGTCTGGTTCAACAACTGGGTCAGCCAAGAAATAGAAATTGCCTGGGTGTTGTTCAGGGATGCCGCAAAGTCTTGTTAAAGTGAAACATTTTCATCCATTGTGGTGGGCACTCCCCTCCTGGCCATTAAACAGACTGGGTCTGTTCCTGGATACCTTGCTGCCACCCCCAAAGCTGTGACTGACATGAACACATGTTTATGACTCTGATAGTCAATGGGCTCAAGCCCTATATCTGTAAGTGGGTCCCCGTAGGTTGTTGCATCTCCATTGATGACTGATACAAGGCCATTGTGGAGGCCAACAATCAGGATTTAATAGGTTTTTGCCGCACAAATAATACTCCACCTCAACCTTGTACAACACCTGGCAATGCCCACAACCAAGTAGGCTGCCGCCAGCCCCGTCAGCAGGATAATGAGGTTAAACGCCCCTGCAAGGGGGAACTCCAGTTAGCACAAATTGAGGATCTGGGAAAAGCCTAGGGGTTATAGCAACAAGAGGTTCTACAACCCCACTTGACCCTTCCTCTCAATCCCCGCTTGCAAAGAATCCCTGCAACTACAGTATACAAAAATTTGAAACCCTTGACATCTTCCAGGTTCATAGTGACAACCCTGTGCTTCAAGCAAGCCACTCTTCCAATAAAGTAACCCGCTTAGCCTATCCCTTCTGTTTTTGTGGGAAAACCCACAAATTACTTGGTGGACACTGGGGCCAACCACACTCTGGTTGACCAGGTGTTTGCTGATTTACAATAGTTAGACCTCATGTCAAGCAGATTCAAGGCAGTAAGAGTAGCTGACTCCTTTAGAGTGGCTTTATCCAAGAGACAGTCCCCTTCTCTGTGAGAATGGGGAGCATCCAGTTAAGCTCTCTGGGCCAATCATGGCAGGGCTCAGCCACAATGTAATTGCTGACCTTGACTGGCTTTGTCACAATTGTCCCTACATCAACTGGGATACGTCTGTTATCACCCTCAATAGAAATGGGGTGGGCTTCCAGATCTATCCTGTTAAAATGAGAAAGTTACTCCATGATACTGTTTTCATCAGAATAACAGAGACAGGCTTGTACAATTTCAAGGGGGAAACTAGACTTCACTCAATGCTCAGTCAAAGCTATCCGCACAAAACCACTTGCGGCCCTCCCCTTGACTATGCCACCTCCACCAGCACTTGCTGCTCTCCTTGAGGAATATAAGGACGTTTTCAGTGAAACACTAGAACAACTACTCCCTCCCTGGGAGATCCAGCATTCTTTACAACTCCAAAAGTTGTTACCTAAAGCATGTCCCTTATATTGTCTTACACCAAAAGAAGATGAAACCCTCTGCCAGCACCTTGTAGACGTTCTTGACAAGGGTTTTGTTTGCCCCTTGCTCTCTCCATACAGGGCAGCTGTCTTCTTTGTAGCCAAGAAGGACAGGTCCCTTTGCCTGGTCACAGATTACCGCGCCCTAAATGAGGTAACAGTTAAGTAAAAGTACCCCCTGCTGTTGATCAACAACCTGTTTGACACACTTGCAGATGTGAAGGTCTTTAGCAAGATTGATATCACTGTGGGGTACAACCAGGCCCGCATTGCACCAGGGGATGAGGCAAAAACTGCCTTCTGCACACGCTGCAGGTTGTTTGAGTGTCAGGTTATGAACTTTGGAATGACCAACGCTCCATCCACTTTTGCCATGTTGATGAACAAAGAATTTGAGAAGTTGATTGGGAAGTGTGTGGTTGTGTACCTTGACAAAATTTTTTTCTTCAGTCAAGATCAAACCACACGCCTCCAAAACCTCCTTGCTATCCTTGACACCCTTTGGAAAAATCAGCTAAAAGCTAAACCCTCTAAATGTGAGTTCCTCAAGTTGGAGCTGCTGTTCCTTGGGCACACCATCTCTTCCCAAGGGACAAAGCCCAACCCTGCCAAAATCAAGGCCATCATCAGTATGCCGCCTCCCACTAATGTGGGCCAGGTGTGTACCTTTTGAGGCATGATTGCCTATGTGCACAATTTTATTCCCAAATACAGGTAACTAATTGCACCTCTTACTGAGCTCCTAAACACCAAACGGCGCTTCTATTGGACCCCTGCCAGAGAGCAGGCCTCTGAGATGTTGAAGCAAAGACTTACAACTGCACCTGTATTGCAGTTCCCCAATTGGAACCTCAAGTAAAAACTTGAGACTGACGCCTCTGATAGAGCCATAGGGGATATACTACAGGTAGAAACTGACAAAGGCATCTTCTTCCCTGTGGCATACAAGTCTAGGAAGCTTACTGACTCAGAACAACATTACCCTATATAAGATAAAGAGTTGGCAGCAATTATGCACTGCGTTGAGAAATGGCGCTGTTACCTGGAAGGGGCAATCTTTCCACCTTGAGTCCTGACAGATCACAAGTCACTCCAGTACTTTAACACACAGTCCCACTTGACACGCTGCCAAGCAGCCTGGGTTGAGTGTCTATTCCCTTACCAGCTTCACATTGAGTACAAACTGGGGAAGGAACTTGTCACAGCTGACGCCCTCTCAAGGCTCTATGTAGTGTTCATCACCAAGGACAACAGCTTATATCCAGATTAACCAATGATGTACCTATGTCCTGAATTAACTTGTTACAAAGGCTTTAACTTGTTAATTATTCCAAGTTAAACAACAACAAAAGTCAGTTCACTGCCAATGCTGGCAACGTCTGCCACTAAGCAAAGACAGGAAAAAAGACGCCCTATATTCCCACCACACAACAAGGCAACACCATATTGCACTATCACTGTGCCTTGGGTCACATCAGAGGGCGCAACCTCTTTGAGATCATGAAACAAAAGGTTTGATGGCCGTGCATGCGTCAAGACATCTTGGACCTCCTTGAAATGTGTGTGTTGTTCAAAAAGAACATATCCAAACCTACACCCCCCAAGTCTGTCCTGCCCATCAAGGCCATGGAACCCTTTGAGCAGTGGGCCCTTGACATTGTGGGGCCACTCCCCAAAGACAGACTGGGAAAGAAGTACATTATCACTGCCATCAACTACTTCACTTGCTGGCCAGTGGCCTAGGCAACAACTAACCACACCGCCACCACCATCACCTGCTTCATTGGCAAGGAAATTGTGGCCCACTTTGGGTGGCCCAAACGTCTTGTCACAGATGGTGGCCCCAAACTTGTTGGACAGGTCATGAAGGCGTACTTTGCCAAAGAATGCCCTCCAACAGATAGTTACCACCCCCTATCATCTGCAAGCCAATGGGCACGTAGAACAATTAAATGGCTTGCTGGTCCAGCTGATTGCCAAGCTCTCACAGGAGCACTCCAATACTGTGTGGACTGAACATTTGCCCACTGCTCTACTTATTTTAAGAGCAAGAATCAACAGGGGCACAGGGTTTAGTCCCAGCGCCTTAGCTTTTAGAACGCTTGACAGTCTGACAGGAGTTGAACAGGGGGAGTTACAGTCTAAAGTTTCTGGAAAGCTCCCATGTTGACAACTTCATCCCTAAACCAATAGCATGCCAAAGCCAAAGAAATTAAACACAAACAAATTGAAGGAGGGACAAAGCACCTGGAAGCCAGATATACTATAGGTGACCCCATCTACACCCTCAACCCCAATTTGACCAAGTTGGAACCCAATTACCTAGGGCTCTTCAAGATAGCTGTGGTCTATGACAATTACACCTACTAGCTTGAAAATGCCCAAGGGAACACCAAGGAGCTCCAACACAATTGCTTGCGCCCCTGCCGCGCCATCCCCACACAAAGGTTGTTTGTGAGGACCTTCCCAGATCTTCTGCAGACTCCAATCCTGGTGTTTGATGACAAGCAGGGGGCAAGGGGGGTGTTGCAACCAAGTTTCCAGACTTGCCTGCCAACATATCTGACAATACACAGGGGGCGCTCAATGAGTTGCCCCTTGACGTAAACTACAACATGAACCAATCTGATGGCAATATCAAATTGCTGGCACTTTCTCCTAATTAGGAGCACTGCTAATTTGACCTTCTGATCCCCACACAAGTTATTTCTTGGCTTTAAACCTTACATGGAAAAGTACCACTATGGCACCCCCTTGTGGCCTTGTGGCTTTCCCCATATAGTATATTAATCACAATATTCTACAATAAACAATACCTTATTCTTATTATTCCTGTCCTTTCTATTGGACTGTTGTCCTCCCCAATTCAAATACTGAATCCTAATTGGTTCAGTTGCAACATCAGTATTCTTTCTAATGCTGTGCAGCAATCCTGCAATCTTAGAAGAGTAGCTGTGTACCTGGACCACTTTCCAGGGCTAGATAGCCTGACTGGCTACTAGTTGTTGGAGATGATTGTTGCTCAATCAGAGCTACTCTAATACAATAGGCTCAGAGCTTTTTATCTTAGTTGTTTGACCTGGCAGCCCAGACCATGGTGAACTCTTCTAGAAGATTTTCAGATGATGGCCCATATGACAGCCCTTGTTCTAGGGTATAATTAAAGTTTAGAATAGTAATAAAATTTAAGAATGTCTGAGGTGATTGTTGAGGTGAACTAATTAATTGCACAATATCTGCATTTTTTGCTTATTAATTAGGAATAGAGATTTTATCAATTCCAGGATATGATTTGATCATTGATTCATTGATTCCATAAACCTGCGGCCTGCATTAATTTGTTGAAACCATTCATAAGAGCAATTAACTGCTGGCCTGCATTATTTTGCTGAATCTGTTAATTAGTCAATATCCAGAAATTCTGAAAGACGCCATCCCAGAAGAAATAATGTGATATCCTTTATTTAGATTACAACTTAAATTTATATCTCTTAATAAATGGAATCCTCAGTTTTTATGCACAAGTGATATATGTGGAGCAGCTAAGCATCAATATTGCATCATGATTTTTTTGTAATCAATGCAAATCAATTGATATGATACATTCATCTAATTTTAACTCTTTTGTATATTTTTAAAATGATAAAAGATAAAAGATTTTATCTAAATTTTACTTAATGTGTGGTTTAAAGCTCACTTATACTTTACAATTAATCTAAACAGCAATTAATTAAACATCCTAACTTCAAACTACCATAAACCACTAAAGAACTAAGCTTTTTAAGTGAAATAAAATGCAAAAATAAGGCTCTTAACTTTATTTTAATTTAGCTGAACCAAATTTATTTTTATTATAGTAAAAAATCAAGTATTAACTAGCTTTAAAGTTATTTAATTTATATTATTATCAAAATTATATTGTAAATCTGACACATTCTCTTTTTATTTTTCTTACTTTAACATTCAGTATATTATACATATTAGTATTCTAACATCAATATAAAGATAAGATTCCTAGCTTCAATTTGATAGATTACAGTGTAAAAAATATTATTTTTATTAAGTTATTACTTCTTTAAATATAAAATGTGTAATTAGTTACTTTTGCAAAAATTGAACTGTGTTATGCTGCAACTTGGGCAGCATGTGTATCAGAAAATTGGCCTAATACCTAAAATAATAATATCAATCTTCAGGAACCTGAGGGAAGTCCTTTAGCACTGTGTTCTCAATCTAACCAAACACATCTGAATGTAGGTTATTAAGCAGATAATACAGAGAGAGTAAGAGGAGTCCCATAGACATTCAGAGAGACAGTGGCTTGCCATATGGATATTTTTATCAATTGGTGGGAACTCCAACACAACCAAATCAACTTTTCAGAGACCCACATTATTAAGCACAGCAATGTTAATGTCATCATAACAGTTGATCAGGATATATTGATTGAAAACTCAGAGAAAAAAGAAAGTTTCTGCTATTATGTGAACCTTTAATTGTCTGATATTGCTCTAAACCACAGGCATCATAGCCCATACTATAGTCCAGCTGGGCTCCTACTGGGAAGGCAGGTCAGTCCAAAAAGTCCATGTACACAATTGATGCAATCTGGACAAGATAGTTAATAGCAGTGGCCAGGGAACACCAACTTCCATTATGGGTCACAACCTGATTGTCTAGCCCTAACAATGCAATATAAACAAAGCCTAGCTTACTGAAATCTTGGGCAGGAGATGCATTGGGCAGGGCAGGGGTAGCTGGAATTTCCTTCATAATGGTTAGAGTCTGGCCTTTGTTGTATCCAGGAGGAAAATACAGATGGTGGGGATGGAAGTACTCCAAGTCAAGGGTGCAAGCAGGCAAAACCAAGGGCTTAGTAGCAGGACCAGGAGAGAACAGGTAGGTGCTGGTGTATTGTGTAGTAGATTCACAAAGAGATGCAAACAGAATGATTATATTGCTACAAAAATAGATAGTTCCTGCAAGAAAATAATGGGTCCTGGGCATATTTTTGTTCATTTTAATATGTCAACAGTGAGGAAGACTTCTCCTCCTCACTATTTATACTTACTGGGGAATACTTAGTCTTTTGTGCCACCAGGCCTCTGGTGGCATCATATTCTGTGGTACTTGCAAAATGCTTGGAAAATTGTATTATGGGTCATAGGGACAGGTGCACAATGGCTGCTTCCTCAAGCTCATGGGTTTGGCTGCAGCATGCCAAGGTGCCACAGCTATTATTAGAACCTGCAAGAAAACAATTGCTCAATTGAGAAATCAAACAATTTCTTTCATGATTTATTATTTCTAATAGCAAAAGGGCCCAATTTCATGTTTAATTTCAGTTCCAGGGTTTTGTGGCATGTGGGCCTCACAAACCCCTGGTCATTTGTGATCAGAAAGGGGGTTTTACTTTTAGGAAGGCAGTTGTCAATGGTTTCCATGTGGTTGGTTGTGCTTTATAATAGCAGGGTAACTGATTGTCCAGGGTATTATGGTCCCTGACAACAGGGCCCTAGAAGTGGTATCATAAAATAGCATGTTATCTATCAGAGGGACAATGTGATACACTGTTTTTGGATCCCTTATTTATTAATCAAAGCCTGAACATAAGCAAAGAAGAAAGTTAAGATTAATATATGTAGAAAAGCTAAACACTCACTGTTTTTTAGGGCAATGTAGGCTTCAGTGTAAATTTTCCAATCCTTAATGCTCTTATCAATATTTTGGTTGTCAAAAAATACCAAATAAATTAAATGAAAAGACCAGATGTCATAGCTTTATAACAGGCAATTTGAAAACGGCTAAATGCTGTTGCTAGTATTGATTGGAAAGAGACAAAATCTAAATGGCAATCTCTGGATACCCATTTATTGACTGCATCCATATGCATAGGATGCAGGATTTTGGGCTATATTTTACCATTGTGATTTTAGAAACCTGATGGTATCACCATATAAACTATTAAACTAAAAAAATGATTCTCTGTAATGCCAAATTACAATGCAGTATCTTTGAGAGACATTTCACCAAAGGTGTACTTGATGACTGCTTTGCTCTTGCTAGATAACAACTGGCACCTAACATTGGTGGATGCCACATTATTCACACTATCAGAGTTGGAAAATAGAATGGGAACCTTGATGTAGAATAAAGCATTATTCTTAAATGCAGTATCACCATCAAGTATTAAATATGCAACAAGCATAGATAGATCTTCAGTTGCAACTAAGGGCTTTTAGGAAGTATCAAATATCCAGGTAAATGCACCCTTAACTCAGGGGTCCAGTATATTAAAATGTGTAAAAACTGGGTAAATGATAGAGATTTACAAGGTCTTTTGCTCCCAAAAAACTTAGTGTGAATTGCTTTGGTAGCAGTAGAACACACCATATCAAAAACGCCATATCAAAAAATGCTATCTCAAATTACACATCTCAATTTTTCTATCAAAAGTTTATAGTAAAAATGACATTTCAATTTATGGCATTACAACTAAGAAAAACAGGTCTTCAAAATTTAGATTTTTTCAACTCCAAAAAACCCAAAAAAATCCAAAAAATAAATAAATTTTAAAAAGAATTTCTAGGCTTAAAAAAGCCTCAGGATTTCAAATCTGCAATAAAAAAGGGGGTTGATTAGAAACAACAATGCTGTGTAAAGGTCAAAAGTCAAAATATACACAAAAGCAACTATTTTCATTGATTATAACTATGATTTATACTTTAAAATAAGCATATAATTGTAACAAATACTAAATAAAAGTCAAAGAATGATAAAATTAAAGTAAATAAGAGAGAATATAAAGAAGAGTTTATTGCAAATGGGCTCAAACATTGGTTGAAAGAGCAACAGAGTAGGTCTGAAGATGCTTAAGCTTTCTATCCTTGAGATAGTAGGCAAGAACCACCTTATCTGATCTCAGTATATTTCTTCACTGCCTTTGTCTGCTTGGGGGTTGCCCTTAGTCTTTATGCCGGTCTTGAAGAGGCAGGAAGAGATTACCTGCTGTGTTTTTAGATGCACCATTATCTTGTTGAATTTGGGCTTTGGGACCCTGATCCTTGTAGAAAACTGGCTATACCACCCTTCAAGGGAAGAGGTGGTCTTTATTAAACTGTCTTTGATCTGCTTATAGCAGTTCCAGGTGATTGAGTCACCATCTTTTTTGATGCAGCGTGCTTCTTGGAAGATGGCAACCCATTGAGTTTAAAAATACTCAAGAAAGGATGCAAAGGCTGCCTGATTTTCAATAATATAGGGATGGCAGAGGAGGGCATCATAGAAGGCATTGATATCCTCCTTTCTTACTAGGGCAAGGGCAGCAAAGCAATTGAAAACGTCCTTAGCCTCTTTTGAGTCTTCTGATTTGACAAGCTCTTGAATATCTGAGCATTTTTATAGGCAGCAGAAGAGTGCCTGCCAAAAGTGAAGGTAGCATCCTTGGGGGAGCTCTTGAAGACTTTTATGAAGGCATTTTCCTGAGTCTGTTAAAAATCCACTATCAGATATTCATGGTAGGGAAGTCTTTCTGCCTTATTCTTAGTTGTGATGACTTCCTCTTCTTGTGACTGGGCCTTCTTCTTGTGCCCTCTAGTCTCCTTTGACTCCTCTTTGACGGTTGGGAGGATCTCAACCAACTTATCTTCAAATCAAAAGAGCACAGGCATAAGTTTCCTGCTTCTTATTTGTGAGGAAAAATAAGGCAAGGGGAACAACTAGATTTACCACCTGCCTGTGAATGTTCCAAAGCTGGCTAAATAGCTTTGGGCAGGTTAAGAAAGTGCCATCTGCAAACCAGGTCTTGCATTTGAGAAGATTGCAAAGATCCTGGGAGGTAGCAAAGCAAATAATTTGCTCATGGGCATGTTGGCTGTCATCATGGAGGAGTGATCTCTCTTCATGGTGTGAAAGCTTCTGCTCCTCAGTTAGAATCAACTGATTAATTGATGTAGCACTGACGCCTTCAGTGCTCAGAGCATACCTCTGATTGGGGAGGTATCTCTGGAATTTGGAGGCGCCAACAACAGCTGCAAGTTGGGAGCCATTCAAATCAAGGAGGGCATCATTGACTACCTCAGTGGAGGTTTGGTCCCTGGTGATTGGGATGACCTGGCAAAGAAACTAGCAGATCAGTTGGTACAAATAGTTGAAATGCTTGGCACAGCCATGGCCAATAGTTAAGACTTTGAATCTTGTAAACCCATAAGTGGTGAACCTTGCTGGGCACCCAACGTTATCACATTTATATTGATGCTGGAAAATTAGTTTCTTCTCATTGTTACAGCTGAAGCTGTAGCCCTTGTAAACAAAGCTGGCTCCTCCTTTCTTAGTCATTATGGGGTAGCTGGCTGGGTATGTAGTGGGCATAGCAAAGGTGTCATTTCAATTGCAGACAGTGTTAAGATCCCAGAGCTCAATTTGCTCATCTGAAGGAGCACCAGGCTCCTTCTCCTCTTCTTCTTCAGGCTCTGAGGTGACATCAGAGTGTACGTTGAAGTTGAATAAATTCTCTTGAGGATCAGAGGGGGAGTAAACAAAAGGAGAGTGGGGAGGAGCTGGGCTGGTTTCCCCAGGCTCTGGGGAAAGCGTGGGTGTCTTGGGAGGAGCTTTAGCCTTAGCATGCTGCGTTTTAGGGGTAGTTTTGGCCTTCTTAGCCTTGAGAGGAGTGGTCTTGCCCTTGGAGGCCTTGGATTCCTTGGGCGCAGCTTTGATGGTAGGCTTGGGAGGCATCTAAAAGTGATTTTTATCAAAATATGAGCAATTTGATGGTTGTTTTTAAAGAGAAAAATTAGAATATTTCAATATAAAAGTAGTAAAGTATTTTACATAGAGTTGTAAAAAAAGTCTTAAGATATATAATATCAAAATTTCAATGTCTGTTGTCTTGTAAAAATAATTTTTTATAAGTAACACAAGTATGCAAAATTTTGAGTTTTGACTGGGAACTTGCAGTTAAAATGGCATTTTGAAGTGACGTAATTGAGGTGTTGTAGCTCAAAAACAGTGGTTTTGACCTTTTTATAGTTTAAATTAACAAATTTCTGGTGGAGCTACCTCAACTGGGACAAAGAGTAAAAATTGATTATTTTAAAAAACTAGCTCATACAACTGGGCTTAAAAAGTACCTAGTTGTTTAGAGGAGGTCAAAAAATATATATTTGCAAATTTTCATGTTTTCTTAAATATTTTGCTTAATTAATTTTAGACGTGAGATAGTACTTTTGAAAAGTGGAAAGCAAAAATAAGAGTGAGGGAATTGATATAGCGTAGCCTGGCGTCATATGGAATTTCCCCTTATTTTCCCCTATCTATTGTGTGCATAAAATCAATTAGGTAGTATGAAACTTGGTGGAATTTGAAGTGATGTAAATCAAAATGGCATAATCATCCCCTTCCATATTAAAATCACTATTAAAATATTTTATTAAGAGATCCCTTATCAATGTATCCATATATAAAAAAGTTATAAATTACATATAGTAAAACTGGTTTTTTACCCAGCAATAATAATTGCTAGTAGGACTATCATAGTGGCGTTATTTTAGGCTGTTCCTATCATAAGTGTCTTGGATTAATACTATAGGAACATCTTCTGTTACTATGCAAAAGGCTTTATTTTAAGTCAGGGATAAGCTTGTTTAAGTTAAAGATAAATAGTGTAATTCAAAATGACATAAAGTTGAGATGGCCTGAACATGCCCCACAATAAGTGATTTCATATGTAAATAAAATTAGTAAAATAAGATTTAATTAATCTGACTCAAAGTGACAGAATCAAGATGGCATAAGTTCAAGATGCTGCATTATAAAAGTATATGTAAATTTTAACTTTTTATTGTTTATTTTATTTTTTGTGATTCAAAACCACTAACACAAAAAATGCCATCTTAAATTAAATTTGAGATGGTTTAAATCAAAGTGCTGTTTTTGAGATGGTGTGTCCTACCTTGGTAGCAGGCCTTGAGAGTGGCTTTTGGTGTGGATTTAAGCAGTTATATATGGCTTGAGACTGGGAGACAGTTGACTTGAAGTAATAAGTTGGAAGGCTAGTATCTTGGGCTTGGTGTAACTTTTTATGACCTTGGTTATATTCCTAGACCCCCTGAGTTGTCTCTTGGATGAACTGTGCTACGTCTTCTTGCTGGAGCTGTTTGGGTACAGGTTAGCCATTATGCTGAATTTTTTTGTGTATAAATTTTATTTATGTTCTATATTTTTTGTTTGATGATTTATCTTGGTTTATCTCTGAGTAGAGTCTGACTTCTATATTGTGATTTATAGTGCATAATATTTTTTAGATCCTGTTTCAGATAAACTTACATTTCATTTAATTTACTGGTCTAAACTTGGTTACCAAAATATAGTTTTTCTTTGATTTTAGTCAAAGCAACCCTTCTCAATTTGGTTTTCTTTACCATAGATGTAGAGAATCCAAGAAATTTATTCTTTATCTTTCATTATCCTGGCCTGACTCTTTTTTGTTATAATTTTGAATCCTTTATGTGAGCTTCAGTGAGCTCAGATTCCAGGTGAGCAATCCTGGTGTCCAACTCTCTGCCATCTGGTGATCACTTTCATGCCTTTCACTTCCCATAGTCTTAGGTATATATTAGTTCTCTTATTCCATGGCAGTCTTCTTCTAGTTAAAATCAAAGACAAAAAATAAAAAAATTGAGGGGGAAGGCAACAATTGTCAAAAATATTTCTTTATTTCTTATAATCATGTTTCCATTATATACCTATCAGGCTATAACTGGCTGAAAACCCTTCCAGTTCAGGAATCACACCTTGATTCCTATCAGATAGACTATGAAATAACATTGTCATTTAATTTAGACCTTTAAAAAAAGATCATCATATTCTTAACCTATAAAAACTTGCCCTGGTACATTCTGGAATCACCTGATTACATCTGTGGACATGTACTTCCGTGGCTTGAAGAATCCAGACTTCTGGCGCCAAACCCCTGTGGAATATACTTATTCCTGATCCAAGCTTTCATTGTCCCAACTGGTAAACAGCTAATTGATCCTAAATACCTAGAAACCATTGTCCTCCTTTGGTAGTTTTTTTCCAAATGATTTTTTCAATAACAACTAAAAAATGGTATGAAATTTGAACCATGCATCACCACAGCACCCAAAAACTTTTTCTAGGTGGCGCCTTGGAACTTTGAAAACTGATTAGGCGGCACAGTGGCACCTTTAAACCACTACTTAAGGGCTTACCTTTGATTAAATTTGAAACTTTCTTGATAAAGTAAATCCATTAAAACCTTATGATTAAATCCTCATTAATCATATTCCTGGGTATAACATAATTAACTTTCCTGATTAATTAGTTGGAGATACCTAGTATCATAATCTGAATCAGTCAGATAATTCATTAAATAATCAATAATTAGAACCCAATAGATTCCTGGGTACTCCATCACTACACTAGAAAATCCCTCCAAGACCAATCCTATTATTCTGAATTTCAACCCATGGAATTTATCACAGTTCAACCACTTTGTTTAACCACAGCCTAATGTGACTGTAGTATGGTCACACTAGGTTAACTCCTTAACATTATTACTGATTCCTGGTTTTAAAACTGAACTAGTTATAGCTAAGTACTTATATTAAGGAAGATAAATGTCAAAGAGGAAATGACAGATAATAAGGATAATATGGTAGCTTTAATAGGAAGCAGCAGTCAACAAAATGAAAAAGAAATCCAATAATTCACAAGGGGGTGGAATTTTGGCAGAATTAATGTATGATGTGAGTGGTCAATAACTAGTTAAGGAATTATTGTCTGAAATAGGCTGCACTCTTAATTTAGGAATCTTGGCTGTAGTCTGACATTGGTGTCATAATGCCTCATGTTATTAGTACATTATAGGGTGGCTCTGTGCGCACCCTCTGTGTGTTGTAAGATATGTTGACATATAAGATGTCAATTTTGATTGCAATACCAGTGTCACAGTAAATTTTAATTCACTGGTAGTGTTGTAACCAAGATCACATTCTTGCCTGCCAACATATCTTACAATACACTACAGGTGCTCAAAGCGACGCCCCATGATTTATCTAACAACATGAAACAATTCAATGGCAGTGTCAAACTGTAGGCATTATCTCCTAATTAGGGGTAATGTCAATTTGACGCGTTGATCCCTGCATAAGTTATTCCACAATCTAAACCTTATATTGAACCCGCCACTGTGTCATCCCTGGTGGACTTGTGGCTTTTCAATATAATATATTATCTACAACACTCTTAAATAAACATCATCTTATTCCTTTTCTTTTCTATTCTATTGGACTGTTGTCTTCCCCAATCTAAATACTGAACTATTATTGGCTCAGTTACAACAGTGGTAGCAGCGGTAAGTTCACAACCTACCTAAAAGAAAAATTCCCCCCAAGAAAGGACATAATGGGCCGTATGGCTACCCCCCATCAAGAGACTTTCCTGCCAATCCCTGAGGGGGACATCCCCAACAGGTTGTCATCTACCAAGACCAGCTGGTACTTACAAGCATGTACAAATGACTCTGCCTTGGGCAGCACAACACTAGTGTCACACTGCCTCAGTCAGATCTTTCACAGTACATGCTCAACCATCAACTGGAATCCTTTGTGAGTGGGGTCAAAGGAGACAGCATTGTCAGCTGGCTTCACTCCACCAAGACCCACCTTTGTATCTGCCAAGTTCCTGAGCCCATGTAGATTGTCACTGCTTCAGGCTTCTGTATAGAGCCTGCTGCAGTCTGGTTCAATAACTGGGACAGCCAAGAAATAGAAATTACCTGGGCGTTGTTCAGGGATGCCGCAAAGTCTTGTTAAAGTGAAACATTTTTACCAATTGTGGTGGGCACTCCCCTCCTGGCCATTAAACAGACTGGGTCTGTTCCTGGATACCTTGCTGTTGCCCCAGAAGCTGTGATTTAAGGGAACACCATGCTCCTTACTTTGATAATTAATGGGCTTAGACCCCATATCTGTAAATGGGTGCCTGTAGGGCATTGCATCTCCATTGAAAATTGCTACAAGGCCATTGTAGAAGAAAACAAACAAGCCTTAATGGACTTCTTTAGGTCCAATGACGCACCCCCTCAACCTTGCCCCGTACCTGGTAGCGCCCACACTCAAGTAGGATGCTGTCAGTCCCACCAGCAGAAAAAATGGTACCAAAAGCCCTTGTTAGGGGGAGCTCTAACTAGCACAGATTGAGGATTTAGGAAAAGAATAGGGTTGTAGATATGAGAGTTTATGTCATGAATGACATTTCATTACTTGTATTGAACCCCAGGAATTGAACCCTGGTCCTCAGGAGATACCTTTCACCAACCAGGATGGACAGGAGCCAGCCAGAATGCCAGTTGGGCCAAATGCTGGACCACTGGCAATGCCTTTCCCTATCCAGAAGGAACAGAAATCTGCCAGCCTGTCAAATATTAAGACTGAAAGTTTGAAATCAACATTGGAAACCCTGGAATCAAACCTCAACCCTCTAAAGGCAAATTGAGTCACCCAGGAGGGATAGGGATCCGCCAACTCAATGAGTTGCAAACCTGAGTTGTGGAATTACTCTGAGACCCATCAGACTCTTAAGGAAAATTCCCCAAATGGTCACCAGATTTCTTTTAACCATGTGCCACCAAAGACCCAGACCTATGAAGAAGTTGTATCTTTCCTAAAGGAGGTTAAAAAAGGCCCACTGCTAGCCCCATCAATTATTACCAGCTACTGCCAGTCTCTAGTCCAGAATGTGTAATGCAATTGGCCTTCTCAGGTGATATGGTGAACAACAGCAGTGGAACAAATCATCCCCACTTCTGTTCACTAGAGCAAGTACAACCAGGATCTGCCACCCTCAAAACCAAAAGCCAAGATCTATTTCCTGCCAGTGAATTGTCCCTGGAATAAAAGTCTGCAAAAAGCAAAGTAGCAACATCATCTGGTATAAGAACTATGGCAGTATATGGATGCCCCTATTATAATTTTCAATAATAAAGTTTTATGAAACTTTAGTTTGAACAAATCTTACCTTATCTAGTCTTAGTGATATTTCATCTAAACTCTGGCCAATTAGACAAACAGGCAACTGGCTCCTCTAGAGATCAACCTGCCTACCCAACTCAGGCACTATACCGTCCCCCTAGAGCCCCTTTTGGACCTGTGTATTTTACCAAATACCTGCCCAACCCCACCTACTTGGAGTTTGACTTGGAGACTATTCTCATTTCTGATTCCTTAGCAAGGAATAGAGAGACTGAATACATAGGACGCAAAAGAAAGTGGTACAAGGTTCCACCCCTATTATTAAAAGACAAGTAAAATTATATGCCTTCCTACTTTGTTCCCATGACTCTGCCCTTAACCCTGCTACCAACTGCCCAATGGAACCATCACCCACCGCCAAGACCACATCCACCTAAAATGTTTGGAGTACTCTAAATTAATTTTCTGGGATTATTAGACTTTATGGTGCCCAACTCATGGCCCTGGTCCTTGCTTGGGCAATCCAATTCCTATATTATCAAGTTAGCACACATCCTATGGTGGGCATTACCCACTGGCCCAGTGGTACCTTGTCCTGAGTCACCTATTGCCTCTACATATGCCTGGTTTCCTGACAGGTTCTGCAAGCCTTCTTTATCTACACTCCCAATCTCTCCTTGCCAAGAATTCATGTGACTAAAACATGCACAAAGTAGAGACCCTAGACATGTTCCAAGTGCACAGTGATGACCCTGTTCTCTAAGCCAGTCATTCATTGAATAAAATCACCCACTTAGTCTATCTCTTTTTCTTCTGTAGGAACACCCACAAACTTATGGTAGACACTAAAACAACCACACCATGGTAAACCAGGAATTCACAGACTCCCAACAGGTAGACCAAGTTCCCAGCTGCTTCAAGGCAGTATGTGTGGCCAACTCCTGGAGAGTGGCTATCACCCATGAGACATTATCATTCTCTGTAAAAATGAGGAACATCCAGATCAAGCACTCTGGATCAATAATGGCCAGGCTCAGTCACAACGTCATTGACAGACTCAAATGGCTGCACCATAACTGTCCCTACATTGATGGGATACCTCAGTAATCACCCTAAATAGGAACAGAGTGGGCTTTCAAATTTACCCTGTTTAAATGAAAAAACTCTTGCATGACACCATGTTTGTACATCTCACAAAAACAGGCGCCTACAATTTAAAGGAGGGAAACTGAACTTTAACCAGTGCTCGTTGAAGTCATCTGTGCTGAGCCCACTACACCTCCCCCTTAAACACAGCGCCTCCACCAGCACTAGTATGACTTCTTGAGGAGTTCAAGGACGTCTTTAGTGAAACACTTGACCAATTTCCCCCTCCAAGAGAAATACAATATGCTGTCCAATTACAAGAGTTGTTGCCAAAGTACAACACCGCTACAGTTTGACGCCCAAGGAAGACAAAACAATTCATCAATACCTTGTAGACATAGTTGATAAGGTGTTCATCCACCCCTCCCTCTTGACATACAGGGCTTCAGTTTTCTTGTAGCAAACTAGGACGTGTCCCTCTGTTTGGTGACTGATTACTATGCCTTAAATGAAGTGACAGTCAAAAACAAATACCCCCTGCCATTGATTGGTAAACTGTTTGACACACTTGCAGGCACAAAGGTCTTCAGTAATATTAATCTCACTGTGGGGTACAATCAGGTCTGCATTGCGCCAGGAGACAAGGCAAAAACGGCCTTCTGTATGAGCTAAAGGTCTTTTGATTGTTTGGTCATGAGCTTTAGAATGAATAATTCTCCCTCAACCTTTGACATGTTGATTAATAAAGAATTTGAGGATTTGATTGGAAAATGTGTTGTTGTGCTCCTTAACAACATCATTTTCTTCATTCAAGATCAAACCACATACCTCCAACACCTCTGTGTTATCCTTGAAACTCTTTGTAAACACCAATTAAAGGTAAAGCATTTAAAATTTGAGTTCCTTTGGTCAGAGCTACTATTCCTGGGGCACACTATCTCTGGCCAAGGAATAAAGCCCAACCCTGCTAAAATAAAGGCAATCACTAGTATGCCACCCCCCACCAATGCAAGCCAAGTATGTATGTTCCTGGGTATGGTTACTGTGGGGTTCCTGGTCACCAGTCCCCAAGTGTATCCTGGATTGTAGCCAGGGACCAGCTGGAAGGTGTTGTCATTCTCTAGTAAGGGGAAATGTATCTCAGAAATATGTATAGGGGTTGAAATGGGCTTTTATTGACTCTCAGAAGGAAGATCCTCTTATAAACCTTGTGATATATGGCCTTGGGATAGGGAATAATGAGGGGTTTGTACCAATACTTGGAGTTCTTTATCAATCTCTTGGACTCCTTGTACTTGGTCTTCAGCTCCTGCTTCTTGGTCTCAAGCTCCTGCAATTTGGTCTTGGGCTCCTTTGTTTTGATCCAGCTCTGGCTTCCTATTCTTGGTCTTTGGCTCCTTCTGTAGCTTCTGTGGCCTTTGTAATCCACTTAATCCAGTCCCTGAAGAGTCTCAGATAGATCTCCCTTTTATAGCCCCTTGTTTCAGACCAAAAACCTCTCTTAAAACTCTGGTTCTTCAAAGCTTAAACTATCCTGTTTTTCTTTTTCTACAATATATTAAACCTTTAAACTTACTTCACCTAATGAAAGCCCTGAATTTTCTGCTTCTGCTACTCATTTTTTAGGCTTTAACTCTTAAGTTAAAGCCCTCCAAACACTGATCAAATAGACTTTAGCTTGCAGCCAATCATACGCCTTGATTCAATGATTTTGCCAAAAAGGTTTCCCCAGATGACTTGTCTTTGACCCTGGTTTGAAACCGAGGCTGCCTTGCTCCAGGTAAACAACTTCTCTGTGTTTCAAACGGTTTTGCCGTAATTCCTGTCACATTTCCCCGGCAAATCTCAAGCGCTTCCACATATGTTTTACTTAGGCAAATTTTAACTCTTTGATTTTTCAACGTTTCTCATTGTTTCTCTGTGGTTCTCTCAACGTTTTGCAACTTCAAACCCACTTGCTGTTCATTCTTTCACCTCTCCTAGTTGTTCTTGGCAAAATTTGCTCTTTTGCCTTCATAGTTTCTCTGTTCTTCTTCCAGCTTCTTTCTGGCTCATTTCCTCTTGAATCCTTCTTTTTTAAAATAACCTATAATTCTAAAAAACTATATGTTATTTTTCCTCCTCTATATTTTCTATTATATGATTTCAAATCATTTTTAATCATAATCAGACAGTATTTAATTATTATTTAACTGCTTCTTTATATCTATTTTCCTCTCAAAAACAACTAGAATCAACTTTATCAGACTTTGCATCTAGTCTGGCTAGTTCATCCTCTCAGCTCTTCAGTTCTTCAGCACCAACTTCTGGTCCTTTGGCCATTATTCTCTATAATCAGCTAGTCCTGCATCATAATCTCCTTGTCCTTTAACTTATCCTCAACCAGTTCCTCAAAAAATCCTCACTAGTAACTTTCTTTGTTCCTTCTACACACTGAACCATATTGGTTCCTTTAATTCAATATGTTTAACAGTCCATCAACTAGCCTTCACTGTGACCAAACAGTCCCTCCTGATAGTTTTCTCTGTTAATTCTGTGAACCACCTTGGTTCTTGATCTCAGTCCCCATTACCAGGACTTGTAGACCCAGGCATGAGTCTACATTGAACTGGCGTTTGGCTGGGCCCTTGCAAGTGGCAATCCACTTAGGCCATTTAACCATAGATCAATGCCTATGAATTGTCTTAACTCACCCAGGTGATTAAGTCTGGGCTTTCAGTTGCAGAGTAATCAGCTCCACTTCACAGAGGCCTGATCACACCAAATTCTGCAGCTTGCTTCCCCAAGCAAGCCGCCTTGGTGGCACCTCTGAGAAAGTCTATACCCTCCAATGCTCACCTTGGGTCTCCCAAAAGCTCACAAAGGGACATAAACAAGGATACCCTACCAGTCTGTTAGGTAGGGTGCTTGCTCACAGACCTCCTGTAAGCGTATTAGGCTACATAAAGCCCTCTGAGCTCTTCCCCTCCCTGGCAGCCCGCATTACCCGCCAGGGGTCCAAAACCTACTCCCCCCAGACAGACAAAGTTCCCTGCTTGCTATTTCAGTCTTCACCCTTCTTCAGCCACAGTTCCTTGCTAGGTGAAGAACTATAGACCAAAGCAGCCAATATCTTCTGCTGGGTGGATACAACATCTGCCTCTTTTAGTCCTTTGTTACCTACCAGCCAGGACTTACTTACCCTAGTAGACCATGTTACCTACTAGGCTCACCTCACTTATCCTAGTAGTCCTATGTTACCTACTAGGCTCACCTTCAACTAACAACCAAACTTTTGCTTGGCCAACATTAGCCCCGCCTGCAAACCACCAAACATGTGGATCATCACAGTTACCTATGTACGTGAATTCTTCCCCAACTGTGGAGAAATAATGCACCACTCACTAAGCTCTTGAACACCAAACAGTGTTTCCACTGGACGCCTACCAGAGACCAGGCCTTTGTAAAGCTGAAACAAAGACTTACAACTGCACCTAAATTGCAATTCCCCAATTGGAATTGACAATATAACTTGAGACAGACACATCTGACAGGGCCATAGGGGGCGTGCTGCAAGCAGAAACCAATGAGGGTGCCTTTCTCTCTGTGGCCTAAAAATCCAGGAAGTTTATCAACTCAGAACAACACTACCCTATACACAATAAATAACTATCAGTAATTGTTCATTGAGTTGAAAAATAGCATATTACATGGAAGGCACCAAATTCCCACCCTGGGTCTTAATTGACAACAAATACTGTTGTGTTCTGAGGCGCGGCACATACACACAATAAGGAATCCTATCCTTAGGATTGGATTGTACTAAGTCTTGGTTAGATGACAGGGAAGGCTATGCAATTACCTTGCACCCTGGAAGAATAATATCTACTAGTTGTGGCTAGAGAGAGGCACAGAAGTACATGGAAACACAAAGACAAAAATGCAAATAGAACTTAATTTTATTGGTAAATTAGGAAAATAATTATATAGTAGTTAGGAATACCATAAAACACTACCAGGACAGTAGGATCACTTGCCACCAGCATGAGTGGGGCAAGTGAGTTGCGCAAGATCAAGAAACCAAACAATTGTACTTCCTGATTCAGACACCAACTCATTTTGAGAAGCAAAAGCAAAAGCAAGAGATTTGTCTTTGATATGACCCACTGAATGCAAAATTATCACATGGTGAATAGCAGTATTCACAACATTTCCCTCCCCTAGATTGGCCTTAGGGGGTGATATTTGCGGAGAAACTTGGCATGCACTTGAGCAAAAGAACCACCACTGGAGAGGAGCTTCACAGTGTATTTGGACCCTTGTTTAAAGTCACTTCTAAAGGGCCAATCTACAGAGTGTCCAATTTATGCGCGCATCCACCTACTCTGTATTGGTAGTAAAGAACATGGTCAC